>NEWO01000070.1:2043266-2055327 GCA_003013225.1 Phalaenopsis aphrodite
CTTTAAGAAATAAACTCATATATTTCTAGTGTGATCATAAAAAACATGACAAAATAGCGAGAACCTCCAAAGTAATGAACTGGAGTAGGACCTCATACGTCAGTACCCACTAACTCTAGTTTATTTGATTTCATCATTGACCTACTCCTAAAGAAAGAAACTTTCTTCTGATATCCATAAATACAGTCTTCACGGAAATCAAAATCAACTGATTTCAAACTCTGAATTTTATTCTTTGAAAGTAAAGTTTTCATACATTTCTCGCTCATATGTCCACGCCTATGGTGTCACAGACCTACAATCACCCTGGTTCCAGCCAAATCACTGAAATCAGTAATTTCATTGATCAGATAAAGGAAGTCTTCAATGTTGCCCTGAGCCATCATGAATGCCCCCTGGTCACCTTCCACGAATCACCTGTGAGAGTTGTTATGAGTCCTACTTTGTCAGCTAGCTCACAAAGATGCGATTTCTTTTCAAATTTGGAACATGTTTGACCTTCCAGACAATTCTATTCGGCAATCTGATATCAATATCACATTTTCCTACTATACTGTAGACCTTGTAATTTCCAAAATAAACATTTCCTAGATCACTCTGAGTGTAGTTTTTAAATATCTATTTATTGGGGTAAGCATGAAAAGATGCACCGAATCTATGAATGAAAATTAATTAGATTAAAATTGACACCATTTCAGGAACGGCTGGAATTCACGAGACATGGAAATGCTGGGGCATTTACGTAAGAATTAGCGCACAACTTTTTCACATGAGCATACCGTTTTTCTAAACCGTCGTTGTCACTTGCATGAGTTTCTTTGTGCACCTTTTTGAGAGTTTTGGATTGAGAATATTGTTGACTAAATTATAATACTTTGATATTATTTAAAGTAAATCTTTAATTATAAATAAGAACGCTAAGCCATATAAAAGGATGATTTTTGTTTGATAAAGATTTTTAACATCCTCAAAATTGTTAGATAATGATTTTTTGGGGTGTGGTGTAATTTTTTACTACTAATTTATAGGAAAGTCATCTGTTTATGTAGCAGCAAGGCATGAATGTTTATTTTGGTGATTTATTTTATTGTTATTTTCTTCAAATTAATTTGTGTTTCTTTCTACTATCGTGATTGATTTAGTTGTTGCTATAATCAGAATTTTATATTGCAATATAACACTTGGTTGAAGTGTGGTTTTTCTTTTTGATTTAAAGTTCTCACAAAATTCTAACTAGATGGTCATTAAATTAGCATTTGGAAGGAATTCTTTCACATTCTCAACTTTGCAACAAAAAAGATAAAATAATTACAAATTAGGCCAAATTAAATGTGATTTTAAAATGCAGTTCTTGAATTTCATTCACACTCCTATATCAACATACTAAAGCTAATTCTACAATCAAGTTCACTTTCTAAAATATATTACTCTTTAAAATACAAAATGCAAATAAAAAACTTTAACCATTACCAATACTTTTGAGACTATACAGCACAAATACTAAATTCACAATTATTTGGATGTTACTTAAGCATATTTACATATTTGACAAATAGTGCAAAAAGTGTGAACAAAATTCCTTCATTGTATAACATAAATTGCCAAAAACAAATGTTTCTTTGGACAAACCCAACTATAATTTTCAAATAATATAAGCAGGTGCAAATTCAAAACATAATTCATAAATAAGATCTACCAATAACATTTTTACTATCACGCATATTTTTGCTATTACTAATACCTATAGGTGAAACCATTAAATTACTCTAGAAAGTATGATCCCTAACGTGTTTCTTATGAATTTACATTGATATGAATAGAAAAATGGTACACCTATAATAAGACAATAAATCGCTCATCCATCCAACTAATATGAAATAGGTCAACATAGCCTACAAATCTATCAATTTTAAGTATAGCAAACAATCTATAGGACAATACTATGCTTCCTATCCATCTAAAGACAAGTAGGGGGAAATTTTACATGATTAAAAACTTAAAGACAAGGAAAAAAGGAGTTGTAACATATTAATCAATCCATCATTGCATATAAAGATAACCCTCTATGTATCAGAAACAAACTAGAAAATCTTACCAAAGCCACAATATAATGGATATGAAAATAATTGAGCCAACGATAGTTTGTTGATTGGAAAATAGTTGGAGAACAATTTAAACAATTTAATAGTACTATGAAAATTGAAAAAAAGTCGATCAAACGCATGAAAATAATAAGACGATGCATGAAAAAAATAAGACAATAGACTGCTCGTGAATGATAAAAAAGTTAAAAATACTTTCTTATAAAAAGAGAGTTTATAAATCTCGCCCTAGCTCTTTTTTTTTTATGAGAAAGAAAAAAAATACTAAAATTTTGCAAATAAGGTGCAGTATGTTTTAGGATTTGGTGGGTCTAATATAAATATAATAAAAAATGCGAAAAAAATCATAAGACAAACTATTATCCAAAACAACTAATAATAGCATGGTGGAAACCAATAACACAAACGAAAAGCATGGTAGAAACCAAAAACATGAAGTAAATTAATTTAAACGAAAATCCAATGACTTTCTACTATAAATTAGAGTGGGAATAAGGAGCTATAAAGTCACATGCATATTTTAAAGTTCAAGGAGTAAGTGAAAATCATGATTATATTAAATTGAATAATTCTTTATTATAGAAGAAGATAAAATCTCTACAAATTCTTCAAATGTCTTATTTGATTAAGAAACAAAATCACAAACTACAAGTAAATACACATCAAAATAGAAATGTAACTTAGCCCCTAAATGATTTTCATATTTAGAGGCATGTTCGTAATTATAAAGCAAATTAAAATTTGCCTTTCAGAAACTACAAAGAGTTCCGTGGAGTCTCTCTAAAATTAGGAATCATCCGCAAATCCAAAATAAAGGATCGTAAAACAAAAGCTACAAATGTTGAAAACCAAAAAACATAAGAATAGAATAAAAAATTCACACTAGAAAAGCCACATAAACTAGAAACAAAGGAATCACACATGAGCAAACCACAACTGAGAAACAAAGTTAGACTTTGGAATTAGAAACAAAGTTAATTGAAGATTGTAGATTATGAAATTCTCATCAGTGTTACCTAGCTTCAAAAAAAAAAAATCATTCAAATAAATTGTCACTTTATATTCATCATGCAAATTTAGATACAATTCTTGTTCTTCCTATAGTGGTATCTATGAGTCATCACATATAGGCTATAGTCTCGACATTTCCAAAAAATACTTTTACAACCACAATCAATAGTAGACAAATCCATTACCATTACAACTTTTGACGCATATCATGGGCATCTGTTTTGAATTTTTGTAGATGATGTTTGGATGTGGATCTCAAAAGAGTAGAACAAAGCACTGGTTTGAAACCTCACAAAAGCAAGTGCAGAGCATAATTCTTCTCATGTTTCTTTAACTCCCTAAAAAAATGTTACAATACTTTCATAATGCATAAGCTCATAACAAAAATCTTTGTGTGGAGCACCGCAACAGATCTAAAATACACAAAAGCTGTGGTAAGGATTGCAATCAATACCAAACAATCTTTGAGCTTCTAGAAGCCTTGTTCACAAGCATTTAAACCTTCAAATTTCACAATATTTTTGGTCAAAGTGATCAATAATGTTGTTGTAGAGCAGAAAGCTTCAATAATGTGCTTGTAATAACTTGTTCGCTTAAAAAACTACAAATCTTTAGCACATTAGCCATCCACAATCAATTCACAACTGCCTTGCTCTTTTGTGGACCTACTGATATCCCAACACTATTAATGATTGGTTCAAGAAATGCCACTTTTTAATTAAAACTAACACTTGAAAAACTTATCAAAAAAATTTAACTCCCTTAACGACTCCAAAGTGAATCTAAGGTGTTGGCATGCTCTTCTTAAATCTTAGAATAAAACATTTCCATAAGACTATCAATACGGTGGGAGCATTTGTCACCCCAAATGATATCACCTTTTAAAACATAATACTCACAATGGATCTAAAAAATTTCTTAAATGCATATTATCCCTTGACCTTTAAATGATGATACCCAGATCAGATATCAATCTAAAAAAATATCAGAGCATCTATAACCAATAAAAAAAATATTAAATTAAAGTAAAAAGATAATTATTATTCATAGAAACCTAACTAAATTTTCGATAATCAATGTACAATTTAAAGCTTCAATTCTTCTTTTTCACAATAAACCAAGTGCTCCCTAGGGTAAAACATTAAGGATGGAACCCTTATCCAATTCTTATAAAACTCCTAAAACTAGACTACAATCATTCAATACGATGCTTCACATATAAGTTCAGTACTCGTGAGTAAACCAATAACAATTTGAACCTTAATATTCATAATAAGTCCCAAAAACATCTTTAAAAAAGCCAATGCAAACTCCTAAAGCATACTCTCCAAGCTCATGGAACTTAATTCAGAATCCATTAAAAAATGCCAATTAGGCTTAACATTCATCATAGAAAAATTTATATGACCAAACAAAAGATATTACAAAGAATGTCATGTGCTCGACTCCATAAAAAAAAGAATTCAAGTTTGTAGTGAAGAGGATAGTGAGTCCGGGACACCCATTCTTATTGTTCCACAGACAGATAATGAAAAACCAAAGAGCTATAAAGAAATCTTGCAAGATGAAAGTTCGAGCAGGTGAGAGCTGACAGAACTTTCACCAGGGAAAAAGTCATTACACAATAAGTGGGTGTAACAGGTGAAGACTGAGCATGATGACAGTAAGAGGTACAAGGCTAGACTTGTTGAAAAAGGTTTTCAGCAGAGGCAAGATATTGTTCATGTCGTGGGAGTTGTAAGCAGATACAAGAGTAATCCAGGAAATAGCTTGGAGGTGCAAGGCTATTTGGACAATGTTGATATGTTGACTGAGAGTGTTACTCTTAAGAAACTGAAGTTGTGTACAACTTCAGTTGATCTTCTGGAGTGAAGATAGGGCTTTGAGTTGCAGAGGTGGAGAATTCAAGGTGGAGCATTCTTGGAGGATTCATAGTTGAGGATTCATGTTTGAAGAAAAAGGCGACGTAGCTAGTGAAAGATATCAGTTCGAGGAAGAAAACATTGTAGCATGTGTATCAGTCTCCAAGTGGGAGATTTGTTATGCTGGAGTCCGATAGTTCCCGCTCCCGCTTCAATTTCTCTCGCCTCCGGCTTCAATTTCTCTCGCTTCCCGCTACACTATCCCGCCTCATATGTTTCGCGAAACGGCTCTCCCGATCGCAAAAGATCGCGACCACGACCTTACAGTTTAGCTAACCGTTCCCGCATTTCTCTGTTAAGAAGCGAAACATCCCTTCGCTCCCTCCTGTTCATGATAAAAGGCATTGCGAGGTGGATCTCCTTAGATTGAAGTCATGGTTTAAGTTATTCTTCGGTTTCCTTGGGATAAAGGAAAGTTTCCTCAGGGCAGAGGAAGAGAAGTGCAAGCGGTAGTTCCTTG
This sequence comes from Phalaenopsis aphrodite, assembly GCA_003013225.1. Lineage (NCBI taxonomy): Eukaryota > Viridiplantae > Streptophyta > Magnoliopsida > Asparagales > Orchidaceae > Phalaenopsis > Phalaenopsis aphrodite. The sequence continues at coordinate 2,048,762 of NEWO01000070.1, forward strand.
CGGCATAAGGAAGAAGGAAGAAGAAGATTGTTCTCCCTAGACTTCTTCGTGGTGGTTTGTGACAGAAGAGAAATTGGGTTTTATTTCTCTTGTAAGTTTATCTTCTTCGGTGTATCTCGGTGTAGAGTTTCTTTGGTGTATCTCGGTGCAGAGAGAGAAGAACAGAGAGCAACGAAGCGAGAGATTCCTCTTGTACGTCGAGGTGATCGACTGGTGTAAATTCCTCAAGTAGTAAAATCCTCTGCAACTCCGTTAACGAAGTCAATTTGCCGAACCACGTAAATTTGTGTGTTCCGTTGTTGTGTTATTCTTTGCTGGTGTGATTTTTCTCGTTCTATTTTTCGCTTCGTCGATCGTTCTACTGTTTGATTTATATATATACCACAATAATTGGTATATAGATCTCGCGCAATCGCAACAAGACAAACAAAAGGCGACACTTTTGAAAACAATCAATGATAACAAATCATGACGAAAGTTAATCCATACAAAAAATCACTTCAAAATATGTGAATTAAGGCTAACATCACAATCACCTGAAACATGCATAGATTTCAAACTCAACAAAAAGTATAACAAAAATCTTAACAACAAAATCAACTGGTGCACATGCAATGAAAAGTAGCAGACAAAATCGTCATCGACAATTGTGTCAAAGGATGTTGCATTTAAATGACTTAAAAGTTAAAATTCTATAATCATACATGGAAAATTTAGGAAACTTGTGCATCCTATAATATCATTTCATATATTATGGTTTAGCCCCAATCTCTAAGAATATTTTTGACCTACCCATTACAGAGCACCAAAACCTTAAACCTATTGACTGTCTCTAACCCAGTGCTGCAGCAATCTAAGACCACGTTCAAATAAAGGATATGGGCACTCATTTATTTCATGTTCAACTTGGCCACATCAAAAGCAGCATCAATCATATTATAACATTGGACACTGAATTTACTCATAGCATATGCAAAGAGAAAAAGAGGAACTCTGGCACTTTCCCCGAGAAGAAAACTTGCTTATGTTGTTATCCACCAATTAATTAGCTACTAAAGGTTTCTTGACCTCCATCTTTGGAGGCATCTACAACTTCGTTCTTTATTCACGAGCATGCATCTTCTTTGCATTTAGCACAATAAATTGTACTCCCTCCACCAACACAAATATTAGTAATTCTAAGAAAAAAACAATTTGCATACGAATAAATCCCTCAAATCAGTAAAAAATTAACAACGTGACACAACCTTTGTCACCGCTAACAGAGATTCATAGAGTTTTATCTAGGAGAATTGAGCCACGTACTCGATCGATTAAATCTTGAATGAAGAGATAAAAATCCCTGACACTATGCTGAATATGGAATTAACTTGAAAAAGAAAGCCTCCACAAACTGCTCACAAATGACAATTAGACCATGAAATTTGTCAGTTTCTAACTCTTCCACCAATGCGCAACATTTCCATCCAAAGCACATTTGGTGATTGCCATATTTTTCTCCCATATTTTTCTCTTCTATGCAGCTAATCTATAAAATCTATTTTATATCCATGTGACCTAAGACTCTTATCTTAAAGGGACAAATGACTCCCTTAATGTGAGAAGGATGAGTCTCCATAAATATTTTCATGGCGGAGTCAATATTTGATAATACAGAACACCCAACAATCTCAAATTATAGTGAAAGATTCCTCTTTCATAACATCATTGTCATCAAATAAGTATACAATATTAATAACAAAATATATAGAGTCAACAAACAAAAAATTTCATAATGTGATTATGCCACCTAGAACTAGAAGGCACCATTGAACTAATTCTACTCAACTACTCACAACGCTAAAGGATCCCTTTCCAGTCTAAAATCATAAAAAATTGTTAATCATGAGTATTAATAAATATAATAATTAAAAAGAAATTTAGTTAAAATTTAACCGCTTATTTATTTATCTATCGAGGATTTCCATGAAAAGGTAGTCACCACCTCACTAGAGATTCGGCCACTAACAACAATTCAACCATCATCACAACCAAAAAGATGAGAACAAATAGATACGATGAGGACAATTGAACATAAACAAAAAATGCGAGAAGAACACCTCATCAAAGGTCCTTTTATGAAACTTCTGCACTCCTTCCCATTAGTAAACTCTACCCATCCCCTCAACAATCAAGTGGTTCCTATAACTGCTTAACCAATCGTCCTTGACATATTGGGAGCGAGGGCTCAAGGGAAACAATTCCAAACCAAACTATTTAATCAATTTAGTGTAATTCAGATGAGCCTAACAAGCCAATATTTTATGAAGTATTGCACCATTTACCTTACAACTAAAAACAATGTATGATTTTTTATTCACTAACACAAAACATCCATATGAATGTTTCTAATAATGTTGCATAATGTTTAGATAAATAATAACATAATAAAAATTTAAACATTAGAAGATCAGCCTCATGAGTCTTAAATAGAACATCTCGCACCTTTGAAATTGTTCGCTTATATAGTAGGTAGATAGCCTTTATGGATTCCTATAAAATTTGGAAATCACCAAAGTTAAGTTTGATTTGAGAAGGATATAAAGATGTCAATAAAATTATAAATCAACATCATCATTAGAATTATTCATATTAGTTAACGTCAGCATTACGAATCTTGATTTTTTCATTCGGTCATGTTAAGTATCATTCGAGGCATTAAAATTAATTATCACAAATCATTTGAATTAACATATATCTATATAATCTTAAGCCTAATCATTTCCCTTTCTAATCATTTGACACTAATTCTAACAACTTATTTAGTGAGTGCATTTCTACTCTTAGCTACAAATGTCGAACCCACCTAAATTTAATTTTGGACATCTTAACTAAAAAAAAGATCTTTCTAATATTTCATTCAAAATAATCATTCCTTAATTTATCATGCATTCATCTGAACATTCTCATGTTATCACACACAACTGATATTTTAATATTCTTTTTTACAACCTAACATTAAAATCCATACACCATCATCAGCTTAATAGTACCTCTATAAAATTTATCTTTAAGCCTCCATAATATTCTCTTGTCAAATAAAAGTCTCGTGACACTTCTTGATTTTAATCATCCAACCTTAAGTCTAAAAATTATATTAACCTTTATGTGTGTGTGTGTGGGTGTGTGTGTGTCTATATATTTATTAATTTATTTTGTACTCCAAGATACTTAAGCCTAGCACATTTACACTTATGCACATCTTATCTTCTAATAATATTGAATGATAATCACTAAACTCATGAACATTAAAATTAATATCACAGATTTAATCTTTTTTCAACTAATTTAAGCTTCAATATTAACATTAATTTGTTCATTGATAAAATTTTATAAAATATCAATGGATGCTTCTCTGATTAGAACTATATCATCCATTAATAGTACAGAATTAAACGCCCCATATTGAATATCCTTTGCAAGCATCTCCATAGCCAATCAAAAAATATATAAACTCAATGTTGATATTTGATGTAAATCAATGGTAATTAAAAACTCTTGAGTCAATCACTCCACAACTACTTGAAAAATTATTCATAACTATTATCGTGAATATTTTTAATAATATCAACATTTTTTAACATATACATTTCTATCTTAAAGCACAAAAAATTAATTCTCATAATAAATGATCATATGCTTTCACAAGGTAAATAAAAATCTTATCTTGGTTATCTATACTTTATTAATTTTCTTCATACAAAAGTTGCTTCTAAAGTAAATGGATCTTCATGGCATGAAATTAAATTAATTCTTCAAAATTGATAAAATTTTTAAGGTTTATGTTCCATTAATCATTTATATAACTACATTATATGACTTGTAAGTTTGATTTAGTAATAGTTAGTCAACCTTAAATAACGTTTCTTAAATCTTGGCACTCAAATTTTTATTCGTCGGTCATTGCTTCTTCTTAGTCTTCAATGTTAATTAAAAAGATTTGTAAGCAAATTAATATCCCCCACAACTATCTAAATCTCAATAAATATTTCACAAAACCTTAAAATCTTACCATTATATATCTTTTCAAAGCTAAAGTCTTTTTTTTAATCAAGTTATAATACAAATCATTATGTTATTTACTATTTTCTTTCAAAATAATTTCATCATTAAATCTCTCATTTAATAAATTTTAAAGTAGGAAGATTTACATGCATACCACTAAGTTCCTATGCAATTTTCATATCTAATACCTAAGCCTCAATTTTACATGCAATCCACCTTACCTATGCATCATTTCACATTTTAAAAGTTAAAATGGTGATTTTTTATGTGATACGAAATATTCGGGCGGTGTAAATATAAAAAGTAAAATTTAGGAGTTAGACATGTAAATACATAGGAATTGGGTGATATGTATCTAAATGCCCCTTTAAAGTAATATTTACATAGTTCCATAATGTCTTCATCTTTACTAACATCCTAGTACCATCATTTCAATGCATCTAACTTAATCAAAATTCATAGTTCTTATATATCTTCAGATATTCTATATATATTATTTTCAGCTTCTTAAAATCATGTATGCGTTTATTTTTTTCACTACTTTTGCAAGCTTTATAGCTTCTTATAATCATTATGAACATTAGTGTTCAATTTAACACTTTTTAAAATTATTTTATTTCTTAATAACTCTTTTTCTACCTCCTCACTCCGCCGCTGTCTCCCTATTAGTGTATAATTTATTTCTACACTCTTATAGAATTTCTATAGTAATCCTCTAAATGAAACTAGTCGTCTTACCCACATAAATTTTCACTTAATTATGACATTACAATTTGCTTACCTTGGCAACCTATCTTTTATGTCCCTTGCATTCAAGCTTTTATCTTATTACGCAAAATCTTCTTTCCCTGATGTCAAATCTCCCTTTGAATGACTCCAAACTTCATAGTTTTACTTGTTTCTTTTATACATAGATCAAGCCCTATTTCTAACACAAACATAAACCCCATTTCACAACTTACGTCATTCTAGATTATTCTTCCACTTGAAACACCCACTTGGGTCTTGGACCCACCTCTCATATTTATCTATCATGATATATCAAATTTTTAGAATTCATTTTCCTTGCACTAGTCTTCAATCTCAAAAAATACGCCCTTACTCTAATAAATTCTCATCGTTGTCCCACTATCTCTTTTCAATCACATGCACAACATCTACAATATAGCCACTACTGACATTCCTTATTAGTCTCATAATGTGCATCCCCCTCCACTACAACCAAATTTATCCTATCATGTATTTCTGACCCTAACCCAAATACCAATGCCATTGTGTCTCCCTCCCCTCTACTATCTATAACTCAAATCCCTCCGATTGCTAAAAAAAAAAAGTTCCTCCCTCCACCTTTGATGCCTCTCATCCTTTGGTTATTATCACCATATCCAAAAGCAATATCCACATGTTAATCGCTAAAACAAACCTAGCCACCCAATTTACCACCTTCAATAATCTTTCCCAACTTTGGGACTTGGCCATCAAGACCCCATGAGACATCAAGAAAAGTATCAGTAAAGAATGATGCTCTTGTTCAAAATGGAACATGAAACTAATTCCATCAATCCAATACAAAATCTTATCAACTTCAAGTTGATTTTCTATAATAAGATTTAACTGAAGAATCAATTGACATGTACAAGGCTTATCTACTACAAGTAGATTTCATATGAGCCTTAGAGTTGACTATCATAACACTTTCAGTCCACTAGTCAATCTCATCACTATCAAACACATTTTTAGTATTGATGCTAGTCATGATTGAACTGTTTGACAATTAGATATCAACAATATGTTTCTCTAGGGTATCCTTTATGAGGATGTATTCATGATACAACCCCAAAGATTCCACGATCACAATTACCCTCATCTTAAGAGAACTCCTTGCGCTTAGGTTACCTCGAGTTTCACCAACGCTAAGGCAATCACCTCTCTATTTATCTTCAACAACAATCGTTTATCTTTGTTCAATGTTGACAAAATTATTATTGCAGGCAATCATGATGAGGTCATAAAAAAGTTAATCTAAATTCATGCTCATAGATTCTCCCCCAAGGATTTAGACAATTGGCATACTTTAAAAATATTGAAGTCATTTCCAACTCTTAAGGCTAATTTCTATTTCAATGTCAACACACAAAACATTTGCTTATACAAGCATGCATGACATATGCAAAAATCACTTGCTAAACCCCTTAGCACTACTATATTTATCTTCAATCTGGCATGGTGCTCTTTGATCCCTCTAAGAGCTACATCATTATTGGCAGCCTCCAATACTTGCTTAAACGATAAATAGTTGGCTCAGTTCATGCACCAACCGTATCAATGACCATTTGACTACCTTTAAATATGTCTATGCTATTTATGTGGGATCCCAAATCATAGCCTTGTTCTATATTGTCATTCTTTCTTCACCATTCATGTGTTCTTTGATGTATATTATGTATGATAAAGTACTCACCTTCACCAATATTTATCTTATTCACCTTGGCTTCAGTCTTATTTCATAGAGCTCTAACAAG
>NEWO01000070.1:2059550-2087280 GCA_003013225.1 Phalaenopsis aphrodite
ATCTTCATGCTTAGTACATTTCAAGTTTATCTTCATGCTTGCCTATTAGGTTAAATTTTCATAATTTTTTTTAGGTTTATTTCTTCTTTTTTGAGTGAAACGTATGTTAAATGTAGATCTGTTTGTTTTCATATTAACTATACGTTTATTTCTTTGAGTGAAACCTAGGTTTTTTGAGTGAAACCTAGGTTTTTTGAGTGAAACCTAGGTTAAATCCATCTGTTTGTCTTCTTTGGGAGTGAAATCTATTTGTTTGTCTTCATATATATGTATGCTTCTTTTCATAAAGCAAGGCTTGGTGGCATGATATTTGCAGAAGCAGCTTTAGATTATTAGAAAGGATTGTATATTCAATGAGGAACTTTTATTCGGCTTATCAGGCAACATATATAGTCTTGCAAGTTTGCCATTAAATAGGGAGGACCATGTGATCTTTAAATGCTTAAGAATTCATTGAAACAGGGAATTTTAAATGCATATTAGGGATGAATCATTTGAAGAATTCTGCAAAACTGCTGATTCATTGGTATGGTAATGCATGCAAAACTGCTGTATAAATGACTGTAATGCATGCAAAAATGATTATATTTCTTTTTGGTTCTTACAAAACTGTTGTATACATATAACCTTTGTATGGTAATGCATCCAACCGCCCCTCATGTGAGTGTTTACTCTCTATTGGTGAAGATGGTTGTGTGGCCCTTGTATGGTAATGCATCAAACCGACCATGCAAAACTGATTCTATTGTTTTTCAGTTTTGCTTCTTAATTTCAGTCTTTGCTTATACATTATTTTGGTTGAAGTTGTTTGGAGCTGAATCTTGGAAATAACTTTGGTTGAAGTTTTTTCAATGAGTTTCATAGATAGTAAAATAGACAAGTATGAGATCCTATTTTTCCTTTATTATTTTTATTATTTAATTATCTCATGTAAAGTGTGAAAATGAGAGTTCTGAGCTTTCAAGTGGGGAAATCTTGACAGCTTGGAGAAGTGTGCGAAGAAAAAGTAGGGAATTCCAAGCTTCCTAGGGTGTAATTCAAATATTTTTTTGCTTGCTTGCTTAGGGTGGTTTCTAAAATTAGGTACTTTTTATTCTAGTTTGTCCATGAAAATATTTGAATTTAATTCAGTGTTTGAGTTATTATCATTTTCATTTTTTTTTCAAAATAACTTCAGCCTTTAGAGGGGGAAAATGCCATTTTAAAACTTGATATATGTATGGCTTATGATACAATCAATTAGGATTTCATTCTGGAGGCTTTATCAACTAAAGGGTATCAAAAAATGTTGTTAGGAGACTGTATAAAGGGCTTCTGCATTTTCAGCAAGCATCAGGTATGGACCTTAATCAACCGAAATGTCAATTTCTTGTTAGTGCTAACTCTACTCAGATCAAACACTTAATATCTGAATACACAAGATTTAACCTTGCAACTCTTCCCATTAAGTATCTTTGTGTTTAGTTAATTAAAGGCAGATCTAAACAAACTCAATTTCATGAAGTTATTGACCCAATCAAGGCTCATCTTTATTGTTGGACAAATTCTTTCTTATCAAATAGAGGGAGGATTACTCTCTTGAGGAGCATTTTGCCTATGCACTTCAAATGTTTATTATGCAGAAGGATAAGCAAGTGTTAATTGGCAGAATTTTCAACAAATTCATTATGTTTTGACAAAGAAAACAGTACAACTGACTTCCTTTGCTTAAGATGTGCAAACCCTTGATGGCTGGAGGTCTTGCTTTTATATGATTATAACTAATTGTCGATATAAAAGCAATATTCAATATAAGTTTTTTTTTTGTAAGTTTGTTGTAGAATGTTCTTCTTCCACTTAAGTGATAATTGAGCGATATTGAATTGTTTGCTTTTGATAATTGCACTTTTGTTGCAGGTCATTGTGGTTCACAGGGCTTACCAGCCAAAGATGGATTAACTGAGGGTTGGTTATTGGTTATTGAATTGTGTGCTATTTATGTAAATTTTCCAATTTGTTATCGTTTAGTTAATCTGTCATTCTAAACCTCTTATTATATGTAATTTTGCTTAGAGGTACTTACATTGGGTGCATTGCACACTGCTGATTCTGCTGCTCTACGAATTGTTGCTTCTGAATGACATGACGAGTTAGCACCTTTGTCAAAGCCCTTGATTGTGGTAAACATTGGAGGAAGCAACATACATGATTTTTTAGACTTTGTATCATTGCACCCTTGTTTGTGCTTAATGTTATTCGTACTTGTAAATTAGGTTTGTTAAATCGTTGTGTTTTCTTTTCTTATCCTTTTATGTCAGATATTTTTTGCTTGAATAATTGGATGTAATGATTAATGATGAAATAAGTTTATTGAAGTTTGTTTTTTTTTTGTAGTTTGAGAATTAATTATTAATTCTTATATATTTTATGAAGATGCATTTCAATTTTTAAAAGATAAATTGATTTATTTCAATTTTTAAAAGATATGAGAATTAACATTTAGGTTGTTGTCTATTTAACAATTTCAAAAATATATACAATTTTGAAAATTTACAAATATTTCGAACATTTTGAATTCGAACGATTCGAACAATTCCGAACAATTCGAACCGAACACGAACAGACCCTTCACAAATAATTTCGAACACGAGCCTATTTCAAACAAACTATATTTCAAATGAACCGAACACGAACACGAGCACTGTTCGTCCGTGTTCGGTTCGTTTACACCCCTAGTTGTTAGATATGTAAATACATAAATATTGCTAGGTGTGCATGCAAATTTTCCTTTGATTTATGTACAAACTAACTAGGCCTTTCATAATCATTTATATTTTTTTCTTTCTAAAATATCATTATTTTTTCATTTTTATTTATTTAATATTTATTTAGTTTATATTATTTTAAAATTTATGTATGAGTAAATGTTATAATGCCGTGCCAAATTTGTATTCATATAGTCTTATCTGTGTTGACACTTAATAACTTGTGAGTGAGTAGATGACCATTCTCACTTTACAAGTTCTTTGAGGCCTTATAAAAGAGGAGAAAATTTTCCATACGGAGTTCGGATGCAACTTTGCATGCTAGCTCCAGTAATATGCCGTCACATGTGCTGCATCGCGGAGGTTATGAAAAGTTATTGTAGAGAGATTATTGAAGTGGAATCACAGAGATTATTGGAAGTTATTACGACGTTATTGGTGTTAATACCCCCAATAACTCCCCAATAATCCTCCCAATAATCTCCATGATTCCACTCCAATAATCTTCGCAGTTTCACTTAAATTTTTTTTAAGTGTGTCTGATGTAGCACACATGGCGGCATATTATTAGAGTTCGCACGCAGAGTTGCATCCGGACTCCGTATGAAAAATTTTCTCTTATAAAAGATACATGAGATGGATCTTCATTTCACCAAATCTTCGCAACCATACTAAAGAGACTTGAGAATCAGAAGTGTAATGCACAATCAAACCCTTGAGTCTAGTTGCCTGAGTTGCATTACCAAGTCTCACTAAATTAGTAAATTTAGAGCAGCAAAATTGAATCAACTCTCTACGGTCAACCCAACTAAATTCTCGCTCTCTCAATAAAAAAGGTCAGAAGTGGCGACCATATGATTCAACTAGAACTTACATACCAAACAATCTGGTGTGGTTGGCACATTTTCACCTAACAAACTTCTGCACAAGAAGTGCTTTTACGATGACTGGGGTAGCTTCACTTAAGCATGGAAATTAAAACGAGATAGTCATACAATAATTATTTAAAAATAAGTTGGAATTCAAATTTTCCTGGTTGAAAATTGATTGCTCATTTTTTATCAAGCTCGATACAAGTCAAAGCAGAACAAAGCCAATTCAAACTTCTCACTCCAATGGGAAAAAAGTATACATATTTGAACGGCTTCCTAGAATTTAAAACGTATATTGTCAATAAATTTTATCATACATTAATTGATTTCAATGGCAAGATACACGACCAAATAAAGCATTACATATATACAACACAACTATTATGTATTTACAAATCTAACATCTAAACGTAAATCTTTAACATCACATCAACAATACCATCATTAACATCTTTTAAAAGTAAACTACACATTTTCAAGCATAAATCTATCACATCAAAATCTTATGAGGTGAATATCAAGCTTTGGTGTTAGATATGCAATGACATAAGAACTGAATGGTATGTATGTAAATTTCCTTACAAAAATGATAAGAATACCAAATTAAATCCATTTATTTAACATGTCCCTTGGATTTTTAGAACCTTAAAAGACTCTTTCCTATCGTAATAAATAATTGAAGCATTCATTCTTTTAACGCATCAAGTCTACTTCAAAGCAGTCACAAATCAATGACAAAATCTAGTTAAACAACTAGTTTTAGTTGAAATCCTGAAACTGCTTCTCCTCTTGCAAAGCTTCACTCAGCTTTGGTGTAGTATCTGACAGCAAAGGCAAGGCCAAGTATCAAGATAGGCACCAGGAACTGCAGTATCTTGATGACAAAGTCCGAGGTCTTGTCGGGATTGTAGGGAGGTTGCTCCGGCAGCGCAAAGGAGCGCTTCGCCGGAATCGTTGAGGCGTCGATCTTTCCTATGCAATATTTGTCCATCATATCTCTTGCGGAGTCACTGTGACCCACATCTTCAAAATCATTGGTTGCATCTTTCCCTGCAAAATAATCCAAATTAAGATTTCATGCATGAATTATAATCATGGAAGATTGACATACATACCATTCAAGTCTGATATAATTGCATATCTAACACCTAAACTTCAATTTTACATACATGCCACCTTCCCAATGCATGAAAATGCGTGCTCCGGTTTTTGAAAGTTAAAATGGTAATATTTTTTATGTTATATGAAAGATTTGGGTGGTATAACAGTTAAAAGATATGTAAATACATAAGAAATGGGTTGTATGTAGGTAAATTCCCCTATAATCTTTCATGCATGGATTACATGTTAATCTATATAGTAGATTTATGGTTGGATTGGATTTTAGTTTGCTCCTATGAATGCCAAGATGTTGGATCTGGTTCATCATAGAAATCATTAGAAACATGAAGTATTGTATGAATCTTTATAGGAAAATATACATAGATGCCACTCAATTCCTATATATTTATATAGCTAACACCTAAACTTTAATTTTTACATATATGCCACCTTAAGTATATATTAAAGGATCTATTTCACTTTTTAAAAGCTAAAATAGTAGTATTTTTTATGTGATATGAAAGATTTATTATGGTATAAATATAAAAAATAACATTTAGATGTTAGATCTGTAAATGCATATGAATTGGGTATGCATGTAAATGTCCTATCTTTATAATGCATGGTAGAATACTAGGTAATAGCAGAAGTTTGTCTTACAACTTACATTAGATCTTAAACTTAGAACACTGTTTAGATTGATAACGCAAATTATGGATGAAAACTTTCGCACGAAATTAAAAAAAACAAAAAGTTCAGGGTTAAAATGCTTAATAAAATAAGTAAAATTCATGGGACTCTTACTAGTAGCTGCTAACAGGACTTCATCACCACCAGGATGCTCATCCATAAATGGAGTCACATCATAAACCTGAAGAGAAATAATAAAGCAAAAAAGAAGGGGAAAAATTAGTATTTCGACATGCATTTCTGACCAGTGCGGGCATAAGAGTAGGAAGTTCTTATTATTCTGTTGGGGAAGAGCGATGCTTGGGGTCTGGGAACACGCATCCAAGTCTTCAAACCAACTGTGGTTAAATCATGATTACTAAACTAGCGTTCAATGCCTCAAGTTCTCAGATTCTAAAATGCTTTGTGCATGTCAGCAAGTTAATTTACATTGTACAAATTCAAAAATGAAGGAACTAAAAAAATGTCAAAAAAGAAGAGCAAATATTCACTTTCATCCTCTTTCTTCCGAGCCCTTGAAATTTTTGGCACATTTTATCAAACAAGCCGTAGAGAGGCCAACGACGTGAATGTAAATTTTCTTCAGTAGTTGGGTCATTAATTTGCATTGACATTTTGGGTATTCGAGAGAGGAGAGTTAGAAAAATAGAAATAGAGGAAATCATAAGATCAATCTTATTGTACTTCACTTTTCATTTAGTTAAAATCACCATGATAATGTGTGGCTGTGTAGGTTTTCTTAGGCTAAACTACATAAATCTTAGTGCCTATTCTCTAGTGCTTGATCTCTTTTGTGTATATTTTTTAGTTCATCATGCTTTTCCAAACAACTAGTTTCAGAGTGGGGTTATATAATGAATACTATGACCATAAAGTTTGAGATTAAGAAATTAATTTAAAGGCTAAAAGAATGTTGAGATTCCAGAGAACCAAGATATGTGGTGTATTCTAGTCTAGGAAGGAATTGTGAAGGCACTCATGCGACATGTAGATATGCTTGATATGATGAGTAAAAATGCAAAGCAAGGGTTGTTCGTTAAGTGATAATTTGAAAAGTAATCTGCTTTTAATCATGATAGAAGTGAGTCTCGTGGTAGCCTTAAAGACATTATTTGCTTCAATAGTCAAATGAAAAAGATAAAGGTAAAAGTCGTCTTGGGGGTTGCTTTAACCTCAAACTATCTAATGAGTCCAGTTTATTCCCTTCATTTCTCAAAACTAATCCAGAATAATCTTTGAACTCCTTAAATTTGATATAAAATTATCCAAAAGATTAACTATTTTAGATTATATTTGAATCAGTGGATTAAATTGAATAAATTAAATACCTGAGACTAAAATAGCCTCATACAAGTAGGCAAGGACCATTTCAACATTTTATACGCGAAGAAATAACACATATCAGAGATTGCTATGTTTTGAAGAAAAAAAAGTAGCATGCATATGACAAAAATATAGAACAATATATTTTAAGTATGGCTACAAATTAATTTTTTTAAATATTAATGATGCCCTAAAGGTGACAAACAAATAGGTGTAAGAGTGTTGGATTCTTAATTCAATTTGTATAAATCATTAATTTTCACTTATGCTTATGAATCATGTGGCAGTCATGACAACATATAAAATAATGTAGCGTATGAGAATGATGATTTTGGCCCAACAAAGTTAAGGACTTATGTTAATGTGACTAAGACATTGAAAATTTAGGTATATACTAAATCTGAGAAAAAATTTGGTATCCTTGAGTGATTTTGATGATGCACTAAAGTAAAAAGAATTATGGGAGAGGGTAATTGAATATAGGTTAAGACATGTTACAAAGCTTTCTAATAATCAGTTTGGATTTATGCTAGGCGGGTCTACCATAGAAGCTATACATTTATTGAGAAGTTTGATGGAGAAGTACAAAGATAAAAAGGAGGATCTAAATATGATTGACTTAGGAAAAGCTTATGATAAGGTTCCAAGAGAAAACCTTTGGAGAGTTCTAGAGAAGAGAAATGTTGATATGACTTATATTCAAGTCATTAAGGATAAGTATACTGGAACTGTTACTTGTGTTCAAATAGAAGGGGGATTAACCACATATTTTCTTATTTCAATTGGATTACATCAGGGATCGGCTTTAAGCCCGTATCTTTTAGGAGGTCTCTTACAATTATTAAGTCAAAACGCTTTATGAGCGAGTATGATGTTTATTCCTTTAGGATTGGCGATCGTAAAGAATTGATTTAAAATGTCGCACATAGTTGATCCATTTATAATGACATATCGATAATCTAATCACTAAAAGGAAGATAGTTTAATCTTCTTTATTCTCTAAGTTTTTTTCCCCTGTAATTTTGTTTTGAAATCAATTTCAAAAAGATTTATTTTAAAACAAATCTTGATTAAGTTCTAACAATTTTGGCATGATTAAAATTTACCTGGGCTCAATATATTACCACCTAAAACCTATATATATATATATATATATATATATATATATATATATATATATATATATATAGCATATCACTATAACTGACCTTTATAAAGTGAAATGCACATTTTCATGCATACGTTTAAAAAATCAAAATATTACAAATGTAAATATCAAAGCTTAGGTATTAGAAATATAAATACAAAAGTATTGTGTGTTATGCATGTAAATTTACCAATAATAATGGTGGAAGAATTCCCTGTATTCACCCCCATATGGAATACTTAATAATGACACAGAGAGGTAGCAAAATGGCTATCCCAGCCTTTGGATGTACAATCTAATACACATACACAACCTTCCTATACATTTGCATCTTAATTGCTAGAGGAGCAAAACAACAACTTTTTCATAAATACTAAGATTCATATTGATTTAACTTTTACTGGCGCCAAGCTTTTGTGAGGAAAAAATCTAAATAAAGTATAAATTTAAAGATGTATGACATCAAGGAATAAAATTTTTGTTAATGAAATAAAATCTCGTTAACCATCTGCTAGCATAATGTTTGTAATGCTGAATTCTGTAATTATTGGGTAGAATGATGCTGAGCTTTGATAACCTTGATAGAAAAATGTTAGCAAGTTTAAATTATAATATGTTTTTAATAAAATAAGTTCATGATTCCAAATTTAGCAAGTTCTTAAATAGAATAATGCTAACAAAGTTGAACTAGGATAGATCTTGAATTTATAATCTGAAATGCTATGAAAATCCCGGAGAGGACAATAATCATGATGAACTAGTTGCCTCAAAGTATTGGCTGAAACAATAATCACATTTTTGCAAGAGGTGCAATCACCGTGGCTATCACAAAAAAGTGGTTGCAAAGATGGCCAATGTCTGGCTAGCCTTAACGGGGCTGATCAACATACTTTAATCCATCAAATAACCATACTTTTCACTTACCTTAAACTAGTTCAAAAAGGAAAGAAATAAAAGGGGGCATGAAAATCTCCTCAACGTTGATAAACTTTGATACCTTTTAGCATAGATCTATTAGAGTCTGGTGGATTCTTAGTTATGGCAAACTTGATGGGTGATTTCCTTAGTCCGGTTGATGGCATAACTAAAGAAGATAAATTCATGGGTGGACCTAGTGAATCAGGCGATGTAGTCTTAAAAGGATTCCATCTCCTTCTATTTGAAGCTAAGTAGAGCATAACATATCTTCCAGAACCTTTGAGAGAAAAGAATTAGGCGATAAATTATAGAGATAGCTCATCGAAGTTGTGGATGCTACAAATAGAAAGATGAGAGAACCACTAGTGCACTGAGTCTTTAAGAGTCATCAGGAAAACTTGAAACAAACAAAATTGGAGGAAATGATCAAGGGCGTGATGTATAATTACCCATTATGTGCTTAATAAGAACATTTGTCATCTTATTGTAGTCTAGAGGTGTAGCCTTGAACTTCGACATAATTGGCTCTTCTAAGATCACCGTATAGAAGGTGAAAGAGGAGATAAGTAATCAAGGAATGATAAACTGAGGCTCGTCAAGAACACCACAAGCTACGGGCCAATTCTACCAATAAGATGTAGACGGGATTGTAGGTTCACCAAAGCCAAAAATTGCGGAATTAACATTTGTAACAAGAGTGGCATGCATCAAAGCTTGTATCAAGAAATAGATCATTTCATATTGCTCTCTAAACTAATTTTGGGTGAAAAAAGTCAATCCTGTAGAGTTGGAGCCCATGCCCGGATGGTGCACTAAGTCATAATTATGACTAACAAGTAATATGAGCTACGGTGCAAGAGGAGCTATAGGGATCTCCTTTAAATCCATATTTTGTTTTCCTTCAAGATCGATAGTGTCAATGAGAACATTGAAATAATATGAACACTAAGTACTTTTGGGATAATAAATGGAAGACAGTGATTTCCTTTGCAGGAAAACCAAACCAAATATGCACCAAAACTTCAAATGAGAACTTTAACTAAGTTATAACCATGCTTGAACTATATACAATCTATTTGCGCTCGTGACTAAACAAATTTCGATAAGCTATCTAACATAAACTGAAACAAAGCTACATCAGCAGTCTTAGTTTGAAACCCTAAATTTCAAGCTGAAACAAATATGCCCCGGACAAAAACATCTAATATGAAGAAAGCTAATATTTATTGGCTCTAAATTAAGACTATCGTTTCGAATCCTCCAGCACCCACCTCCTCCATATATCTCCCTTTGAAACAAGATATTCCCTTTTTGAGTTATAATAGCTAATTATATACATAAAGATTACTTTAACGCTCTCTATAACATGTAAAGTGTTTATTTCCCAACAATCTCCTCCTTATCTAAACCAAACATCATTCCTATTTTAGATCGGAAGTGACTGCTTTGGAATTAACAAATGTGCCGACATAGATAGCTCTTTACCAGTATATGAATTAGCTTCTTCCATGTCTTTTTCAGATTTAGGAAATAAAGTCAAATATTTAAGGAAAAAATACTTTACTTTAGCCTACAAAAATCCAAGCAAAACCAAGAACGGCATCCAAATATCAGATTTCCAAAGAAAAAAATATCGACCTTTCCATCGATAATGAGCCAGCAATCCTTGGTGGCGCTGTGCTTCGAGACATCATCAAAGTGAAACAATTTCTGCTCTCCATCCATTTCTAGACCTGGAATGCAGCACTCCAGACCAAAGCAGTCTTTTAGCAGAAATTATAGAAAATTTTTCCGGAAGAAGGTGACACTTTACCTCTTTCACCGGCGCTTGAGATCGCCCAATTGACAAAGTTGAAATTGAGCGTGTGGCTTCGGCGACGATCATTCCCATCCGCAGTAGCTCTAATTTATGGAGCAATGTAGCCGGGACCCTCGCAGTTTAGTCGTCTAGCGTAAAATTACAAAAACTCCCTCCACAATTTCCTTAATTCTTATATTTATATTTCGGGCATTTACATACATACCACTCAATTCCTATGCTTTTACACTAATACATTTAAAAATATCATTATTTTGTCTTTAGAAACGTAAAATACACATTTTTACAGTAATGGCATACATGTAAAAATTGAAATTAAGTTAATAATTTATTTTTAGAAGTAAAGTGATTAATTTAAATGCTTTATTTTGATAAAATCTTTATACAAAAAAAAAATATTTTTAAAAGAAAATTCCACATCTTTTTATCATTTAAATCATATTAAAATAATACATTCTATATTTGATCAGTCAATAAATTTAAATTTAAATCTAAATACTTTTAGTATATGAATTATTAGAATTTCTGTCTCATTTATCAATCTTACTTATGTGAGAATATGTATTTGTTACATATTTAAAAAAAATAATATATAATAGCACTACTATGTCAATAGTAGACCTTTCTAATCAAGCACGTTTGTTGAAACATTTTTCTAATGTAAAATTTTCAAAATTAAATGCAAAATCATTCAACGTAACTTTAATGAATTTGTAATCAAATTGAATGCATTGACAAGGCAAATTTAAAAGCATAAAAAACTAATCTGATCCAAGGCTAAAGATCTAAACTAATAATTATCAATGTAATTAATACGATCGGGCTTTATAATCCAATCACTTGTATTCTAGCATTGTCAGCCAACTGTTATCTTGACTGTAATTGTTAGATTATTAGTATCTGTTTAGTGTTATCACTGATTAATATCGATTAACAACTATTATCATCCCTCTATTACTTTCAGCTCTATAACAATTGTAAAAACCGAATTTAAGTATGTTCATACGTAATCCATTCATCTCCTCCTGGGAGGAATAATGAAACTCTATGGTTTTACTTGAATATTGCATTATTATGTCCGGGTCAAGCCTGTTGTTTTCTCCCCCTAGTTTTTCACATAAAAATCTTAGAGGTTGTTTTGGATCAATTGTTGCTTTTGTTTTTTTTTTTTAAATTTTGAAAACAAAAAAAAGGAAACAAACAAAAAATAGTGTTTGTTTATTTGTTTTTTTATTTTATTTTTTAGAAAAATAGTTCTGTTTTTAAAATACTCAAAACAGAAAAAATATGGTTTTGCCTCTTTTTAAAACACTCAAAACTGTGAGTCCTCATGCCACTCACTAAACGCCGCCACTGGCATCAATCGTCGATCCGTCACCGCCACTGACCACTACCATCACCGACCATCGCCGCCGCATGTCACTGTCGTCGGCTGCCCACCATTTTCGCCAACGCCACCCCACCGACCCCGCCCATCACCCATCTCAGATTGCCCACCATTGCCTCTCGCCCCTCGCCATTGTAGTTAACCGCTACTCGCCATTGTCGTCTATCGCTGCCAGATCACCACCGCTCGCCACTGCCATCGATCGCCGCCCCTTGCAGATGGCCGCCACCCGTCGGTGCCTGGTGTCAACCCTTTTATGGCGATAGCTTGTTCTGATTGTTTTGTGCTTCGGTCACCTAATCACAATATGAGTTTTTTTGCATGTTTGTATGCTTGCTCATTCTTCTTGTTGTCTTGTCCACTCTTTAGGAAAGTGACTCGTTACTCGTTAGTTGGTTGTGATACTCAAACGAGCATTACCCGCAAGAATGCATCGGCGAGCAACACGAGTTTCTATTTCATGTGCAATAAATAGTATGATTGTGCTACATGTCAGAGGACTCTAAAGCATATCACTTGATTGCTCGTATGCTATTTTAAAATATAAAAAATAGATATTTTTGCTAGTATAAGTATTATCCACCTATTTTAAAATTATATATGTTGTCATATGTGAGGACGCCTCTTTTAAAATGTTGTCTATTTTCTTGTGACGTGTTTTAGATCCTTTGAATCTTTTGGACGGAGCCACTGTGACAACCCATCAAGGTATACGGTAACTAGACACTTTACCCAGATCACTTAGATGTTGGTTATGACATTTTTCATTAGATTGTATGTTAGGCTAGGATTTAGGATGTTAGTTAATCTTTTCGTCACATTTGGCTATCATTATGTGTTGATGTGCTTGTGCTAGCCAAGGGATACTTTTGTGCTTTTTTAGTGTTCTTGTCTGCTTGATCCGCATGATAATATATTAAGGCGTTCTTTTGTAGGGAGTCGTACATATATATATGCACACACAAGTACTATTAAAGGAGGGAGTATGTGATGATTTCTACTAATCATTTGCTTGTAGATGCTATTTAGCTCCTCTAATAAAAGACAGTTTATTCTACATTGCATGTTTGTTGGCTTTCCCACAAAATTTATTTTCATGCAGGTCCAGCCCTTTTTTATTTTCCTATGTATCTTTTAGAGTCCTTAGGAGGGAAAGTCTTATAACGGAAATAAGATACGGTCACAGTTCAAGAGCATTTTGGTGCAGGAACCACGTGGCGAGGGACCAAGAGGGGCAGTTTGTGTCCCTTATCTGAATTCTACATTTGATATTAATGTATAGAATCAGGATCCGACACATATATGCAAAGTTTGACCCACTTATTTTTTCTTTTATAGGATATATTGCCGACTCAGTGGCACAAGCCTTTTTTTATTATTTTATTTGGCTTGCCTTATCACATGTTTGAATGCTTAAAATGAATTTCATTATGTGGTTTGTTTGGAAATCACGAATGCAATATAGACTATTTAGGATTTAAAAATCTAAATTTGCGACAAAATTCTAATAAAATATTCAAGATAATGAAAATTATAGGATTAACATATTCAAGACTTTAGAATTCACACTTTCTTCCCTGCATGACCTTTGGGATGGATTTTAAATGGCATGCATGCATGGATATATCCCAAGTCATATAATAGAGCCTCCAAGCTTAGAAGTGTGGCAGATTCATATTTGCATGTACCAATGAGAGGCCCCCAAGCTTTTTCAACCCGACTAACACAACATAAATTTCTACTTAAGTGGTTATCTAGTGAGTTTAAGGTGTTAGAGGCTGCCCCACTCAGACGAGGTGTAAGTCCTTTTGTGAAGAGTGTTTTTCGGCTTTGTAGTTAGACCTCCTCTTTTCTTTCTTTCCTGGGGCAACTCCGACATCTGTGCGGCAAGTGTGAGTCCCACACTTGAGCTCTACCTTGTAGGTCATAGGACTAGACTTTTCTTCTTTTGACTTAGGCCTATTAAGGTTCCCCATGGACGACGCAATTCACGGATTATTGACTAGGGATCTCTGGACGTGTTGGATCAACTACCTTCATGACTATGTAAACTTAAGGTCCTAGTAGCTTTGGATGACGAGTCTATGATACTCCGACTCAGCTACCTCTACATGCTTAGAACCACTCTACCCTTCCTGTTGTTGAGCCTTTTTGAGCCCTGTCACTCTTTTAACTTCGTCGATATCATCATGACAACCCTATTAATGATGATGTGCCACCGTTTGGGATACGGTGAACCACCTTTGCCCTTATGACATGCTAAACTTTAACATATAGGGATATCCCCATTGAGATTATGCTGTTTATTTCGTAGGCTTCGTATGTTTATGAGTCACTACCCATTTGGGATGTGAGAGGCTCACTCTCTGCCATGTGACTTGAAGAGATCTTTAAAGCATCAGTCGTTCCCATACGAAATAACCATCATTTGTTGGTCTATTCTCCAGGTTCATAATAATATAAGTGAAACTTGTTTTATGAGAGCATTCTTGGGTATTCCTCAGGATGTAATTAACCAAAGTGATATGTTCCTCTAAAAGACTCTTGACCCCCAAGACAAAAATATTCTTTTTGGTTCTTTGTCTACATGTAGCTTATGAAGGGATTCTCTTTGTGGATGTTTTGATTCAAGATATTTCAATCCAATCTTGTTCGGATGTATAATTTTGATCCAACACACAAGGATTACCCATATATAAGTCTTTCACTTGTTTCTTCTTATTTGTTTGCAAATTTGTTGTCACATATCATTTTTTTATTCTTCTCTTCTTCGAATCATCGATATGATTTATGAATGAGATTTATTCAAATAAGAAAATTATACGACAACATATAAGAAGACAAGCTGGCGACTCCAAGTTATAAAAAGAACCGAGAGAACAATCATCCACACATAACCCAAGTTTAACATTGCGTACTTTAATTGCAAAATCCAGGTAAATACAATCAAAATGTCTCTGGGTCTCACCATGCGACGGATGACTCATTGAGTTAGCATCAACAAATACAGTACTATGCCAAGTCATGTATGAGATTGTACGCATGGAAGTTAATAATCTCTGAAGCCATTGTATGAGAAAAAAATAAAATAGTCATTTGTATGAAGTATTTTTTTTATTTTTATTCTTTCTATTCCTTTGTTTGAATCAATCTGCACCACATAATTGGCAAGTTGTCTCGACTGCATTGACCTTGTAACATATCATTCACCCATTAACATGAAAATATATCTTCTCACATCATAAACCTAACTTTGAAACCAAAATTTTCGTTATGTACATGTTATCCAGCACTAAATTACGTGAATGATTGGTCTCTTTCAATAAATTTGCTACCTGATTCAATGCTTCTCTGGGCATGTTAAAATCTAATTTTATGGTCAACATTCTTGGCACCGCTGATAACTCTGTATGTGAGGTGCAACCATCCCATAAAGGTTGTTGTGCAGCGTTCAATAAGTAATAAAACTGTTGTGATTCATTATTGAGTGTTTTGCCTCATGTTGAACCACCCAACAAATTGAGTTGTCTGAGAATCATGAACCATTTCTTTATAAGTGTCAAGATCCATTTCTTATGCAAGAAGGACATAACTTGTCGAGACACTGAGAATCATGAACCATTTCTTTATAAGTGTCAAGATCCATTTCTTATGCAAGAAGGACATAACTTGTCGAGACACCTCTTTGATCAAACTAAACTTTAGGTTCTTGCTCGCCATGCACAGTCTAGTACCAATAACTAGGTTTGAATCCCATGTGGTAAATATTCAACTTAACTTCTTCGGGTGGCAGAAGCACTTGATTTTTGTGCTTCGCACAAGGGCATCAGAACTTACCCTCAGAACGATAGATGAAAAGTTGTTATGCCACCTGCACAAATTTCTCAATGTCATTCAAGAACTTATCAGTGAGTCTTTTTCATCTTGGAAATAATTTTTGTACATCCAAGCTTTCAAATTAAGAATATTCATTTGCAACGTAGATGTAGTTCTTCGGGTCAACGTAATTGCTATAGAAACAAAAATTAGTCAATACTTATAGTAAGAAGATGACACTACTTGGTCAACCAACAAACTGAAAGCAAACAGTTGAATTCTACTAATAACATACTCATCTATATCACCATCACTTTGAACAAGGACCAATGCACTCCTCCACTTTAAGTGACCAACAAATCAACTATAACATCCCAATCTATATCATCCTCACTTTGATGATTTGACCGATCGATGCATTCCTCCAATTCAACCAACCAACTTCAATCCTACTAATACCATGTATATCACCATCATTTTGAACAATAGAACCACTTGATGCATTCCTCCACTTCAGCCAACCAACGTGAATTCTAGTAATAGCATTCCCTTCTATATCAACATCATTTACATAGCTAACTCCTAAGCTTCAATTTTTATGAAAACTTCATACATATCACTCAATTCTTATATATATACATACCTTATCCATACACTTCAATATTTACGAAAATATTCAGACATAGCACTCAATTCATATGTATATAAATACCTAACACCAAAACATCAATTTTTACATACATACCACAATACAAATCTATGAATATTTTCATACACATCACTCAATTCTTTTTTTCATTTTTTTTTTGTTCTACCACTCAATTCTTACACACACACACACACACACACATCTGAAACTTAAACTTCAATTATGCACACCACATTACTTATGCACTTGGAAAAGACATACATCACAAAAATATTTTCATACATACCTAACACCTAAGCATTACCTATGAAAAACTCATTTCACTAAACAAAAATTTTAAGTGATAAAGGCTGACACAAATGGAATTACCTTCCTCACTGGTTTCTAATTGGAGTGGAGCGAAAGGATGAGAACTACAAAAGTTTCGGTGGTCTCTGCACGAAAACTTGGTCACCTTCCGAGCTAGCTCTAATGGTGACTGTATTGCGAAGGTTCGTTTGGGAAGGCGGTGAATTTGAGTGAAGCCATGAGGGAGAGGGAAAGGGAGGAGGGGAAGGCGCGAAGCTTTCGAGCATAGAAGAGATTGGGCACAGAGAGAATATGAAATTTAGGCAGGCGGGATATGTAAATTATGACATTTACACCAGATTTGTGTCGAAGTTGCATCGGTTTATTTTGACGCTAACAAGCATTTGTGTTGAGTTTTTCGATGCAAATTCAATGCATAATCAACTGCAACTCCAAAAAAAGTTTAGTCATTTTGATAATACTTTTATCGACAAATAATCCAATGTAATTCAGACGCAAAATCCGACACAAATATCATATTTAATTTTTCACCTTTTATTGGCCGCTAATCCGACGCTAATATTTGCATCAAAAGTATTCAACACTAATTCTCACTTCTTCTGTAGTGGGGGGTTTTGTGCATTCTTAAGCCTATACCTATAAACACTTTTGAAATATCTTAAAATATAATAATTTTATTATTTTCCACATGAAAACAACTAAAATATAAAATCAAGCTTTATATAAAATACAATTCCAATTACTAATAACTATGAGTGCCCTAAACAAATAGATAAATAATATAAAAAAAATTTGAAGTTGTGACCATCTATAATTTTGTCAATGCATAAATATAAAGAGAAATTGGTTATATACATCTCATAATACACATAATTGCATCGTGAACTACCCTGCCCTTTACACATTGTAGATCCCATCAATATCTTCCTCTTTTCCCCAACCGAACTAATATACTCCACAATATTGAGTCGCACAAATCAACTTCAAATTGACCTTTCAATTATGTTGGGGACATGGAAACCTACTTCAAATCTCGATTTAAAATTGTTTGAGTTTGAACTTCATTAAAATATGAGTTTATTTCTCATTAGGTGACATGACCCGGCCCAGAAGTTTAGAATTAGGAAGGCGGAAACTATTTATTAGTCAGAGTAATATTATCCAACAATTTTATTTTATAATTAAAATAAAATCTATAACACAGAAGAGTAATTTTATTTCATAATCCCATGAGAAAATAAAAACTAAACTATCATGTCTATCAGTATGTGCTCTTCTGCACCTATACACTTATTCTATGTGATACAATAAAAATATTTTCACTTATGAGTTGAGTTAAACCATTCATTGAGTAAATATTTTTTCATTATAATAATTCTCATTTTAAAATACTTCGTAAATATATAGCGGCCATTAAAAATCCTGTGGGAAAAAAAAAGTAAGAAAAAAACACTTCCATTTACCTTTTGTTACACTTTATTATTTGAAGTAATTGTCTAAACATATACTTTCAAAATATGTATATTTAATATTTTTCAACTCATCATTAAAGTGGACAAACAATTTACTTTTTTTTTTTCGTGCACGGGCACATTGCATTTTTCTGTCAATATTATCTATGGGTGACTCTCATATACATGCATATATCACATTTTATTTCTTTTATTACATTTTATTAAAAGAAACATGAACTTCTGCATTTTAAAAGAAAAGTCGTGAAATAGTAAAAATATGTGTAAAATTACAGAACTATTGTAAAATAAAAAATTATTTACCCATTTCTATTCATAGCTAATCCTCTTTCCTATTAATTATAGATTTACTGTTATTATTTTCATAATTTATTGTTTAATTAACTATTTATCTAATTATATAAACAAATACACATATATATGTATGGGATTATCCAGATTAATTTTATTTTCTCAAAAATTTCTGATTTAAACATATTTAACTAATAGATTTTCAAATCTTCATATTATTTAACATTATTAAACACTTAATTTTGGCTAACAAAACTTAATTAGGAACTTGGAACTTAATTATTAAAATTAGACTTTATATTTGAAATTCTTCTCCACTATACGGTTTTGTCATGCTTAGCCTTTCTGTCAATTATTTTAAATAATTATTACACAATTTAAATTAATTTACAAATAATATTTTTCTGAAATTTATTTATGTAAAGTTAATTACTTAAATCTTACATATTTTGTCGTACTTTTCATTTGGTGCATCGAGCAACCAGGTGGGGCTCGATTGAGTTCTTCACACATGCAAGAATATCTATGCTATCATTCTTTCTCTCGGAGTTCTTGTCGAGTGCTCCTACAAGGAGGCACGAACCCTCCTTGTTTCACTTAGGTTGGGCACAAAAGTTTAGATTGGAGCTAAAGAAACTCGTGGCTTCATCTTCCTTTCCTTCTATGCTCGTGTTCGCCTCATAATGGTCGAGGCATGCTCGACCGCTTGAAGAAAGCATGTTCCTCGAGCTCTTCCTCCTCCTCTCAACTCACTTAAAGGTAACCTCCTCCTCCTCCTTCTTTTACTTTATCATTTTCTTTCTTTTCTTCTTCTTCTTTTTATGTTTTATTCATCTTCCACCTTTTACTTATGGTTCATCTGCTTCGACTCCTTGCCTAAGTTTAGTATGTTCCCTCTCGATTTCTCTCCCTCTCCCGACATCTCTCACTTTCTATCCCTCCTATGCATGGATGTGAATGAAATGGAAACAAGAGATAAACACTCAATAGGTAAGTATTTTATTTTTTATTATTTTAAAAAGGGTTATTATTACATTAGGGGTAACTTTATTTAGGAAAAACTTTTAGGCATATTTCATGTATGATGAGGTCAAATAGGGGTAATTTCTCAATTAGCTCTAAGAATCACATATTAAATAGAAAAGAATGTTATAATTTTGAAGACCCGTCCAAAAGTATTCGATGGCATTAATCGGTCATGAGCAAAGTCTTTATCTATCTATATATATATATATATATATATATATATATATATATATATATATATATATATCGTGTTTTGGTCAGAAATTTGACTTCGAATTGTTCTTCAAGTTCAATTCAAAATTTCAAACGATCTAGATGCTGGAAGGGAAACAGTTTCAGCGAAATATTATTATTATTATTATTATTGAATAAAGTAAAAAAAATAAAAAAAAATAATAATTTCAAATTATTTTAAGTTAACTATAACAAAAGTTTAATTAATTGTTTATATATTTCACCAATCATAAAATAATGTAAAAAAAAAATTATTTTCTGATTAAATTTTAGCTGAAATATTTTGACCACATTTTTATTTAAAAAAAATGCTATTAATAAAAGCAAGCATTCAAACTTTTCTCACGACAGATTTCTGCTCAAACGGTGTACGTAGCTTTCACAATGACATATTACATATACTGATAATTCTGACGCGTGATGAGGAGTAGGTGATGTTTAAACCCTTTGAAAAGTATTGAATTTTGATTTAAATTAATGTAACAAATATTTTTATATCATATTTTAATATCAAAATAAATCTAAAATATATTAATTAAGCCGATTCTGATATAATTTATATTCGAATATCCCAACATAATTTTGTTTTCAATTAAATTGGTCTTAGAAATGTTGATTTAAGCTCAAATTTGATGTGATAGATTAAAACTCGATATGTCGAGGTGATTTCCCAACTTTATGGTGCGAAAGCATGCTTTGACGAATTTGTTTTTACGCCGTGATCACTGATGAAGCAAACCCTGTGATGGCAATATCGAGCACACAAAGCTCCTTCGTCGCCCATATGATGCCTATAACTTCTTCTGTGGCAGGTGCTCAATTGATAGCATTTTTCTTTGTATTCCATCGTCCTCTAATAACTTTTGAAATCTTAAATTTCTTCTATCGTTCTAAAATTTCTTCCTACCACTACTTATTTGGTCACGAAGAATTCTCTAAACATACCAAGTTCATAACTTATATCAATCTTTTGAGACATGTCTGTCATGGCAAATGCCCATAATCCCCTATTTCATGAGAATACCAAGCATATTGAAATATGCTATTATTTCATCACCGGTCACATCAAGTCCAATGAGATAAATTTATAATATAGAAGAACAAATTGCATATATGCGCATATATATTCACTAAAGCTCTCCCCACTCCTCAGTTTCAAAAACTTCGAGACAAACTAACAATATCAACTACATATATTTTTAGGTTGCAGTGGCATGATAAAGAAACTGAATAAGTCTATTATTGATTGGGTCAACTATTCTCTACATTTTAGTCTTTTATATTTCATGCATGCATTGTTGTCTATATTAATCAACAACTCCTATGTAATGGTAATAACAAGGAAATAAATCAAGCTCTTTTTTACTCGTTCACTTTCCCTTTCTTCTCATGTCTTCCCCATTTCATAATTGATGAGATATTCAATTGATGGGCTAGTGTCCACAAGTTATCGAATTGATCGATGCTATAGCTGGCTGTCAAGTCGATCAGTCCAACCTCTCAATTGGTCAAGCTGACTTTTGAATAGATCTGATTTGAATCTAATATGAATTGGGATTGAATTATCATATATTTGGGTATACATATACCAACATGTATTTGATTATCCAAGTATTGATTATAATGTAGCATTTGTTATAGTGCTCCATATCCCAAATCCTCATACAACTAAGCAATCATGGAGAGAGCTGAGCGGTCTTTTTGGGTCCCTCTAGGTTTCCTCTCTGATAAACTCTCTCCTTTTCAAATCTCTTTCTCTAGTCTAACTCACAACATTGATTTTTATTTTCCTATTTTAAGAGATCATCTTTATGATTGTCTTTTAGATTTGAGATATTTCATGGATTCAACACATACCACAAAATCCTTATGTTTTTACATATCTAACACCTAAAATTTCATATTTGTTTACATAACAATTTATTTAAATATGAAAAATGCATGTTTACGCATGAATTTATTACACCAAAATGTTATGAATGTGAAAATAATATTTTAAGTTTTAGATATGGAAATATGTAAACCCCTAATTTCTTATAATTCTCAGACAAATTAAGAAATGTGATGATGATCTTTAAGTTCTTTTGCAATCAATACCATCGTCCATATATTTTTTTATGATAAAGAGGACGAATAATTAAAGGAAAAAAATTTACTGACAAACTGATTCAGAATCCATATTTATACAAATCAGGAATCAAAAAGATATTTGTTTCCATCATTCCATGATGGATTAAAAAAACAAAATAGCCAAAACATCAATTAATTAAAATAAATAAATAAAACTCACCCAAAAGATCATTAAGATTACGCTAAAAGAGCACCGTGGCGTAATTAATGAGATATTTCGGCTACTGAAGCTATTACATCGTTCTTTAGTGCCTGCATATCATCCAAAATTATCATTCAGATAATCATATGAAATTTTATTAAAAAAAATATTTGAATATTTGCATTGCAATTGATTGAATATAATACGAGGTATGCAAAAAAATATGTCAGTATGAATCTCCAAGAAAACAAATGACTCGAGAGGGAGGAATGACTGATCAGAAACGCATGATAATGGACGACGGATTGGATATTGTAAAGAAAGATGTCTGGAAAGCGATTACCCATAGGATGACATTCGACTCTCTGACCAATCGGCAAATGACTCAACCTCATATCAAGTATCGACAGAGTCAAGGCGGGGCCAATGACTCAGCCTCAGATCAAGTATCGACATATCAAATCTCTTACCAATTGAATCATTCCATCACTGTTATTATATGCAAACATCTGTGTAATTAATAAATGATCATTCTAAAGGCTAATAATTAGGGGAGTGATCTTTAATTTTGTAAGACTATCATATATATAGGACCCATATCATGAATAATGAGCTACGCATTATTATTATTCTCCACTTGTTGTTGCGACGATCTATATATATACACCAGTTGATGTGATATATATATATATATATATAAATCAAACAGGAGAACGATCGACAAAGCAAAAAAATAAAACGAGAAAATTCACACCAGAAAACAGTAACATTACGGCGGAATACACAGATTTACGTGGTTCGGCAAATTGCCTACGTTCACGGAGTTGCAGAGGATTTTACTACTCGAGGAATTTACACCAGTCGATCACCTCGACTTACAAGAGGAATCTCGCACTCTCACTTCGTTGCTCTCTCTTCTTCTCTCTATGTTCTTCTCTCTCTACACCGAGATACACCGAAAAAGACAAACTTACAAGAGAAATAAACATAATTTCTCTTCCGCCACAAGTCACCAAGAAGAAGTCAATGGAGAACAATTTTCTTCTTCTTTCATCTTCCTTCACTGCAAGGAACTACCTTCCTTCTATCATGAGGAAGCCTTCCTCTATCCCGAGGAAAAACGAAGAACACTTTGACTTCTAAAACCCAAAGATAGTCATCTAAAGTCTTTTATCACGAACAGGATGGAGCGAAGAGATGCTTCGCTTCACAAAAAAGGAAGACAGGAGTGGTTGACGCCTACAGTTCACGACTGGACGCTTCACTTCACGGAGTGGGAGCGGGAGCAGGAGAGGGCGCCAATTCGCGAAAACGAAAAGAGAGGCGGGATAGTCGCAACATTTCGCGACAGAGGGGCGGGAGATGGGAACTAGAGGCGAGAGCGCGGAAAAAACACCTTTTTACATTTTTTTTTATTTGTGTTTAACCGGGCTCCATCCACAACACCATTGTATTCTCTTTTTTACTTTCTTTGCACGTTTGGTGTGTTTCTCACATATTTTTAGATTAACATATATAGAGCATTCATCAAATTGAAAATTTTATCATTCTACTTTTCCTTTAAAAGTTGTCATTCTTCATGTTTTGCTTTTTACTTAATTTATTAAATCCTAATCCTAAAGAAGTATATGAATGCTGAAATAATATTTTATATGAAACTTGATTTATGCTACATTAATTTAAATTATATCAATTAAAAATTCTAAATATGAACTCGTTAGCACAAACTACCATAATAAATTTGACAAATGTCAGAAAATTCGCAGTGATAGAGTAATGGATTGTCGCTTAATGTTGCACGAGAATTCAGCACACACATATAATAGAAAAGAAGTAACCAGGATGAGACACCTCAACTTTTACGTGGAAAACCACCCTCGGAAGGGGGAAAAATCACGGGCCTAGCCCAGTTGGAATAATCTACTATGAATGATGATTACACAAGTTCATTCTTCCCCTAAATTAGAGAAGAAAGAATTACAATGTTGCATAATTATAATCTGGCTTCAGTTCTTGGGGGCAACAATTTGCAAGGGTCATTGCTGATTTTCGTGAAGGTAGTAGTCTATTGTGAGTGTGGTGGATGGTTACTCTAGAAGCGTTGATTGACCAAAGAAGTAATAGTGAGCAGTTGCGGGAATAGTGAATCACCTAGATTGTAAGTATTAATGACGTTCGTAAGTCCGGGGGCCAGAGTCGAGAGCTGTATGAGCTGATGACCACGTAGGTTGTTGGCGCGAATACAAATGACGTTCGTAGGCCGCTGGGGCCAGATTCAAGAATTGTATGAGCTGATGGCAACGTAAGTCGTTGTTGACATATGAATCGTAATGGTGAGCAGTGGTGAGGTCCATAGACAGTTGAGACCAGAGTTGGGAGCTGCATGAGCAGATGACCACGTTGGTCGTAGTTGGCACATGGACCGTAGTGGTGAGCTCTTGTCTGACAGATGAGAGAAGGTTGTTAGATTTTCCAAGTTACGATGTTGACTGACACTGTCTGGTCCGATGTGGTTGGCGATCGACGGAGATCGACGGTGTTCGACGGTTGTCGACGATGGTCGGTGATGGTTGACGACGATCAGCGTTGGTGGTGCTAGACTTCAGCTCATTCTCAAAGCGTCATGTTCTCTCTCAAGACTTCCATCCTCTCATAAGAGGAGTAGACGTCTATTTATAGTATATGAGTGTCAATAATGCAGAAATATGAACCATTTTGATCGGACGATCTAGGGAGCTTACTCCGATTAGATGGTATTTACTGGATATTTGAATGCCTTAACAATGTCAAAATTGAGCAATCTTGGGCTCGTTGGATTCGTCATGTCGAGACATTAATTCAACTATAAAGTTGTCAACTTTGACATCCGTTTGACATTCCAAATATGTTTGGAGATCTTACAAAAGTGGTTTAATAACCTGATCTGGGTCTGATTTGACTCGGATTTGAATAACTTTGATATCATTAGATTCTTTTCATCGAACTGATGACTTTAACTATAAGTTTGCTGAAATCAGAGCTCTGGATGACTTTTAATTGAAGTTTGAATATTTCTTATTGAAGATATTGCCTCGTGATTCGTGTCGTATGATGAAAATTTGTTGATGACATATCAAAATTAATAATGCATTATGTGCTAATACATTATAAAAATAGCATAAATTCAAAGAGAATGAACTAGGGCTTAATTTATAATAAAAGATAAAAGAATGGGCTAGGCCCATCACGAATTCTAGCCAATCATGCTGAAACAATTTTATCCTGCAAATTTCCTGATAGAGAGAGGACGTACGCAAGTGCTATTGCCGCCAACGTCGCCGCCGCTGCCGCTGCCGCGACAGCCAATGAGAATCGGATCAGCTGCGACGTCTGCCGCTCCTCTGCCCTTTTTTGCCGTCGCTGCCGCCTCCGGATGTATTTTCTTCTTCAGCATCCTCTTTATCATCTGTCACATCACCACGCCAACGGTCGAAAATTATAAACTTCGCTGCACAAACACAAATTCAAGCGAAAAAAAACCATCAAAGAATGCTTAGAAAACATTACGTTCTGTATCCTTTCAGTAGCAGGTGGACTCTGTAACTCTGATAATTCCAATTTTCCCCCCTTCTTCCTCTTCTCCTTTCCACCTTTCTTCAAATCCGAAGCAGATGTGCTTTTCGACGTTGAGCCGGTAACAGCTGGTGGCTGATCGCACCAATTGACCGCTCGCTCGATGGCTAACAGATCGCCAAGCGTCGTCCTCTCCTTCCTCTCCATGTCTTCCTTCAGCAACGGCTCAGCCATTATCTTCTCTTCAGCAGCATGCACCTTAACGGCAGAGTGCTCTGTTTTCATCACCAACGATTCAGTTACCGGCGGTGGCAGAGCTATTCGTGTCATGAACTTCGCCGCCGCCTGAATATCTTTCTCCGGCAATTCCAGCGATGGCTCTTCAGGGCAGTGAGGGAGAAAGAGTGGGTGAGAATAGCCGAGAGTGCCGATGGTGAGGATACCGGCCAGATTAACGTGGAGGAGGAGTGGTGTTTCGTTGTCTGGCTCAGTTCCGACCGCTGCAGGGTGGTGGGCCGGATCGATTCGATCCACGGCGTCATGTTCGAAACCTACATTAAGAAGAAAACAGATTACAGAGGAGAATTATTTGCACAACTAGACCTTTTTTGGGAGCTTTTTGGTTGGCTGTTTGCCGCAAATAACATTCTTATGCGAGTGGGGAACATTGGATTGGGTCTAGATGCGGATGCTTTTTCATTCATGATATTATATTTTAAATTTTGAATTATATTTTTGTAAAACTTTTTTAGTCTAGATTTATGAAAAAAAAAGATAAAAATATAGCTATTTTGAACACAATATTTTTTTAATATATATTTGAGTCAAGATTATTATTTTCACATTAAATATTAAATTTAAAAAATACCAAAACTTATAATATCATAAATATGTTTTGAAGACATCCATATGAAATATAAAAACATTTATGAAATTACTTAATTTATAATTTACGTCAATCATTTTAAAAATATATATAATATATATAAAAAAGACATGTTAAAAACAAGAGAAGGATATTGATGACTTTCCATAATAATTATTTTTGCCTTTCAAACGCTGTAACACCACCTCAATGCTCGTTATATTGATTCTTGAGCACGCATATCTTATCCTGCACCATTTGGTCTTATTCCTCTAAGCTCGCCAAAAAAACAAGTAGCCATTATTTATTTTATATATTTTCATTAGAACAGATAGGATTTATATATAATTCAGTTTTGATTTTAGTTTGTTCACTCAATGTAAATAGTTTAAGTTCAATTGTGAAACTAACTAGTTCTATTTATTAAAACCCATAAAAAATATTTAATTTAAAATTTAAATTTATTATCATATAAAATTGGTCTAATAAACGAAACAACTAATGATAAATTAGACCAATTCAACATAAAACATATATACAAAATTATTATTTGTATATTATACAAAATTATAGTTAGTTTAAGAATATTGAAATAGAAAATTTTCATAATTGATTTTCTAATTTTTACAAATAAATTTTCACCTGGGAGAGCCGAAGGATATGGTATCAATGAGATGAGAGCCAGTGGGTGATAATTGCTGGCTCACGAATGAATACAAGGCATAAATGATAATTCTTTGATGGGTTCATGACGGTCATAATTTTGTTACATTATCTAAATTCGGCACTTAGTCTAACTTCGACCCAACACACGAATTTTATAATTGTACTTATAGAAAGATACAAGTCCAAAATGATTTATTTTAGAGGAATTCGTTGGGGCCCTAATGACTTTAATAAGAGCCACAATAAACTATACAAAGCATAAGCTTAAATTTTGAGTCAAAATTAATTCTTAATTAAGGAGCAAAGGTCGTCAATTACTTATTTTAAATTTGGGTTGACTAAATCAGGAATGAGTTCAAGTATATAATCTTCATGCCGATATGTATGATTTTAAAACAATTTTTTTATTATTTTTTAAAACAGCTAAATATATTATATGTTATCAAAAAGGTTTTATTTTAAATAAAATTATAAATAAATAAATAAATAAATAGAAGTCATTGCCCCCAATCAAATGAAAACGTTGCCGATCTATCTCATCCGATTTGAGATTTGTCTAAATAATTGGAACTTGTAT
>NEWO01000070.1:2087840-2098491 GCA_003013225.1 Phalaenopsis aphrodite
ACCTGGTGCATTCGTGTGAGAAACACGAGAGTACTTGGTGGCAACCTGGTGCATTCGTGTGAGAAACACGAGAGTACTTGGTGGCTGGCTGCAGCTTCCGGTGCACCCAGTCTAGGATCTACGGCCAGGAAAATAAGATAAAATAAATAAACAAATAAAAACACATTTTAGCAATTAAAATTCATCGTAAATGCTGTAAAAGATTCAGAAAGAAAATGAATGAAAATGAATATGATTAAGTATCTATGAAAAAAGATAAATGTATATGAAATTATAAATCATAAAATGTAAACTGAATCATACCTTCATTATTTGGCTAACTGTAGATGAAATTAGACGAAAGAGAGAGAGAGAGAGGGAAAGAAAGTGGCCTGGAAGGCCATCGGTTGTTTAATTTATAGCGGGAGGAGCACTGTAGTCCAGTGGCTTTGCACAGTGGTAGTGATTGGACGTTTCGGCCCAGAGATTACTCTTTCCTGTTTGGGCCCGCCAACGCTATCCAAAGGCCCATCTGGCTTTTCATCTCAGTCTGGCTCACCTGCCTTTCCACCATGTTCTTCCCGTTGAGTTAATCTAACTCTCTCCAGAAATTATTTATGTTTTTTCATTTTTCATGTTTTAGGCCGTTAAGAAAACTGTTATGTGGTTAGGAGTTAGAAAAATCGTAGCATATTTTTCATGTTTTAGGGAGTTAAGAAAACCATTATGTTGTTAATTAGTTTTTATTTTCAGAAAAACGTGACGTGCAGTTATAATTTGTATTTGCTTATGTATTAAGAAAACCAGAAAATGTAATGAGTGTTAAGTACTAAAAAAATCCCTTCATTTTTGTTGGCGTTTAAAGTTTGGTTTTGAAAATCAAAATTTGGTATCAGAGCGAAGTTGTCAAAGGAATGACCGGAAATGATGGAGATCCATCTAAGACACTTGCTATCATCAAACTGACGACAAGAGAAGCCTCAATCCCGATCCAATTTCCAACGTTAAGCGAAACAAACTACAACATAAGAACTATCAAGATGAAGATAATCTTGCGTTCATTAGGAGTATGGTCAGTGATTGAAGGTGAAGAAAAAGACGATGACAAAGATCAAGGCGCCATGGTAGTCATTTCTCAAGCCGTGCCGGATGATGTGATAATGGTAATCGCGGAGAAAGAGACGACAATGGAGGCTTGGGACGCACTCAGGGAGATGCAAGCCAATGAATATCACGTTAAGAAGACATGCGTACAGGTGCAGTTGCGACAGGTGCTCGGCCAGCGGAGTTCGCAAGTTTGTCGCAGGAGTTGCGGCAGGTGTAGTTGCGACAGGTGCTCGGCCAGCGGAGTTCACAAGTTTGTCGCAGGAGTTGCGACATGTGTTCACAGGAGAAATTGCGAACGGTGGAGTTCGCGAATTTCGCTGGTTGTTCACAGGTTTGTCGTAGGAGAAATTGTGACAAGTGGAGTTCGGCCGGTGTCTGCAGTAATTTAGCCAAATTTTTTGCGAACATGAAAGGTGCTTCGTGTGAAAATTTTGATTCACGAATCACTGGAAACTGCGAGAAATTACTGCAAATTAACAGAGGAAATATCAGGTTTATTTGAATTTATTTGTGGTGTGTGTTTTGTTTCATGCAAGACAGGTAAAATTCGCTGCAGAATTAAATTTGAATGACAATGTTTGGTGCAAAATTCGAGATAGTGAAGTTTGGTGGAACAGAGAACTTCAGATTGTTGCAAACATAAGTGAAAGATTTGTTGGCAAAAGAAATTTTTTGAAGGCATTGCGGGCTACGAAACCTGATGGTAATATCTATCAACTGTTGGTGAGTACAGTTGTAGATGCAGTGCACTCTGTTAGATCATATGATGAAAATGCAGCAGTTGCTAATTGACATGGTTGCCCAACCCACTACGGTGTAAGAAACTTTATGAAGTATTTCTCCTAAGAGGCTGGATATTCGCCAAGGTGGAGAATTGTTAGATATGACTCATATACGGAAATTGGAGTTTCTTGAAGTGAAGAGATGTGTCTCTTGGTGAAGACGTGTGTCTCTTGGTGAAGAGTTATGTCTCTTCATATTTTGTGGGTTGGAGGGAGCGAAGGCGTGTTGGTAATTTATCTATGAGTTTTTAATATGTCTATATATATATATATATATATATATATATATAAGGCTACGTTAAAATATGTAAGAATATTATTAGGTTAAGTGAGTCATATTAGGGTTAAGTAGGCCATGTTGGTCCATATAGAAATGAAATAAATGTATTGAATTTGGTTTTGGTGGTTCTAGTTGAGTCGAATTAATGTTAAATATGTTGGCACATGTAATAGTCTGACTAAATTTGTATCAGGTAGATTCGAGTAGTGAATTTTAGATTAGAACCAAAGTAGTTTTGGACGATTGAGGAGGTTATTGTATAAAAAAAGGCAAGTCAATTGATCGTGTAGGGATCATTTTCTAGCTACTTATTGCACATAGAGTTAGATTTTTATGTGTTAACATATCCCACACTTTTTCATTTTAACAAACATAGCATTTAATTCTTTAATTTCACAACAAAAATAATATTATTATTACTTTTTAAAAGCAAAATACATATTTTCATGCATTAGTATTAAAGCGTGTCAGAGTCTTGAGGTTGTACAAAAAGTCATAATATACTCAAGTAAAGAGAAGTAGACAGAAGAAGACATCTTAATTTTTACACGAAAATATTTGTAATGGGAAAAAAATCACGAGGCCCAGCCAAGCTGAAATAATTTATTATGAATGTTGAGTGCACATGTTCACTTTTCTTCTTAATTAGGGAATATGAAATTACAAAGATACTCTTTGTAAATGTACAACAATGATTAATCAGTAAAAGTCGTAATTTGACTATAAAGAATACATCTCTCAATGATAATAGGTTGCGAGTGTCATAGTCGATTGATATGGAGGCAATAGTCGTTGTGAATGTTATAGATGGCGGTCGTAGCGGTAGCTTGTCATATAAGTTGTAGCTGATAGTCATGATAGTTGTTGATGGCTACTTCAAAAGCATCGTTTAGCTACATAGGCCGAAGTAGGAGGACGTAGAAGCTGTGAGCCATGTAGGAGACATTTGGTCACATGAGTCGTAATGGTGAGTTGTGATGACGCCCATTGGCTGCAGGGGTTGTTGTCTAGAGTTGCATTAGTCGTGAACCACATAGGGCATAATAGTGAGCTGCAGCGACGTTCGTAGGCTACAGTGGCCTGAGCCTAGAGTTGCACGATTTGTGTGTCACATAGGATATAGGTAGTCACGTATATTGTAGTAGTGGGCTAAGATGAAATCCGTAGGATGCAGGGACAGAAGTCGGTACTTGCACAAATCGAGGACCATATAAGTCGTAGTTAGCCATGTGGTTATAGTGACGAGTTGTGATGACGTTCATAGGTCGCAATGGCCAGAGTCAGGAGTTATACAAAGAGAACCTTAAGAGTTCGTAGAAAGTCTCAATCTACATCGTCTTTCTAACGGTTCACTACATTGTAAGTGGAGTGCACTGTCACATTACAATATACGTCGAGGTTCTGCAATCCAAGTTATGACTTCACATGAGACTTCGCTGCAAGGATCAGGTGGACTCCGATGATAGTTGACCTTGACCGACAGGTGGTCGTCAAATTTGGTCATGAGAAACAAGGGCGAAAGGTCGAAGGAGCTCAGCGGCGGGCAATAGCTATTGGCAGGTAATGGTGCGAGATGGTGGTGATGATCTGAGTTGGTTGGAGGTGGGTTATCCAAAGTTACGAAGGCTGCAATAGTCGGAGTTGAAAGAATGCAGCAGAGACCACACTTGGTCATAGATGGGGGAGATTGATGGTGCCAAATGTTGTGGATGTGGTCGGAGTTGCGGGAAGTCAGTGTTGAGGTGCTCGATTTGAATATAAGCATGTCATATTCCGAATTCACTTGACATTCCAATTATGCTCAGAAATCTTTCAAAAGCAGTTTATTGGGTTGATTTGGGCTTTATTTGACTCGAATTGGACTAATTTTGGTATCATTAGGTCCATCTTGTTGAGCTGCTCAGTTCGATTGTATGCTTGCTAAAATTGAAACTCTAGACGACTTTTAATCAAAATTTGAACGTCTCTTGTTTGAAAATTATCTCGAGATCCATTTAATATCTCGAGTTTTGCGTATGATGATGGTGGTCTATCATGTATAAAATACTATAT
Source organism: Phalaenopsis aphrodite (assembly GCA_003013225.1). Classification (NCBI taxonomy): domain Eukaryota; kingdom Viridiplantae; phylum Streptophyta; class Magnoliopsida; order Asparagales; family Orchidaceae; genus Phalaenopsis; species Phalaenopsis aphrodite. The sequence goes on from NEWO01000070.1 coordinate 2,092,041, forward strand.
GATATGCATGCAAAAATGAAAGTTTAGGAGATATATAAATACATAAAAAATGTGTTCTACTTATGTTTCCAAAACTTTAATACAGGTTTATGAATGAAAAACACATAATAATATACCATTATTACATTTTTTTTTTCTTGGAAAATAAAATTTAATATTCAATTAATTAAGCACCGTCCAATATATACTTAAAAATATGACACAGCTGGTATAAGATTCCGACATGATAAATTTAAAGAAAAAATAAATATGCCACGAGTTAAAATATCAATTTTGTCAATGAATGGTTAAGAGACTAACTAATAAGAGCTAGGCTTTTAATTTACAATATAGTGGAAATTATATTTATATCATCCAAAGCTTTAATATCTAATAAAAATATCGTTACTTTAATTTTTAAAAAATTAAAATATATTAGGAAGAGTTTATGTTAAGAAGATTGATATTAGGTAAATTAATTAGGAATATCTAAATATATTATCTTTTATATATTACAAAGTTTGATATTAGATAAACTAATTAGAGAAAATCTAATTATAGGATTTTTTAAAATTAGAAATATTTCTAATTTATACGTCATAATCCTCTCTTATTTGCAAAAGAGATTACAAGTGATTGTTATGTGTCGAGTTATAAGCATATTTCAGTTGTTTTTCCTCTTTCCCCACCTATTGATAGTGGAATAACCCCTCCACATTAACCCCTCCACATAAATGTAGGTAGATTTCCGCCAATCTAAATAATTTGTAATATGTTTGATTGTTTGCTTATTGTGTGATTTTAATTTTTTGCATAACATGTGTGTATATATGTTAAATCTTAATATATCCTGTGAATCACACCTAAGAAATAAAGCATAGAAAAATGTGAAAGAGATAGATAAAACATAACAATGAATGGTAGAATGAGACGATTGTAACATTTTATTCTTGAAATGATCCTCTATTTGCAAACAAAAGGTGTACAACACATGAAGTTACATGTATGCCCCTATTTAAGTATAAATTGTACAAGTTATTCTAGATATTTAACCAATGTGGGCCCAGGGCCGTACCGCTTTGCTCGACTGGCTGAACTTGGTAAGGCTTCAGTGAGCCTTGTTGTCAGTTGGATCTGATGGTGTTGGATGGTTTCGTAGATGTTGTCGATTGCTCGCTAACTGTGGATTAGTAGGACTGGTTTGATCAGCCAAATTATGTCAATTAATAGGTGCATTGTGGTGGTTGACCCTTGATCTCCACCAAGGAGCTTAAGTTGACTGGGTGGGGCAATGTCATCAGACACAATGGTAAATCACAGAATCTGATCGGCAGCCTTCCCTTGGACGAGAGAATCCTAGTGGGATTGTTAAGACCCGTTGTATTCTCTTAATGATATTTGAGAAGATGATTGAATGATTCTTGTATGACAGAGTCATGGGGAAGAGCTTCTCTCTTGATTTGACTTCTTCGGGATGATAAATTTGGCCTACTCTTCACTTGTCGCTTGAGTAAACCGCTCGGGCTGATATAAGCTTGACATCTCTTGTTTAGGCAATTTGAGTTTGCCATATCCGGTTGCCATATCTAGTCGGATATTTGGTTCGTCGGTCCGCCTTTTGGCATGCCCTCTTGGATTAATGTCTTCTCTCTTGGACTGTTAGATATCTTCAAGATTGTGCCGGCATAATTTCTATGTGTGTGTGTGTGCGTGTAAAGTGCCTCAAATATAAAATTATATTGATGAATTATGATTGGGAACAAATAAGAAAAACAAGGAAACCAACGACAAATAAAATGAAAAACCTCATCCTGCCAGCTTGAATAATGGAGGAACGCGTCGCTATCTTGCTCCCTTTGTAAACAAAGTTACTAAAGCAGTGCCAATAAGCTTTTGTTTGCTTCAATTTGGTACGACATGATGAGCCGATTTTCAGGAAAATGTTACATATTTCTCATCTATAGAGGTTGTGGGTCTTTTTTTCCATTTTTTTTCCTTTTAATAATCATTATATTATATAACTCTTTAATTCAATTATAAGTTCTTAGTCTTTATGATTTTTTTTAAAAAATCATATTAAGTAAATAAATTTATTAAAATTTTATTTATATAAATTCTTTGCATTAATATATAAATAGTGAGGTGATTGTGTAATTATTGCAACAATAAAATTGAGGCCAAAATGCAAAAAGGAAAAGGTGGTTCAATTATAGGCTAGTACAGCAGATAAGCAGCTGCTATCGATTGATGAGAAGTGGTAGAACCCACCCCCACCTACATTTATAAATAAAAATAAAGGGTATTTTCATGCGTACCATTCAATTCCTACGCATTTACATTTCTAACACCTATACTTCACTTTTTTACATTTATACCACATCAAGAAAAATCATTATTTTAACCTTTAAAGAGAGGAAAATTACATTTTTGAATGCAACGGTAAGCTGATATGCATGTAAAAATTGAATTTTGGATGTCAGATATGTAAATACTTAGGAATTTAGTGGAAAGTATGTAAATCTTTCATAAATATTGTCTGCATCTCTTCGTCCAAATTCAAGCCAACGCAAGCTGATCGGACTGTACTTGTAGATTGGTGCCTACATTAATGAGCATCATAATGTGTCGATATCTTAAGGAAAAAAAAAAATAGTTATTTAAAAATATTTTCAAAAAAAAAGCCTTGGAATATTTTGACTCAAATTAAGTCTAGAGTCCCAATGTATTTTAAGTAAAAAATGTAAAATAATTTTTTATTATTTTTAAATGCATTACACTTGATACACCATCAACAAATTATCATAATTTGACACGAATCTCAAAATATGACAAGGATCTTGAGACAATATTTTAAGCAAGAAATATTTAAATCTTGACGAAAAGTCATCAAAAGCTATGATTTTAGTAAGTTTACAGTCAAACTGACCGGCTCGATGAAACGGACCCAATGATATAAAAACTAGCCCGATCCGAGTCAGATCAAGCCTATATCAAATCATTAAACCACACTTGAAGGATTTCTAGAGGCATTAGAAAGATCAGACAAATGTCGAATCTAGCGAGTTCATAGTCGAATCGAGCGTCTCGACAAGACGAATCCAACAAGCCCAAGATTGCTCCATTCCGACATCATTAAGACACTCAAATGTTCATCAAACGACATCCGATTGAGGGAAGCTCTTCAAACCTTCTGATCAAAATTGTTCATATTTTTTGCATTAATTGCACCCAGAACACTATAAATAGAGCACCACTCCTCACATGAGGGGATGAGGCTTATAAGAAAACTTGAAACTTTGAGAAGGAGCTCAAGTCCAAGATCATTCCTGTTATCGTCGATCGTCATCGACCACCACTGACCGTCGACCCTCACCACCGACATTTGTCGACCACCACCGACCACAGTTGATCGCCGCCGATCACCGCTGGTCTCTGTCGACCATCGCAGGCCTTCATCGACTGTCGTCAGCCACCGCCGACCTCCGTCAACCACCATTGACAGTTATCGATTGTTGTTGACTACCTTCAATCTCCGCCGACCTCCATTGACCACCGCTGAATAGACGTCGTCAGTCTACGTTGTAACTTGGAAAGCTAGTAACCCTTTACTACCCGTGGGACAAGGGATATATGTAATCATCAATTTATAGTGGATTTCTACAACTGGGTCAGACTCTGTGGTTTTTCCACTTTACAGTTTTTCCACGTAAAAACTTCTAGTGTTATCACAACCTAATTCATTTTTTTTCTGAGTGTGTATTGAATCCTCGTGCAACGCAAAAACGATAATTCATACTCTGCCGCCGTGAATTTTCTAGCACACATCATTACTTATCTCGAATTAAATTTAGCGAATTAAAAATCATTTTAACTCAAAAAAAGTTTCTAATATTTTGTTTTCTGACGGACTGACATTTCTTTCCGGTAGATCTCAAGTTCAAATGAGCTGCTTCCCAACAAGGTTAAAGCCCGGCCTAGTTTAGTTTGTTGGCCCAAGATAATTCGATGTGCCCTGATCCAGAAGTAGCCCAAGACAATGTTTGAAGGCATAGCCATCTGTCCAAGTAACTTCTTAAAAACTCTTCATCATCGTCAGTCATATTGTATTATATTTAGTCTATTCTTTTTAGGAATATTTACATACATCCCATTCAATTTCTATGTATTTACATATCTAGCACCAAAATATAAATTTTTACATGTCATCTTACTTACGCATTAAAAGATATATTTCATTTTTTAAAAGTTAAAACGAAGATTTTTTGATGAGACATAAAAAATTTATGTGATATTGACGTAAAATATAAAAGTTAGGCGTTAGATATGTATATACAAAGGAATTGAATGGTATGTACCTAAATGACATTTCTTTTATTGTTAATATATCCTTAGTAATTTTATTTTCTTATTCTATCGTTGGAAATATGCTTGGTAGGTCTACTATGGAAGCTACACATTAATTGAGATGTTTGATGGAAAAGAATAGTGGAATAAGAAGGATCTACATATGATTTTTTTTAGATTTAGAAAAAAACTTAATATAATGTTTCAAGAGAAGTCCTTTGGAGAGTTTTAGAGAAGAAATCTGTTGATATGACTTATATTCAAGTTATTAAAGATATGTGTACTAGAGCTGTTACTTGCGTTTGAACAAAAGTAAGATTGACCAAATATTTTTCTATTTCAACTGGATTACATCAGAGATTAGCTTTAAGCTCATATCTTGTTCTTGTTGGACATTTATAGGAGTATGTACCTTCATGTATGCTTTTTGCAAATGATATCCTTTTGGTGGATGAGTCTAGAGAAAGGGTTCAGGAAAAAAGCTTGAATTATTGAGGTCTACATTGGAGTCTAAGACATTTGTTTGAGTACTCTAATTCTTAATACATGATATGTAATTTTATTAGTAGTAACTCTAGTGACATAGTTGAAACTATGGTTGATAAAATTATTAAAATGTATGCACATTTTAGATATCTTGGGTATATTGTTCAAAGTGATGGTGATATAGATGAGGGGTTATTAGCAGAATTCAAGTTGGTTGGTTGAAGTGGAGGAATGCAACACACTTATTGTGTGATAAAAAAGTATCGATAGACTTGAAAGATAATTTTATAAGATTGTGGTGAGATCCACAATGGTCTATGGCCCAGAATGTTGGCTTTTAAAAGAGAAGCATAAAGCAAAGTTAAGTGTTGCTAAGATGAGAAAGCATGGGTGGACGAGTGGCTAAGGGTTCGTTTGGGACAGCTTATTTGGTGCGGTCGCGTTTTGAAAACACACTTGACCTGTTTGGGTAAACTGTGTTTTGACAGCTTATGCGTTTTCAAAACACTGAAAACAGTGTTTTCACGCTGCATCTATCTAGGTGTGATGGGAGCTTGCTGGTTGCGGCCTTACTTTTCCAAAAAAATAAAAAAATTGTAATAGCCACCGCACCTAACTTATCAGCAGATTATTCAATAAGCTACAGCCGTCCCAAACAGACCCTTAGAGGCAAAATGCAAAATGAATATATTTGTGATAGGGTTTGTGTAGGTCCATTGGATGACAAGATTAGAGAGGGTCGTCTTAGATGGCTTGGTCATATTAAACGTCGACCATTTGATGATTCAGTTAGAAGAGTGGATGTTTAGATTCAACTTATATTAAGAAAGGTAGAAGTAAACCAAAGAATTTGGCATATTGTATAAAAAATTATCTTTGTATATTAGAATTAAATGAAAATATATAACACTCAAAAAGACGAAATGGAGAAAAAGGATTCATGTAGCGGGTGCCACTTAGTTGGATAAATGCTTCATGTTGTCACTGTTTCCTATGGTTGGATTTTCTGTCCTAGTTTGTCCTAGAAGAGAGACTTGTACTAATTGAGAGAATGAGGTGTTCTTGGGGTTTATATACTCATTTTATTCAATTGTATATTTGGGTTACAAGAAAAAGGAACTAAAAGCCCCTAATATATGAAAAAGCTCTCTTATTTATAAATGAAAAGAGGACCAAAGATATTACGTTGTTGTCTTGCTAAAGTGGGGGTTAGTATAGATTATTTTGGGTATTTTACATAAAGGAATCTGTTGTTCAGCAACCTTTCGGTCGGTTGGCTCAAGATGATTGATAGTCTTCGAGGATGAACATGAGCATTAATGTGATAAGGACAATAATTTTTTTCGGTCGGTTGGCTCAAGATGACTGATACATATTAATTGCCCCAATTTTATTGCTCATTGATAGTGATAAATGTGATAAGGACAATAATTTTTTTTAATGCAAAAGATATGATCACTAATGATACTTCTTATTTAGGAGCTCTCTGCGCTATGTTCTGGCGTCTTTTTGTTGTATCTTGTCTGCTTTGAATCATTTTCCCCCGCGTTGATTCATTAGTTTGTGTTGTCGGTCGACATGTCTGATTTGACTATTGATTTTATTTGTCGTTTAGAGTTGACGGGCACAATGAGCTTTTGTG
>NEWO01000071.1:24438-85880 GCA_003013225.1 Phalaenopsis aphrodite
CCCTAATCATAAGTACCACCATTTTAGCTTTTAAAAGAAGAAATAAATATATTCACGCATAAATAAGGTCCTATGTATAAAAAGTGTAGCTTAGGAGTTGGATATATAAAAACATAGGAATTGAGTGGTATAAATGTAAAACCTCTAAGAAAGTAATAGTAATATATTAATTGAAAATCCTATATTCTTTCATTATGCAATGGCATAAACATGAGAAAAGAGGATCTTAAGTAATCCCACATGGCTTAGACTTGTAAGTATTTAATAAATCATTGCTTTTAAACTTAGGGCATTTACATACATACCACACAATTTCTATGTAGTTATACATCAAACTCCTAAACTTTACTTTTTTTACATTTATATCACCCAAATCTTTTATATCATATCAAAAGATTGTTGAGATTTTAATTATCATAATGTTATATATTTATTGATATCAAACTTACATTATTACTGGGAAAATTTTGATACTTTAATATGTTTAGAGAAGTTCAATTGAAATATTAGTACAACACAATATTATATACGTTGGGATCACAAACAACATTTTTTAAATAACTCGAGTGCATCAATGATCATTATTTAATTATGTTATTTTTCGATTAAACCACTGATTCACTTTCACATTGACAAATACATAAATCTTATCCATCATTTTATCAAGGAATTTGAAGTAAGTGGTCGCCCAAGACCTCTTGAGTAATAAGGTCCCCAATACACTCCATAGCCCAACAGCAAAACCAAGGCCCATACCGACGAACAAACCAAAACTATCATCATCCTGAGAATTGTCTCCTTCGTCACGTATTTTTTGTTCATCATCTTCGCAAGTCATATGTAGTGGTTTTCCACAGAGTTCTAGATTTCCGTAGTAACTTGATTCATTAAAAGTGTCAAGTTGGGTCCCAATGGGGATTCTACCAGACAATTGATTGTAGGATAAGTTAAGATAGCTCAATGCATTGAGCATCACAATGCTCTCTGGAATATTTCCTGAGAAAAGGTTCCTTGAGAGATCCAAGCTTTCTAAGCTTTGCATAGCACCAATTTTTTGTGGTATATGTCCCGTGAATTGGTTTCTTGATAAATTCAAACTCATCAATCCAATAAGGCCCATTAATTCAATAGGAACTTCACCAGTGAGATTATTACAAGAAAAATCTATAATGTTCACAAGAGAGAGTAAACCTTTGAATTCACGAACTACACCTTTTATACCGATCATTATTGAATCAGGTTTAAAATTGAAGCAAATCAACATTTGAAGCACCTTATCTGGAGATATAAGATCATCTTCAGAAATTAGAGGTTCAAGCCTCTTATTTTGTATGACCATTGAATTGAGAAATTTAAAAGATTTTGGAATTGACCCTGAAAGAAAATTTTGTGCAAGATCCAAGATTTGTAGGTCTTTTAGTTTGGATAGGTCCATGGGAATTGATCCATGGAATTTATTTGAGTGTAAGCGTAAGATCTTTAGGGACAATAATTTTTCTCCAATCCATAAAGGTATGGTCCCTGTAAGATAATTTTCTCCCAAGTCAAGGGTAATAAGCTTGCTGCAATTTTTTAAAAATGGCATCTCCCCTTGAAAAACATTATTGTTGAGGTGCAATGATAATAACATTGGTAGGTTCACTATCCATTGTGGAATAGAACCCACTAAGTTGTTATATGACATGCAAATAAACTTTAACATCTCATAGCTTGAAGCATTACCATTGTATTTTGGAATTTCTCCCGAAAGATTGTTATGTGATAAGTCGAGAAGAATTATTGAAGGCATTTGGCATATAGAATTAGGGATTTTACTTGAGAGATGATTTTGAGAAAGGTCAAGTATTGCCAAGAAACTCATGTTCCCATTTAGATATAATTCAATCCCGCTTGAGAACTTATTAATCGAAAATGATGCACAACGTACAAAACTCCTTGGTCGAGGAAGACGCCCTTCCAATTGATTTGATTTTAAGTCTATAGTTGCCGCTAATGCAATATTCAACGACATTGGAAGTTCACCTCTAATTGCATTGTGAGACATGTTTAAGTAATTTATTTGAGATGATATATTCCAAAACCAACTCGGAATGATATCAGAAATACCACAATTGGAGAGGTCTAAAGAGGAGATGAGCTTTTGATTTTGAAGCCATAGTGGGAATTGAGGACCAACGAGACAAGAACTTAGGTAAAGTTGATAAATTTGAAATAGTGGAGTCCAATTAGGACTAATCATGTTAAAATTCAATTCATTATATGAAAGATCTAGGTATATCAATTGTGATAGATTTGCAAAATGAAATTCAGAGAGACTACCAATCAAATTATTGGAATAAAGATCCAAATAAGCTAACTTAGACAGTTGTCCAAGAGTCTGTGGAATAAGTCCATCAAACTGATTATTTCCAAGAAAAAGCGTTATTAAATTTCTCATATTTCCAACCCATTCAGGTATGTTTCCGCTCAGTTGGTTATTGGAGATATCCATTATTGTCATTTTATATTCTTTGCATTTTAAAGGAGTTTCATCATCACTTAATTTTGTAAAATTATTGTAGCTAAGTTTCAAAACATTGAGATCACATAAAGAGCTTAAAGATGCAATTGAGATAGGTCCCGTAAAAAAGTTTGAATCGAGGTATAATATTTTTAATCTTTTGAATTGTCCTAACCACTTTGGCATACTTCCATTCAGATGGTTATTAGAAAGAACAAATGTTTCAATGGTTGATGAAAAATTAGAATATGGAAGTAAATTCGAAAGTGTTTGTAGGCCGCATGATGATAAACACAAAGTGTTTGTAACCAATTCGTAGCGAATGTTAGATTTAGATTCGACATATCAACAAATTGTAAAGATAAGAGGTGTGTCATCCATAAGAGGTTATAGACAACTAAAGAATTATCATGAAGATCAAGGTATCTAAGTTGTGTCAAGTTTCCAATATGAGGTGGAATTTCTCCAACGAACCCTGACAAGGAGAGATCAAGATGGCTCAATTTAGTAAGGGACCCAATAGAATGAGGGATCCTCGTTTGATTGAAGAGAATGTGATTCAGGCACAAATATTGCAAGTGTCGTAAGAGAAAAAAAGACGGATGTAACGATGCGGCATATAAAAAATCACCCCCAAAGTCTGAAAAAACAGAAAAATCGAGCTTGATGACATTATTGGTTTTATTACTACAACTCACTCCCTTCCACTTGCAACAATCCTCATTTATATCCCAACTCGAGAGAACGAGGTGAGGATCGGATAGACTTTGCTTAAAATGAAGGAGGGCATCTCTTTCCTCAGCACTGCAACGTTGGTTCACCTTGTGAATGGCTAAACCACCTTCGCTTTTCGCTCTCAATCAATAGAAAGAAAGAGTAAAGATTAGTGGTAGAGAAAACTGAAATCTTTTCATCATAGTTGGCATGATTCTCGCTCTCTGGCTCTATCCTTATTTATAGCACATTGGTTGGAAGATTTCTAATTAGTAAGAAGTTTATTAAAGTTGAAGTATGAACTCGCGCTTATAAGACTTCACCACGAAGCTGTGGAGACTTATCTATAGGCTGAAATAGTCAAAGAAACAATAAAATAAATGTAATATTAGTCTTACAATTCAAAGGTGTAGAATTTACAAGCTTAAGAAAATGAGCATATTAAAAATTATTAAAATAAATTAAAATTGATGCTATATGTTTTAATTTATTTTATATTTTAATTTTAGATAAATTTATATATTTTATGAATCTCATATCGACTTCTTTCGTGACATTATTTAGTTTTGTGAAAAATATGTTTTAATTTATTTTAAATTTTAATTTTAGATAAATTTATATATTTTATGAATCTCATATCGACTTCTTTCGTGACATTATTTAATTTTGTGAAAATAAATATTTGTGTATAGTTCACCATTATTAGTTTTTTTTTTTTTTTTTTTAAAGTCATGCTATTAATTATATACATACATTAATGTGTTTGCTATAGTATATATATGATATCGTGTAGTTATGGACAATTTTGGTGTTTTTTAGTAAATATATTACTTGTTTTTTTCTTGCAATAAATTAAAATAATTATTTTAAAATTAATTAAAAAAATAAATTAAGATTTTAATTGTTATAAAGTTAAAATATTTTTTGTGCATTAGAATTGTAAATGAGACAAAATATTAGTATGATATTTTAGTAGAAAATTACAAGAAAACATGATGCTTGATATGATTAATTTTTTTAAGCCACTTTAATATAAAATAGTAGAGTATGAATATGTCTCAAATATGACTCCTAAAGTACTAAATAACCATTTCTAAAATCCAATTAATTTAATCTTAATTTTAATTCTATTAAAATAAGTCTCTATCAACAATATTTAAAAAAAGGGACATTTACATACATACCACACAATTCTCATGTACTTACATATCTAACACGTAAACTTCAATATTTAATATCACATTAAAAAATATCATTCGTACTAACTTTTTAAAACTAATCAAATGCTTTTTTTTTTGCATAAATACATTGCACAAAAGTATTTTAACGGTCCGTTTGGGGCAGCTTATAAGTGTGGACGACGTTTTCAAAACGCCTCCATATTGTTTGGTTCGCGCGTTTCGCCAGCTTATCCGAAACTGCGTTTGGGTTTGTACACTAAACGCGGGTCGCAGGTCGACCTCTGCGGCCGGCCCGAGGACCACGTTTCAGGATAAGCTGCTTATCCTAAAAGATACAAGTTGGCCCAAACAGACCCTAAATGTAAATATCAAATTGTAAGCGTTAGATAAATAACCCTTGCAATTATTGATTTGATGTATATGTGTGAATGAGACATGAGCTATAACCATCACAATTGACTGACTTGCCGCATTGACCGACTTACTGCATTGATAACGATGATTTGGCCTTGACTTGGACTCATCGTGTGTTAGTCTTTCCAACAAAACTTGCATAAATAGAGTAATAATTAACTAATGTGATCGATAAATAATGACGGTCAAGAGACGGTTGTCTTTTGGAGATAGCCAAACAATGATACTTGAAGAACATTCATTGGATGACATATTTGTAAAAAAGAAAATAGTAATAATTTAATGGCATATTTGTTATTATAAAATAAATTACGTGATGTATGAATAAATATAAATGTTTATAGTGACATTTTAATTAAAAAGCATATATTCTATATTGTCATGCAATAAATAAATTAAAGAGAAGAGACTTTTAATTACAAAACTTGACTTGACTTGACTTCACTTGATAATGAAGGCAGAGTTTAATCTGGACTGATATGAACTTGATTAGCAGTAGAAACAGCTTAACTCTTTCCACCACAGTTAGGCTCCATTTGGGGTAGTTTATTTGATGTGGCTTGTTTTAAAAATGCATCCAGGTCTCGTTGGGTAAACTGTGTTTTAACTATTTTTTTCAAACTGTTGAAATTAGTATTTTCACACCGTTTCTGGGTAGCTGTGATGGCAGCTAGAAAACTGTCATATGGCTTTTCTAAAAATAAAAAAATTTGTAATAGTCACCGCAAATAAATGATTTATTTTTCACAATATATCAACAACTTATTAATAAGCTGCATCTGCCCCAAAAATAACTCATAGTATGATTCTGGCTTCCCTTTTTCAGATATCACTATTTATAGCAAGATTAATACATGGAGTGTAATAGCAAAGAAATATTAACAAAACCATATGTATGATCTTTGGAGTTTGACAAGTCTTTAACTTATTCCCAATTTAAATTGCTTGCCGTTCACGCAATGATTCAATGATTTTCATACATAACACTCAACTTCTTTATATTTACTTATCTAACACCTATACTTCAATTTTTACATAAATGTCACCTTAACCCATGCTTGGAAATGTGCAATTCATTTTCTAAAATGGTAATATTTTTTTATATATATTATATGAAAATTTGGTTGGCATAAATGTAAAAAGTAAGGTTTAGGTGTTGAAATGTAAATATATACAAATTGGGTGGTTTGTATGTAAAATGCCACTTATATCTATGGCTCTGTGTTTGGCATGTTCACTTGGCATGTTTGATAAATTAACGAGCCGAACATAAACAACACAAACCATCGTGTTGGGCTATATATATATATTTATTTGATGAGTAATCTTTTTTTTTTAAATTTAATTGACTATAAGGCTACAAAGATTTATAATCAATTAAAAGTATTAATGAAGAAATAAAATAAAAATTATTAAATTAGAATCATATGATGTTTTAAATCTTGCCCCAATCATTAACATATGATGGCTACGTGATTAAGGTTGTCAAAATGACATTTTGTTCGTGAACAGCTCCTGTTCAGCTCGCTAAGCAAATGAGTCGAACACGAACACACTTTTTGAGCTCAAAATATAAACGAGTCGAACAGGAGATGAGTCTGGGCTCACTCGTGTTTGACTCGTTTACACCCCTACTTCTATCCCCCCAATAAAGATGGCACATAAATAATATTTCTATATTTTGGGATATTTATCTACAAGCCACACAATTTTTATGTATTTTTGTATCTAATATGTAAACCATAATATTTATAATCATAACACTTTTGGCCCATTCCATATTAGCCATTGATAAGTTGTCTTTCTTGAGGACTTGACTTACAGGCTTCCTTCTTTGGCTAATCTTATAAAGGTGACCAGTTATATCCGTTTGGACGTCCGCACGACCAACCACCAACCTCCACATCATCCGCTGATGGGATATATGACGACGTGGTGGTCGGTAGTTGGTCGTCTGGACATACGGTGTCATTCTTTGTCATAACACGAACATAATAAATATCAAATATTTGACTATGATAGTTTTACTCATAATAACGGGCCATTTTGAATCACATTTTTTACTTATCTTCTATTTTATGGCTTTCTTTTATTTGTTTATATTTTAATTTCAAATAAAGCAATTCTAACATGTTAACAAACAAATCAACTTATATGTAAAAAATAAATTAAATGAATATATCTTTAAAAAACAAAAGCAAAACACAGAAAAATAGAGACAAAACAAAGCCCCCACACAATCCCTTAGCTCAGTATAATGTGCATGTTTAATAACACCAGAGTCAACATCAACAGCAGCACAAATTGACGCCAAAGTCCATTAAATTATTCTAAATTGTATTACAAATATAATAAAAAAAACTTTGCAAAGACATATGTTTATGAGGACAAGATATAACATCATAATTGTTACCTTATTACTATAGCTAATGCTAGCAACAATATTAAGATAGATTCAGCTATAGTCCCCTACAGAAGCACTTCGTGTAAGCTCACAAGCTTGCGCCTAAGAAGCTTCTTGATATCCTTCTGCAAATGTTCAAATACACAAAATGTATCATGATCACGATGATAACTAGGGCTGTGAATTCAACTCGAAGATCGTAATAGTTTGAAAATCGATTTGAATTTTAGCTTGAATCGAGATCGGATCGAAATAAATGAGCCGGCTTATAAGTCAAGACTTTGGGTCGAAATTTTTATTGTTGATTCAAGTCATTTATGAATCGGCTTGCCTCGAACCCGCTTGAGATCGACTTAAAGTACTTTTTATTTATCAAATTTATACATATAATTCTAAATAAAATTGAATATAACAAGCCACGAGCTAATTTTGAGATGGAATGGATCCAAATAACTCAATTTGAACGAGCTAGTTTTGTTTTCGAGCCAGATCGAGTCGATTTTGAGTTGAATTGAATACAAATAGTTCTATTTAAGCTAGCACGATTTTACTTCTTGTGATTATTTCATGTCAGACCAATTTTTGACACCCCTAATCTTGGGGGCATTTTAGCTACACCTATAAGATTCCATCATCTGGGTAGTACGACTCACCTTCATATGCTTTATAGTTGACTCAAAGGTTTTATAGGGAGAATTTCTTGACTTTTTAAGTCTAAAAATAAATTTTATTCCTTTTTTATTGTGCGACTAGATGGACTATTTTCTTGTAACATAACTTAGTTATATAGGAATTAAAGCGGTTTCATTAAATTCTGACTTTCCTTACTCGGGGAGCTTGGAAGCTATTGCTAAACGGAGTAGCCGCTGTGATGTTTCTACTTTACTTAAAGTAAGATCTCATGGTCTTCAATTTCTAGGTCAACTGATTTCACCTTTTATTCAACCGAATTATATTTTAAAAAGAGTTTCTTCAGAGTCGTCCATAGCATTTGACTATTGAGTCAAAGTAGGATTTAAAAGAATTGAGGATTTTCCTTTTCCTCTTATTAAACTTGCTTACAAGGGGGGAAAATTCCTTGATTAAAAAAATGAAACACTAATAAAAAAATATACATAATAAATTAGAGATAAAACAGTTTAAAGAATGAAAGCTTTAAGGATTGAATATCTTATCTCATGTTGTGAAGATTCCTCTAGGTTGATCTTTGTTATCTCTCTAGAGATATTCACATGTAACCTCATATTTAAGGAATATGTCCAAGCTTACTACACACATTTCAGGATTTTGAATCTTTTTAGGACGTCTAGTCCAGTATTGTCTGTGAGTTTTGCCCAATCCTTCCAGCATTGAGTAGAAGAGAGAGAGAGAAAGAGGGAAAGAGCAGCTCATGTGTTTACATTTTTTCAATATTTAAAAGTCATGGGATATCCATTTATCATTGTATAAATATATATATATATATACAACTTTATTTTGTTTTGGTGTAATTATAGATAAGAGTTTGAAAGATGATGTTATAAAAATAAATAGAATTGTAGATAATTATAGCTTTAAAGATTATTATTAACATTAAGAGTTTTAATGTTATAAGTGTTTATGATCCTCAAGTAGGTTTAGATATATGATTAAAACAAAAAATTTTGAAATAATCTAGTCCATTGAAGAAAAATATTTTATTGGAGGAGATTTAAATCAACACGTTGCTAGAGTGATAGAAGATTTTAGAAATATTCATGGTGACTACGGTTTTGGAGTGATTAGAAATATATTAAGGTTTCCTTCGTTTATGATTATGTTATTGTTAATATTTTATTTAAGAAAAGAGACGAACATATTATTACTTATATAAATAGTTATAATAAAACTCAAATGGATAATTTTCTTATGAGACAAAGGGATCGTCGAGAATGTAAAATTGTAAAATTATTCCAAGTGAAAATTTAAGTACTCAATATCGATTAGAAGTTTTGAATTTTAAAATGTGTTGGAAGATAAGAAATACAATTAAATTTTGCTATAGAATTAGTTTTAAAAGGATTCATGTAGCTAACCCCACCTAGTGGGATGGGGCTTCGTTGTTGTTGTATGTATGTATATAAAAAAAATGGTTAGAGGCTATCAGACGAGCCTTGAACATTCCTCATGTGTCGAATAATTTGAGGACCAACCTCTACATCGAGGGGATTCGAACCCCCAACATCAGAGGATTTACAACTGAAACACAGATACCAACCATCAAGCAAGGGTCTGCGGTACTATTCTTGTTGTTGTTTTGTGTGTGTGTGTGTGTGTGTGTATTAAAAAAAGAATGGTCAGAGGCTATTATGCGAGCCCTCAACCTCCTTCATGAGTCTAATTATCTAAGAACCGCCCTCACTATCGACAAACTTGCCAGAGAGGGATTTGAACCTGTGACCTGAGAGGACTTACGAGCTTCAAAGTGGTTGTTCTACCAATAGGTTATGGCTGACGACACTTGTATGTGTGTGTGTGTGTGAGTGTGTGTGTGTGTGTGCGTGTGTGTGTATATATATATTTATTTATTTATTTATTTATATTTATATTTATGTATTTATATTTATATTTATATTAAAAAAAAAAAGAAAATCAGTATTTGGCAGAGGTCCAAATACCAATTTCACATATGCTATGCCCCATGATGAGAGCCCGCGCCGTGTGCCTAAATATTCGAAATTAAGGAATTGGAAGTAAGTGTGCCTAAAATTTTCATGCATAAATAAGATCCTATGTATGTAAAAAGTGAAGATTAAGTGTTAGATATATAAAAACATAGGAATTGAGTTGTATAAATGTAAATTTTCCAAAAATAAAAGGAATATATCAATTGAAAATCTCATATTCTTTCATTATGTGTGATTATCATCCATGCACGTAATTAGATGAAAAAAGGGCATTTACATACATACCACACAATTTCTATGTAGTTATACGTCTATCACCCTTTTTATATACCATCCAAACAAAAATATGAAATTAGAAATAATTGATCAATGACATATCATTACTTATGAAAAATTAGGATGATTCTATTTTTTAACATTAACTGATTTTATTAATGGGAATAATTTGATTTGATAATGCTTTAATCTACTGTTATCAACAACATAGTCTCAAGCAACTCATGGATTCAAAGAGAAATGCAGACTAGAAAGACAAAGAACTTCCATTGAAATATTAGTACAACACAATATTATATACATTGCGATCACAAAAAATACATATGAAATATCATAAATACATAAATGATCATCATGTTATTTATTGATTAAGCCATTGATTCACTTTCACATTGACAAACACATAAATATTATCCATCATTTTATCAAGGAATTGGAAGTAAGTGGTCGCCCAAGACCTCTTGAGCAATAAGGTCCCCAATACACTCCATAGTCCAACAGCAAAACCCAGTCCCATGCCGAGGAACAAACCAAAATCAGCATCATCTTGAGAATTGTCTCCTTCGCCGTGTATTTTATGTTCATCACCTTCGCAAATCTTATGTAGTGGTTTTCCGCAGAGTTTTGGATTTCCGTAGTAAATTGATTCATTAAAAGTGTCAAGTTGGGTCCCTGTCGGAATTTTACCAGACAATTCATTGTAGGATAAGTTGAGATAACTCAACGCACTGAGCATCACAATGCTCTCTGGAATTTCTCCTGAGAAATGGTTCCTTGAGAGATCCAAACCTTCTAAGCTTTGCATAACCCCAATTTGGTTTGGTATATGTCCCGTGAATTGGTTTCTCGATAAATTCAAGCTCATCAATCCAACAAGGCTCATTAATTCAATAGGAACTTCACCAGAGAGAATATTACAAGAAAGATCTATAATATTTACAAGAGAGAGTATGCCTTTGAATTCACGAACTATTCCTTTTATATCGATCATTATTGAATCAATATTTGGATGCTTGATAAGATTCAACAAAATCGAAACTTCAATCCTCTGATTTAGAAATGAAATACCATCTATAGGAATTAGAGGTTCAGGCCTCTTATTTTGTATGGCCATTGAATTTAGAAATTTAAAAGATTTTGGGATTGACCCTGAAAGAAAATTATTTGCAAGATCCAAAATTTGGAGATCTTTTAGTTTGGATAGCTCAAAAGGAATCGATCCATGGAATTTATTTGATTGTAAGCGTAAGATCTTTAGGGACAATAAATTTTCTCCAATCCATAACGGTATGCTTCCTGTAAGATAATTTTCTCCCAAGTCAAGAATAATAAGCTTGCTGCAATATTTTAAAAATGGCATCACCCCTTGAAAAACATTGTTGTTGAGATGCAATGATAGTAACATTGGTAGGTTCCCTATCCATTGTGGAATCGAACCCCCCAAGTTGTTGTCTGACAAGCTGATAAACTTTAGTAACTTATAGCTTGAAACATTACCATTGCATTTTGGAATTTCTCCCGAAAGACTGTTTTGTCTTAAGTCGAGAAAAGCTATTGAAGGCATTTGGCATATAAAATTAGGGATTTCACTTGAGAGATGATTTTGAGAAAGGTCAAGCACTACCAACAAACTCATGTTCCCATTTATATAAGACTCAATTCCGCTTGAGAACTTATTATTCGAAAATGATACATAACGTACAAAATTCTTTGGTCGAGGAAGCCGCCCTTCCAATTGATTTGATCTTAAGTCGATAGTTGCCGCAAATGCAATATTCAAAGACATTGGAAGTTCACCTCTAATTGCATTTTGAGACATGTCCAAGTAATTTATTTTAGATGATATATTCCAAAACCAGCTTGGAAAGCTATCAGAAATACCACAATTTGAGAGGTCTAAAATGGAAAGGAGCTTTTGCTTTTGAAGCCATATTGGGAATTGAGGACCAACGAGACAAGAACTTAGGCAAAGATAATGAATTTGAAATGGTGGAGTCCAATTAGGACTAATCATGTTAAAACTCAATTGATTGTGTGAAAGATCTATGTATTTCAATTGTGATAAATTTGCAAAATGAAATTGAGAGATACTACCATGCAAATTATTAGAATGAAGATCCAAATAAGCTAAGTTAGTCAATTGTCCAAGACTTTGTGGAATAAGTCCATCAAACCGATTATTTCCAAGATTAAGGTCTATTAAATATCTCATATTTCCAACCCATTCAGGTATGCTTCCACTCAGTTGGTTATTGGAGATAGCCATGTATGTAATTTTATATTCTTTGCATTTTAAAGCAGTTTTATCATCATTTAATTTTGTAAAATTATTATAGCTAAGATCCAAAACATTGAGGTTACATAAAAAGCTTGAAGAGGCAAATGAAATAGGTCCAGTAAAAAAGTTTGAATAGAGATATAATTCATTTAATCTTTTGAATTTTTCGAACCAGTTTGGCAAACTTCCGTTGACATGGTTATAAGAAAGATCAAATGTTTCAATGGCTGATGAAAAATTAGAATATGAAAGTAAATTCGGAAGTGTTTGCAGGCTACATGATGACAAATACAAAGTGGAGAGAGCTGGAAGCACACTAATCTGATATAACCAATTCATAGCGAATGTTAGATTCACATCTGACATATCAAGGAAGTGTAAAGAGAAAAGGTGTGACATCCAAAAGAGGTTATAAGAAACTAGAGAATTATAACTAAGATCAAGGTATCTAAGTTTTGTCAAGTTTCCAATATGAGGTGGAATTTCTCCGGCGAACCCCGAATTGCAGAGATCAAGATGGCTCAATTTAGTGAGGGAACCAATAGAATGTGGGATCCTCGCTTGATTGAAGAAAATGATTCCCAAGCACAAATATTGCAAGTGTCGTAAGCGAAAAAAAGATGGATGAAACGATGAGGCATGTAAAAAAACATCCACAATGCCTAAGAAAATAGATAAATCGAGCTTGATGACATGATTGGTTTTATTACTACAACTCACACCCATCCACGTGCAACAATCCTCGTCTATATCCCAACTCGAGAGAACGAGGTGAGGATCAGATAGACTTTGCTTGAAATCAAGGAGGGCGTCTCTTTCCTCAACACTGCAACGTTGGTTCACCTTACGAATGGCTGGGCCACCTTCGCTTTCCGCTCTCAAGCAATAGAAAGATAGAGTAAAGATTAGCAGTAGTAGAGAAAACTGAACTGTTTCCATCAGAGTTTTCATAATTGTGGCTCTCTTGCTCTATCCCCATTTATAGCACATTAATTGAAAAATATCTCCAAAATTTTGTCCTATACTCGCAATATAATCTTTTTCTATATGATTAATTAGTAAGAAGTTTATTTAGTTTAATTACGAACGTGCGCTTATAATCCTAAGCTATCTTGAGAATCCTATACCTTATGAACTTCTTTAGAGATAGGAAACTAATTACATTAAATTAATGAATTATTTTTACATAATTTCAATAATATTTAAATTCAATCAATGCCCCCACTACTGTTAAAGAATTCACTCCCATCCTTCATTAAAAATACAAAAATAAATGTTGTATTTTTTAGCCACTTTAATATATAATTGAAGAGTATAATCATGCTTTATGACTCCTAAAGTACTAAATGATTTAATCTTAATTTCAATTCTATTAAAATAAGTCTCTATAAGCAATATTTAAAAAAAGGGGTATTTACATTCATACCACACAATTCTTATTTATTTACATGTCTAACACCTAAACTTTAATATTTAACATCACATTAAAAATATCATTCTTAGTGACTTCTTAAAAATGATCAAATGCATATTTGTATGCATAAATATATACTAACAAAGTGTTTTAAATGTAAATATCAAGTTGTTAGTGTTAGATATATAAATTCATAAGAGTGGTGTGGTACATAAGTAAATTTTCCTTGCAATTACTAATTTGATTTATTATGTGTAAATGAGACATGAGCCATAACCATCTCAGTTGACTGACTAACCGTAATGACTGACTTGTTGCATTGATAACGAAGTTGTGGCCTTGATTTGGACTTTGCCGTGTGTTAGCCTTTCCAACGAAACTTACATAAATAAAATAATTATTAATTTTAATTATTGATAACGAAGTCGAGTAGGGTTGTCTTAAGCTAGGCCTTTTAGCTCATCGAACTCAAATTGTCAACTTCTAATCAAGAAAAACTCGAGTTGATTCATGAGTCGACTTGATTTTGTTACTTCCTAACATAGACTGACTTAATGCATTAATTATGGCTCAGCATTATATAGCTAAAGAAGAAAATTTTGAGGAATTGAGACAACAGACAATTAATAGACATCATTGTGGTTGATAACCAATGGTGGTTAGGAGATGGTTGTCTTGTGGAGATAGCCAAGTCGATGATAGTCGAAGAACATTGATTGGACAACAGTGTTTAGATAAAAATATTCTAATGATGACGATCAAAAAATGATGTTCATATAATTTGAGAGATAATGATTATTGTCAATATGAATCATCAACATCTAATATCAGATAGAGCTCTAGAGTTCTTTAATATTATGGCTCTCTTAAATAGTATCATGATCAGGTTTTTACTAATACGCTAGACCTTGAATTTTAGTACTGTTGCTAGCTTCACACTCCTCAAATATGTGTATTAATGTTATATATTTATTTAACATGTGTTCTTATATATATATATATATATATATATATATATATATATATATATATATATATATATATTAACAAAATCATATGTATGCCCTTTGGATTTCAGAAGTCTATTCAAATTGACATACCACTCAACTTCCATGTATTTGCATAAAACTTATATTTTTACATAAATGTCACCGTGACCCATTCTTGAAAATGTGCATTTTCCTTTTTAAAATGGTAATATTTTTTTTATATTATATGGAAGATTTGGTTGGCATAAATGTAAAAAAATAAGGTTTAAAGGTATTGAAAATGCAAATATCTAGAATTTGGATGGTTTGATTGTAAATGCCCTTTCTATCCCACCAATAAATATGGCACAAAAATAATATTTCTATATTTTGGGACATTTATCTACAAACCACAATTCTTATGTATTTTCATATCTACTATGTAAACTATAATATTTATAATTGTAACACTTGGTTGCATAACATGGCATATTTGTACACATTACCAAAAATAACAAACATGAACCACCTCACCCTCAATGTAGCACAAATTGACACCCGAGTCCATTAAACTATTCTAAATTGCATTGAAAAAAGTTTACAAACACTGATATGTTTATGAGGACAAGATATAACATCATAATTGTTACCTTATTACAATAGATAAGGTTGGTAACCATATTAAGACAGAATAACGTCTATCCAGCTATAGTACCCCATAGAAACACTTTGTGTAGCTCACAGGCTTGGGCATCCTGCGCCTAAGAAGTCTCCAGAACCTTCTTGATATCCTTCTGCAGAGGTTCAAACACACAAAATGTATCATAATCATGATGATAACTAGGGTTGTGAATTCAGCTCGAAGATCGTGATCGTTCGAAAATTGATTCAAATATTGGCTTGGATTGAGATCCCATTGAAATAAATGAGGCGGCTTATAAGCTGTTGAAATTCAGAATAATGTGGAATATCATATTGTTTTATTGATATGAACGAGGTATAAATAACACTTACAAGAATCATATAATATAAAATAATAATAATAAAATATATATATATAACCTAATATCTTTAATAATTAATTCATATTAATTATTACAAGATATAAAAAAAACATAAAATAAAAAAACAAATAATTTCTGATCTAAGGAAATAAATATAAAATAGTAAAGAAAATATCTCCTTAATCTAAGAAAGTAATTTACTTATCATAACTTTTTATAGGAATAAATTATTTCTCAATAAAACTCTTAGCACACCCCTTCAAGTTTGAAATGTATATTAGTTAGTTCTAAATTGTTGGGTAGTGAAGAAAAAATAGTCGTTTGAATTATTGAAATTGCTAGATTCAGGCTTTGCTGAATTTTGAGTTTTGTCTGTTCTGTGTTTCAGCGTAAAGTAGAGGTTCAGACTTGGCTAAATTTGTTGGATTCAGATTTGGCTGAATTTGTTGGATTCAGGCTTGGCTGAATTTTGAGATTTATCTATCATGTGTTTCGGCGTACAAGGAAGATGGAGGTTTTGCAGGGAAAGAGACAACCAACAAGAAAATTGACTTTTAGTTGATCGTGGTTGTCGTTAGCTGCAGAGAAAACATGTAAATCACACCCAGTAAATTCTGCTAACAAAGAAAGCATCAGAAGAAAGGGCGGCTGGCAACAGAGCTCCCCTGACGCTTGAGCCAGGGAAGAAAAAATACTGCAGAAGAAAGGGCAAGCGATGGATTTTGTCAACATTGTCCGATAGACGGCAGCGATATCTCCGGCGAGATGACGATGAGGCGGGTGGTGGCATCGCTGGTGCTGCCCTGGCTGGAGCCCCTGGTCACGGCCCCCTTCTAGCTTTGTTCTACTCAAACAGACGTCGTGCGCAACGAACGCAACATGTTCTGTCTCGACTAAGGGGACACCGGCTATAGATTTTTGGGAGGTTGGCAAAGTTGAAGCTCTCGACTCAGGAAGAGTCTGCCAGTAGACAAAGCTTGCATGGAGAGAAGAAGAAAAAATCGTTGTTTTAAATACCAAGATGAGTGTCCTCCCTTCCTGCACAAACAGGAAGAGAGTCCAGCAATTCTCAAAGAATGACCGTTGGCTAGGGTACGAAACCTTGCTCTGATACCATGTTGAAATTCAAAATAATACGAAATAAAATGTAATATTATATTGTTTCATTCATATGAATAGGGGTATAAATAACTCTTAAAAGAATCTTATAATAAAAAATAATAATAAATTGGAAACAATATAAAAGAAAAGATATATCATCTGATATCTTCAATAATTAATTCATATTAGTTATTAGAAAATATAGAAAATAACATAAAATAAGAAAATGAATAATTCCTAATCTAAAAAAATAAATATAAAATAAGAAAGGAAATATCTCATTAATCTAAGGAAATAATTTTTTCCTCATAACTTCTTATAGGAAAAAATTATTTCTTATTATAAATTTTAACATAAGCCAAAACTTTTGATCGAATTTTTTTATAGCTGATTCAAATCATATAAGAATCAGCTCGAACTGGCTTGAGATCGACTCAAAATACTTATTACTTATTAAAATTATACATATAATGCTGAATAAAATTAAATATAACGATTCACGAGCTGATTTTGAGCTGGAACGAATCCAACTAACTCAATTTAAACCAGCTAGTTACCATTTCGAGCCGGATCGAGTTGATTTTGAGCTAAAATGAAACCAAATAGCTTCATTTAAGCTAGCATGATTCAACTTTGAGCCGGATCGAGCTCGGTTCAATGGTTGGAACAAAGTTGACTCGAAATCCAATATATTGAGCCACGAGCCGAACTAAATCCATTCAAGCCGATTTCGAAATCAGATCTTCAACAGCCTTAATGATAACTCATTGGTGGGATGATCATAATATGATGGTTGTGTGATTGCTACATTTATTGAGAATTTCACTCTTCTTCAAGAAGAGTAAGTTTATTTTAAAAGCATGCTTGATCAATGCAGTTTTTTTTTCCCATAAAAATCTAAACAAATAAAACTAAGACTACCATAAGATAACCGACGATGAAAGGGCTTTACCTCGATGCTCAAGGGGGAGGTGGTGGGAGCGTAGCGGTCCACGACATGACCCTCTTTATCGACCAAGAACTTAGAGTAGTTCCATTTGATGCTATCGCCAAAAAGCCCGCCTTTGCTCGACTTGAGGAACTTGTAGATGGGGGCGGCTTCTTTTCCATTGACATCAACCTAAGGAACGCAGAAATACAAAACTGGTTCAAATAGTGCCTTCATGTTAATAGATTCATGCCAAAATGTTTGTGCAACCAATAATCTTTAAGACATTTACATACATACCACACATTCTAACAATATTTACATATCTAACTACTAAACTTCATATTTATATACATGTCACCCAAATGTTTAGCATCACGTCAAAAATACCCCTATTACTAACTTTTTAAAAGTGAAATACACCTTTTCACGCATATATTTATAGCACCTAAGTGTAAATATCATTGTTTAGGTGTTAAATATGTAAATACAAAAGAATTCTGTGGTACGTTTGTAAAATTCCCATAATCTATAGTAGTGCAGTGTGTTTAGAACTATTTAATACTGCCCTACTGATTAATGACCACCATTCTATAGCCAGGATTTACATATATACCACTTCAATTCTTATATGCATGCCCTACCTTTGCACGAAAAAGTACACTTCACTTTTGAAAAGTAAAAAGGTGATAATTTTATTGATATGAAAGATTTACTTGGTATTACTGTAAAAAAGTAAAGTTTAGGTGTTAAATATGTAAATACTAACTTTCAAGTGAACTTCACTTTCATTCATAGTTTATGAAACCAAGTGTTATAAGTATAAAAATCAAACTTTAGGCATTAGACATGTAAATATATAGGAATTGTGTGGTATATATGTACATTTTCCAGAAAAAGAAACAGTTGCAGCAAACCAAACCAGACGCAAGCAAAGCCCAGCACAAAATTAACTTACCTTATCAAAGATAGGGTATTCAGCTTTGAAGCGCGTGCAGGCAAATTCAACAATCTCCTCATTGCTACCTGGCTCCTGACCTGCAAACTGATTGCATGGGAAAGCCAATATCTCCAGACCTACAAAGACCAAAAAAAAAACATGAATAATTGAAAGAAAAAACAGGAGTGTTCATAGATGTAAGCGAGTTTCATATCGAGAAAGGTGCCAAACTAATCCTCTAACTCGTTCCAGGGGGCCATTTTAGTCTTGGAGTTTATAAAAGTGTCAATTTAGCCTCCAAACTGTCTTAATTGGGGACTAAAATAGTCCGTCGTTGGGACTGTTTGAGCCCATATTAGAAGAGTATGAGATCTAATATGCACATTTATGAACTTTAAGACTTAAAATAGCCCCATGTAAATAGTCAAAGGACTATTTTGACACTTCACTCATTTAGATATGTCCACAATTCTATTTTTCGGCATCTTTATTATTGTTGTTCTTCAAAATTTTACTTGAGTAGCACATATTTAAGATCAAGAAAATTGTAAAAAATAGTCCACTGACTCTTTACAAGGAGCCATTTTAGAGTCTATAAAAATGTCAATTTAGTCCCAACACAGTCTTAATTGGGGGCTAAAATAGAATAGTTCTTTCTTGAGACTATTTTAGCTCGTATTAAAAGAACATAAGACATAATTTGGCACATTTATAGACAATGGAACAAAAAGAGCCCACATTTCACGAAACTAAAATAGCACCATGTAAATAATCAAAGGTTTATTTCTGACACTTTGCTCATTTGGATCTGTACGCACTTCAATTTTCGTGCGACTTTATTGTTGTTGAAAAATTTATGTGAGCAGCAGCTTTTTAAGTCTAAGAGCGTGTTTGTTTCGGTTGCTGTTGTGCGAAATTTCAATTCAAAAGCTACTGTTGAAAATCTGTTGTTCAAAAGTTGTTGTTTCAAAAGAACTAGTTATGTTTGAAAAATACAGTTTTGAAAGTGTTATCTATGGACAAAAGTTTGGAATACTCCTTTGTAAATATGATATAGAATTCATACGTATTTTTGATGTATAAATTCTCCGCACTCAATGATACATAAACATACTAGTTTAAATTTCTAAATAAGCATTTTTCTAGTGTTATGTATGCAAATCTTCATTATAAAAAGTGAGAATGTGTGTAATTCAATCAATAATCATACTAGTTTAGGTAAAAATTGGGAAGCTTTAGACGTGCAGCATCTACAACCACAATCTAAAGCATGTCATTTGCCTTACAATTTTAAGATCATCGTATCAACTGATAAGCATTATGACTCAAGCATTAATTTGAATCAAATCATTCTGACAGAAATATTAGAAAAAAAACAGAAATAAGTGGGCAATTTAAACCCCTCTCCAGCTAATAATTACATTTCCCTGCATAGAAGAAACCCAAATCAAAAGCCAGAACGAAATTTAGGGCATAAAAACCATCAAAGTAAATAAGCATTTCAGCTAACTGTTGATGTTCAGAAATGCAATAACATTGAGGAAAAGAAGGCGGAGCTGACGAAAAAAAAGTTTTCGTCATGGATCCGGGCCTTCCGGCGAGAGATGAGTAGGCGACGTGGCTGACAGTGAGGTCAAGACAAGCGTCCCATTAGCATCCAGGGACAATCTCAATTCCTGCAACTTTTATTCCAACAAGGATTCAACAGGGCAATGAGAACTCCTGCAAAGGAGAGAACAGGGGCTCGAGCTAGGGCATCGAGTAGCTCCCTCCATTCTTGAGACCTTCCCGATAGGAACCTCAACCTCCAATTCTGCATGAACTCCAGTGGGTGGGTAAGGACACGAACTCGAGGCTCTCCGTAAATCAGGCAAAAAAAATGAAATGTGGGACACATAGTGGCTCCTGCCGTCGTGATCTAAACTAAAACGGAGTTCATGCAAAATAGAGGTTGACCTAACCACGCGAATCAAACACCCCTAAAACTTGGTTGGCTTCAAAACAAGATTTTAAAAGCCCAAACAAACACACCCTAAGGCTACTTAAGAATGATAGTTGTTAAAAAACCTATTGTCCAAATTTTTCAAAATAACAACAATCAATTTTTACACTTCTTTTGAAAAATGTAGAATTTTACTTGGCTATACATTTAAGGAAGATTTACATACATACCCACTCAATTCCTATGTAGTTCCTAAACTTCATTTTTACAAATATGCCCCCTTACCTATGCTTGAACAGTTGTATTTCACTTTGTAAAAGTTATAATAATGGTATTTCTAAGTGATATAAAAAACTTGGGAGGAAGAAAAGTAAAAAGTAATGTTAAGGTGTTAGATATGTAAAAACATAGAAATAGGGTGCTATATGCATAAATGACTCTTAAGTTAATAAGTTCTAAATAAAGTCAAATGTGCCCTTAAGAAATCTTTTTCAGCAAATACAGTATAAAATACTTTGCAGCATATGTCCATGCAAGAGTAAATTTTAGTATTATGTTATAAGGTAAAGCACAAAGAAATCTAGCTTCTGAATCCTACTAAAATTTATTATTTATAGTAAGCAACAGCTGATAAATAAACAACATAATCAGAATACAGAGATAGAAAAATTGGAACTTCCAAGCTGATACATTGGATAAAGGGATTACCTTTATCCTTGTACTTGTCATACAATTGAGTCAACTCAGTATAATTTGAGTTTGCTAACCCACTGCATCAGATAATCATTAAGTTCAGAAGCTGAAAACTTGAAAGTATTTTTTTTAAAATAATAGCAAGAAATAGTCAGCAAGGAGAAGCCCAAATACCATTGAGACGCGACATTAACAATGAGCAGAACCTTGCCCTTGTAGATGCTGAGGTCAACATCTTCACCACGAGCATCCTAAAAACCAAAAAAAAAATAAAAATAAAAAATAGAGCTTTAACACTCATTTTCAACAAACAAGCAATCACCACCCCCAACGATCAACTCAAAATTAGGGGGCGATTGATTTGGGGAAAAAGAAAGATTGAGTAAAAGGAATACAAAATAATTGAAATGTGGTATATTCAAAATGTTTTAAAATTATTTGATTGTGTAAAACAAATATAGAAGATTATTTCCTTGAATTTGGATAATAGTTTAGTGAATTCAATGTAAAGTTAACAATATAACTGGTTGGCAGTTAATGATTGGTGGAATGCTGAGCCGGCAGCGGCGGTAACCGGTGATGGCAATGGCCGCCCCAATAAGCAATCGACAGCAAGTGTGGTGAGCAGCGGCTATACGTGGCAGCAACAACAATGGACATGAGTGGTGGTAATGGCAGAAGCTATGAATTACAGCAACTACCGTGCCTTGGGATATATTCGAAACTAAGCAAAATTGCTTGAGTTGGAATAAATTATAGGGTGAGTTTGGAATTCGTTGAAATTTTAATCTATATTACATTTACTTCAAACCAAATACCAAAAGTTTCAAATCCCTTGCATTTCAAATATATTACACCCATTTTAGTTCAAACCAAACGGCCCATTAGGCACATTGCTAAATTCCTACTAATAACATCACAAATTTAGAACAATTAAGAAATTGTCCATAGTAACCATGGGGAAACCTATTAACCTATTATTAGGGTTGCAATTGAAAAGAGTGTTCCACATACTACTCGTGGCTTATCTCAATTACAGCTTGTTCATAATCATTTACCGAACAAATTGAATAAGCTAAGTATTTCTATAAATAGTCAGTTGTTAAATACACAAGTTTGAACACTTCATTACTTGTCTTATCTATAATTGTGAAGAATATCATTTAAAACTTGTGATCGTTAAGAAGCTCAATTAAAACACGGTATTAATGTAAAGCCTAATATAAAAATATAAGTAAAATTGAAATAAAAGTTATTAAAATATTTAAAATTAAATTATTTTTTATATTATTAATTAAAATATAATTAAAAAACTAACTATAATAACCAAATTAAAAGAAAAAAGACACTTCCAAGTTTTAACATGAGACCTCGTATTAATATAATTTAATGAAATTGTAAATTTCATGTGAAATTTCATACTAATTAAAAAAACAAACAAATTTATGTATTCAACCTTTCAAGTACCCCAGGTAGTGAGATTAAGCCTTTGTTGTTGTTGTTGTTGTTGTTGTTGTTGTAACCTTTCAAGTACCTAACACAAATTAAAACTAATATGGCTTTCAAGTGCAGCTTTAAACTTCACACCGTTATATACATTTAATCTCACATTTGAGGGAGATTTATCATCATTATTGTTAAAAGGAAAAGACAGAGCTCCATTCCTTGAGCTCTTTGCACGCACAAGCGTGCAGATTGTTCTGTTTGGGTTGAAGATGCGGGATTTTTAACCTTTCTTTAAAAAGTTCTATAAATATAATTTTTAATTTGTAGCCTCAAAAAGATTATCATGGCTTGTTAAAATTCAATAAAATTTTTAAATTGAAGCTATTATTTACTTGCTTAACAAGCTTAGTTTGAAAAGGCTAAATGAGTTGTTTGTTTAAAACTCGACAATCATAAAATAAAATAAGCTCAAATAGAGCTCAAATCAAGCTAGAACAAGAATGAAATAAACCGAAACTGAATAGTATCCCAGAAGCTAGAATCGAGCTCGAAACGATCTTGAAAAAGTTTTTAATAAATGAGCTAGAGCTTAAACAACCACTTCCACAGCTCGGCTTGGTTTGTTTGCAACTCCACCTATCATCAATTACATATCAAATTTGTCGAGATGTAAGAAAACCAACAATATAGAACAAAGAAGCCAACTTTGATTTGGGGGAGAAAATTCATGGAGATATATATGTAGCCCAATTAAACTTGGCATTTATGATAAATTGTGGATAGGAAGAAAATTTGCTAGCATATAATAAAGTTAACTTAAGGGTTAGAAGTGGAACGTGCGATGCCTTCAAAACTTAAATAATATTTGTTTATCATTTATGAAAGCTTTGAAGCATTGGGGCCATTTGAAATCACTTCCATTTTTTTTTTTTCCATTATTGTTTTTATCATATTTTGATTATGTTTTGATTTGAAAAAAAACATATTTGTCCTTTTTTACTACCGTATAGTTGTTTTTAAAAACATCCACATACCTAAAAGTTCTTTTGAGTGTTTTCAAAAATATGTTAATTTGTTCATACAAAAAAAAAAATAAATTAAAAAAAATTAATAACAATAAACAAAATTGATCCCAAACAAGCCTTAATGTAGCTTCCAATGTCTAAAGTATTGTTTATAAAGAGGGGACATTATCTTTAGAAGGTATAATATATACTGGAACTATCATCCTCCACAATCACATAAATTAGGTGATTTTGTATAAGATTTTTGTGTGCTTATATGCATCGACCTACTTTTATTTTGTTTTTTTGCTCTTTCACTTTCAGTGTTTGAAATAGGTTTTCACTCACTCACCAACAAAAATGATGCACGCATACATCAAGAAGCAAACTTCTGAAACTCCAATCCGCACAAAAACCAAGTAACTAATTCAGAAACAAAATCAAATGGGTCTATCCTCAACATCAATAGCAACAACAGATTCAGAACAATCCAAAAAACAATTTTTTTCTCCATCTAAATCAAACATTCAGATTAATTTTTACAACGAAAGATCGCACTTTTACACTCCAGAATTCAATACTCGCAAACGTGAAGTAAAGAATCAATGCTGAAGAAAGCACCTAAACCGGTAAATTAAACCTTCAAAAAAATAATCCCAGATAAACAAAAAACACACATCTAAGGATCGATTCAACTAACCTTCACGGTGAAATCGTGGACGGATTTAGCCGACTGCGAAGCCACGCTCGACATATCAGAAAACTCTCCCAATCACAAAGCAAACAGCAAACTAACAAAAGAGCACCGAAGCTGTAAATTAGGGTTTTCAGAACACGACAGCTCGGAGAGGAATGAAAGCGGAACGGAACATCGAAAGAAGTGGGGCGGTAGGTTTATAGCGCAGGTCCGCCATGTGAACGCATGAAAATCTAAGCGGCGAGATCGCTTTAGGGAAATCTGATTCTTCCACCGCTACCAAAAAGGGAAATTTCCAGCCACAAGTTCAGCAAGCCCTAACTGTCCGCCATGTCGACTCGAACTTAGGCGTCACGTAGGCGGCCAAAGCATCGACGCGTCGCACTGCTGCACTCCTGCGTAATGAAGAAGATGCGGCCCTGAAATTTATCTGATTTTAAAAATCAAATTTTTATATTGTGAGCTCTCGATTTTTGCGTATAAAAATCGCGCTTTTGAAGAGCACGCTTTGATGACGTGTGCGAATGCGTCTTTAATAAGTTCATTTTTTCTATATAAAAATTATGTATGCTAACAAATAAAATCGAATATAACGAGTTTTGTTTTGAATAGAAAATAGAGTTTTACAAGTGGTTAACGTCAATTTAAGAATTCATCAATTATTCTCGTGAAAATCATCTTTGACTCAGTTTCACTTTATTAATTGAATGACATGTGCGTTTGTGTTTACCTATAAATAATCGGGTCAAATACTCATCGAAGCAGACTTAATACGACATACATACAATTATACTAAATATGTATATTCTATACATCAGTAACAACTAATTTTAACAGTATTATCATCAGTATGAGCAAGTTTCTCTATATATCAAAACATGAATTGCATAAATAAAAACATCTATATTTAACAGATTAATTATGCATACAAAAATATTTTAACTTGAGGATTTGATTAAGCTATAATGGTCCTAACAAAGAAGGGCATATTTATTTCTTGATAAATAATAACTATTTATTTTAAATGAGCCATATGAAAATTGAAATTTAATTGAGACCCATTAAACTTTACTAAGTGAGAATTCAACATGAAGCAAACTCTAAAAATATTAAATTGGAAAAACCTAATCAAATGAAGATACTACACAATCAATCTAATCTAAAAGTTATAACTCTAAGATTAATTATTTTTATCATAAATTAAATTTTATTGTCTTTTCTAAATATTTTGAATCAACACGAGAGTTCTCGTGTTAAGTAAAACTATCATTAACCTAAATAACCAAAAATATTAATCAAGTACAAATAAAATGTTGAATCTTCTCTTTAGCCCCAAAATGGTGAAGATGAAGTATGTTGTGACAATACTAATGCCAACTCGAATTTCGTATGTGGGCGACATTTTAGTAATGCTTATTGCCAAAGAGATAGCAAGCTAAGCCCTTTTGATCTTCCGCTAGTGTACCTTTTGATCTTCCGCCCATGAGTCCTCTTTAACCATACTTTTTCATCTTCTAATCTGTTTAATTTCCTCGAAATTCATGCTGACACATCACAGATGTACAATAATTTTAATTATGCTTATCACTCATTAATTATGTAACAAAAATTGCACTTATTATTTCTAAATGGAGTTAACTTTAAGTTTGTTTAAAATAAAAATGAAATAATCAAACCAAACTATCGTTCGATTTTATTTGATTCATTAATATATTTGATCAACTTAACCTACATTTTTGGTGATACTAAATGAGTTAATTTAATAAATTTATAATCCAAATCATCCTAACCAAATAAATAAACACACCGAAAGAGGATTAGGAGAAGAAAGGCCGAGAAATAGAAAAAGAATTTTTGACTTTCATGAATAAAAGGCAATTTTAAGGGATGACAGGGAAGAAAAAAGACATCCTTATGACGACCACTTCAAATCATAAGAAGATATTACATCCGCTAAACCGGATGTGCGAATGATGACATGGATCACACGAAAACATGCATCCGGGCATAATATTTCAATACAAGCACCATGTATCAAAATGCAGCTTACGGCATCACACTTGAAAATACATCATACATCTTCATCAAAATTCCCTGAAAATTTTTACATATTTCAAATCTAAATCACTAAAAATTTCAAAACTAAATTCATAAATATTTCTTAGAACAAGAGCCTGCAACCCAAATTCCCCATCACAACATAGAATCTGTTCTTGCAGGCAATCTCCTGAAGAAGTTTATAGTTGGAGAAGGCATCTTATGCCTGAACATTGGATGCCTCATCAAATAAAAACCAGCAACCACCACCAACACCGAGAATGGAGTCACATAAAGCACCGCAGCACTACACAAACAAAACACCAAAAATATAGCAGTTGCTCTCGGATCTCTCCAATTCAAAAGCATCTGCAACCTCTCCCCCTGCGTCGCCACATCGCCGACCACCGTCTGCATCCTCCCCGCCACACTCCTCAGCCTATCATACCTCATCCTCACCAACTCCGGCCCTTTACTCGTCGGAAACGAGTCAAACTCCTCATCCAACTCATCCGGATGCACCGAGTCAGCCTGTGAAATTCTCGTGTTCATGTGGGGAGGATGGCGGGACCGGAATCGATAATTCCACATTCCAATCAGAAAGGAGTAGAGGAAAATGGTTGGAACTATGAGCTCAGGGAAGCACACAAGCATCACAAACAGGACATGAACTAACACTGTTGTTATCGGATTTTTCCAGTAACAGACATCACCGAACCATCTTCCGACCGCCATTACTCCGGAGAAGACGGACATGAGCCGCGAGAAGTTCGCTTTGCTTCGTCTCATGCTCCATAGATGTGATTCAACATCCGACATGTACTCGACGACTTCCTTCCTCAACGGCGGCTCCATTCGACTCAGCCTCAAAGCCACGAGTTGAACTGCGTGGTTGCGAAGAACTTCGAGCTGGGTTATGGATAATGGATGAAGGTAATGTAGTTTGGGCAGTAATGGCTTCGAGTATATCAACATCGTGTTGAGAAGGGACGTTGAAGAGAACCGGATTGCAAGATGGAGCTCACCCATTTTCTTCAAGCCGGAGCTATGAAGAACAAGTAGGGGATAAGAGTGAGTGTAGACTCTTCCTGTTTCGAGAGTTGAAAGTCTAATCCTGACTTTGCCAATTCTGCCATCCTTGGCTTCCTCACTGCCCTTTTCAAGCTGGTTATTGTCAAAAACTCCGATGGTGAGGACGGTGGCAGTGTCATAAACCTCCCATGTGTACTGCTCGTTGTATCTTGGGCTCACATTGTTCAAGACAGTTCGAGTTCTAATCCATTTCTGGCCATACTTTGCCACACAGTAACTATCGCAGGTGCCTTTTCCTTCTCTCGTCTTCATCGGTTGGAGGCCATCGGCGTTCAGGATTCCAAGCTCAAGTAAGCCAATCGATGGCTTCCATAGCTGCTTCGCTGTTGGTCTGAGATCGCTGCTATAATGAGTTGACTCATCAAGCACATGGTAGCCGCCATCAAGGCAGATTCTTACATGCAGTCTGCTTAAAAATTTCTCCCTCTTTTTCTCCTTTTCGTCTTCTGTTACCACATTCTTGTCCAGAGTGTACCACTTTGTGTTGATAAGTTTATCGTCTAAGCGCTTCTCAACTGTGGAGAGATGTATTTGAACTCGGCCGATGGTTTCTTCTTTGTTGGATGTGACGCGGTCAACTACTGAGAGAAGCAAGGCTTCCTCAAACGGCTCTGCGGCGACGAACATGAACTCCTCATTCCATAAAACATTCATTGTCCTCGCCTGGATCGGCTTGGTTTTGAGAACCTGAATTCCAATTTGGCACCTCACTAATACGTCGGGAAACCTGGTTTTGTCAGCAATTATGATGTCCTGAGCTTCGATGATGTTGACACGAACATACCAAAGCCGCGGCGAATGATAAACCTTTGATCTGATTAGAGAATTGAAAGCGCCAGCAGTTGGTCCCCCTCCCATCGAATCAGGATGTGAAGCAACGGGGAAGCACTCATCAGCTTGAGTTCCAATCCATACTGCTAACATGAGCTCTCCTTTCCCCTTTCCCCCCTTTCTATCAACCATCCAGTACCACTCTGGAGCCAGCGGGCTGTCAGGCGGTGCACGGCGAGGGAGATCTGTGAGATCGAAGAACACCATTCCAACAAAGTCGTCTTTGATAACATCCTTGTCTTTAACCAGAACTTCGAGGCCCGAGGATTGAAGCCGGTCGATCGAAAAGGCGAAAACTTCATCCCACTCTGGGTTTTGATTCTTCACAAAGTGTTTGGTTCTGGCTTTGTTGTTCCCGAGTCGCAGCTCGACATAAGGATCAAGGCTTCCGGTGATGTCCTTGGAGGGTAAATCTCGAGCTTTGACGACACGGACGAAGAGGTATTCGACTTTCTCGACGAGATCGTAGGTGCTGGTTGGCTTCTCTCCAGGGATTACTCTACCTCCCACAACTTGTCCGCCTCCGAGCTTTGGTCTTGTTTCTTTGAGCTGGAACTCTTGTTGTTGTGGAGGAGAGAAAACTCTTGTTGGTCTTTGAGGAGCTGATTTCATTTCGTCGACCATGAAAGAAGTTTTGAGCTGGTTTTGCTCTTGGGGAAGGTGGTGGAAGATGTTCGTAGAAGTTGAATTTGGAAATGGAATTTGATCTTCAGACTGATAATCCTGAAAGAATTCAGAATCAGGGAGAGGACTGGAAGACCTCACAGATGGATCATCAGTAAGAAAAACTTTGAGCCCAAGCTCTCCTTTTGTGCTGGAAAACATGTTCTTCTTCTCCAATGGATAGTAGAGGACAGCTGCGTCAGATTGAGAGACAAATGAGGAGCCAGAAATCTGAACTTTACCGATAGCCGACTTCGATCTGGTTTCTTTGTTTACGTGGTAGACAACAGCTTTGAGAGGGGAATCATGGAGGGAAGAGGGATCAGAGATGGTGAAGTAGAAGAGCTCGTTCCAGTGGGGATTGAGGTCTCCTTCTTTGATGGCGGTTCGAAACTTCTGGTTATCAAAATGGAGCTCAACACAGGGATTACAGGAGCCATTGCCTTCCTTTGGGTAGAGGTCATGAGCACTGATAACTTCTACTGCCAACTTAAGATTGCTCATTTGGAAAAAAAAGTTGTTTTTTTCTTTGGGAAGGAATTCTAACTACTGGAAGCAAACTGTCTGAAGCTGGAGGAGGAAGAAAGAAGGTTAGCTGTTACAGAGATTTAGAACTTCAACAGAGTTGATGAAGCTCATGTGTTATTCTATATAGATGACAAATGTATACTTTTGGTTGTGTAGATCATAACTACACAGGTATTGTTAATCGAAGCATACATAAATTAGCAGGAAATTTATTTCTTAAATAAGTTCTAAAATGTCTCAGTAATTATTAAATGAAGAGCATTAATATATAGTTTGCAAAAGAAAACATGTTTTCTATATCAACTTCAAACAAAGACTCTTTACCCTAACATCTATTGGATCTCCAAAAACTTGTCTTCACAAGTTTTAATCTGAAAAATTTTTAAAAATTATCGGAAAACATGATTAGTCTGTAACTTTCTTAGTCTATGCATGACTTGCTTTTATTCTCTTTTTATTTTTTTATTTACTCATATTTTAGAGAACATATTTCAAGTAGAAAAGATGCCAAAAACCTATTTTTTTTATTTTTATTTTCTGAAAACAAATTTATATTTCTTAGAATTATAAAAGCAGCTTGATAGACTTTTTGGAAACTAAAATAACTAGAAAAAGATGAAAAAAACTATTCATTCTTACACGCCAAGCTTTTAAACAAAATCAATTTTGAATTATTATTAGACACAAAAAAGCATATATAAAGCTTCAATGCTAAATTGCGACAAATTGAACATACATATAGCAATATTGTCTACAGAAATCCTTGATAGTAAATTATCTTCTGTAGCAAATTATCAAACAGCTAAACAGACATACATCAGAAATTATAAATATACCCAATAATTATTAAATGATTATCTTAAAAAAAAAAGAAATTCTAAAATTAAAGAGAGAGGAGGTTCTTACCTTCTTCAGAGCAGGTGCAAAAAAAATAAAAAGCTAAACAAATACAGATAATTAAAAGGAACAGAGAAGAGAGAAATTTCTTCTATGTGGTAGAGGAGAGCGCCGACCTTCCTATCAACATAGACATGGGAATACTTTCTGTCTCTCTCTATCAGCATAGATTTTCTTTTATTTCTCCCATTCACAAGAAAAAATAAAAATAAAAAGCCTTACCTTCTCTTTCTCCTTCTGTTATACAAATATTATTATTTTTAAGCTTTAAATTAGTTAAAAATGGAGGAGAAAAAGAAACCTTCTTCTCTTCTATTTCTTCACAATCAATCAAAACAAAAAGTAAACGGTAGGATGGGTTGACGGCGACCCAGGAAGGATTAGATTATATAACAACAATTTTAAAAAGCTGTTAATAGACTGGTTTGTCAATATTAAGAGAGATTTATTAATAAAGTAGTGGCTTAAGGCCCATCTAATAACTGGCGTTTGTCTAAGGTGTTGATATAATGCGTGTTCCACGTTTGTGACCAACTAGCTCTAGCCGTTGGGTCATATTTTGGCATTATAATAATATGCAGGCTGATTGTGATGTTATATAAGCAGAAAATGACATTATTTATTAAAATTGTCATGATTATGGTTTGATAAGTACAATGTAAATTTGCAAGAATAATTTCCCTAGAATATATCAAAAATTGTTTGCACCAATCTTTCTAATGAAATTTTGGAATTACCAGTAGTCTCATATATTTAGGGATGTAAAAAAAATTGATTCTACACGATAATCCGATTTTAAAACTATTAAAAAGATTTAGATTCACAAAGATGTAACTAAATACAGGAGTTAACCAAACAACAATAAAAAATAAATATTATTGTAGAATTCAAATAGGAACTTACAATCAAAGACAATGAAAATAAAATATTATAACAAATGACTGTTGGAGAGGTAGCAAAGGGCAGTTGATGGGCTTTAAAGTGTGTCGGAAGCAAAGGGGTGTTGGTAGCAGCGAGGAGAACGTGCGAAGCAGCAGGAACAAAGAGTTAGCTGGCTGTCCTGGATGGTGGCAGCAAGAACAAAGCCTGGAAAGTGAGGGAAACAACGGATAGCGCGGCTGTTCTGGTCGGGGGCAGCGAGAGGGAATGACGGCAGCAGCAACAAGGGATGCAGAGAGACGGCACGACAGCTAGAGGATGGCCGTCCAAGGTGGCAACAGCGAGGAAACAGCAGATGGCGACTGTTCTGGTCGGAGCCACAAGAGGGAATGACAGCAGCAATGACAGGAGATGCAGGGGGGCTGCAGGACAGCAACAGAGAGGATAGGCGGCTGAAATTGGAAAACTGCGGTGAAAACAAACAACGGCTTACCGTTCGGGGGTGGCTGCACCAATGAAAGGAGGTCAGGAGCAACTTGAAGATGCGGAAGGGGATATGGAAGATAATCACCTTGTTGTGAAAAATGATGGCAATAAAGCGAAAATTAAAACTAGAAAATTCGCAAAACAAAAAACACAGCGAAACACAAATTTATGAGATTCGGCAAATTGCCTACGTCCACAGAGCTGCGGAGAATTTTATTAGCCTAAGGAATTACACATGTCGATCGCCTCCATAATTACAGGAAAGAACAATCTCTCTCTCTTCTCTCTCCTCTCTCCTCTCGAGAACAACAGCCGAAGAAGAAGCCTAGGAAACCAAATCCCGAGAGATTACAAGGGGAGTTATAACATGACTATTTATTAATTTCATCATGTTATTAGGCCCATTAAGGAATAAATTAAATAATTAATGAAGCACATTAATTATTTTTTTCTCTTCTGCAGCAAATCATTGATGGCGGGATTCATGCAAGAAAACTGTAGAAAATCTAGGGAACGAATTAAAGCAATTAATTTTGTGATTAATTTTGAGTATAAAATCTAATTTGCTGTCAAACAGGAGAAACAAATAATTTAAACAGCGGACTGATTTTCATATTCACAACAAGTCTCCCCCTTGGAGACAGATACACTGGCGGCATTGTCATTTTCTTCAAATGTGATATCTTCCACCTCAGCAACTTAAAGCCCCGGCTTCATACCAGAAGACCAGCTGAAGTCGAGCACAACTTCAGCTTCTTAAGAGTAACAACATTAGACAATATATCAGCGTCAACATAGTCTTGTACCTCCAAGCTCTTTCATGGGTTACTCAATATCTATTTACAACTTCCAGTGCATGGGCAATATCTTGTCTCTGATGAAAGTCTTTTTTAGTCATGTACCACTTACAACCATCAAGCTTGGTTTTCA
The DNA here is from genome assembly GCA_003013225.1 of Phalaenopsis aphrodite. Taxonomy (NCBI): domain Eukaryota; kingdom Viridiplantae; phylum Streptophyta; class Magnoliopsida; order Asparagales; family Orchidaceae; genus Phalaenopsis; species Phalaenopsis aphrodite. Next base: position 57,331 of record NEWO01000071.1, read on the forward strand.
CCCGATACATCCACTTGTTGTGCAGTGTCTTCTTCCCTGGTGAAAGTTTTATCAGCTTCCAAGTTTGATTTCCTGGCCGGGAATCTGTCTCTTCCTTCATAGTCAGCTCCCATATGCTTGAATTTTCATCTTGCAATATTTCTTTATAGCTCTGACTCATGTGACAAAGCCTGCAATGCTGCAGATCTTTCGTGTTTTCTGCAACTGTAGTAGCAACAGTGTTGACTAAACCTGTAGTCATATATAGTGTGTCAGTTTTCTTACCCCGAGCCAGTACTGACGCTCCTTCGGTAACCTTTTAGGTGTTATCTGACAGCACTATTAAATGATCACCCTCATTGAGCTGCCCAACAGAAATAAGATTTTTTAACTCGGGAATGTGTCTGACCTTTTGCAAAGTTCATTTGCTCTTGTTAAGGAGTGTAATATCAACGTCTCACATCCTCACCACGTTCAGAGCTTTTCCATTAGCCAGATATACCTTCTCAAAAATTTTTGCAACATAATTTCGCATTAACTCCCGGTAGAAAGATGTATGGAAGAAAGCCCATAAATCAAGTATTCAGTCATCAACATAACTGTGAGCTGCCAACAAAAGTGCATCTTGTACTTCTTCAGTTACAACATTATAGCTATCATTCATCTTCTTCTTGGGATTCCCGCAGTTCCTTTTTATATGACCAGTTTTGTCACGATTTCAACAGGTTGTCTGTTGACCAGGCTTTAACTTTGATCTCCCTTTGTTTGAGCTCATTTCTAGTGATCTTCCTTTGGAAGCAATATTCAATTCAGAACTCAAACCCGAGGTCTCGCTAGAATCTTTCCTGCGCACCTCTTCAGCCAAAATCAAATCACAAATATCATCATATTTCAATTTAGATTTACAAGCAAAACTAATAACTGTCATTCTCATGGCTTCTCAATCCTTTGACAATGAAACTAACAATATCAACGCAAATATCTCATCGTCAAAATCAATTTCCACAAATGAAAATTAATTTGTGGTATTGAAATCATTCAGATGTTGAGCAATAAACACACATTCCGCCGTTTTCAAGTTGAATAACTTTTTCATGAAATGCCCTTGTTATTCGCCAATGATTTTTCATACATACCTGATAAAGCTGTCATGAAATCTGCAGTAGTCATATCCTTGATGATGTTGTGGGCAACCGATGACAGGGTTAATCATAAAACCCCAAGAACCTGTTGATCCAGCAGATTCTATTTTGTCATGTCTATGTTATCCGGTCGCTTTCCCAGTAACGGGAGATGAAGTTTTTTTTCCATAGAGACAGTCATCTATCTGCATCCTCCAATAACCAAAATCTGTCATTAAACTTCTCAATCCCTGAAGTCATCACCTCATCTTTGGTCATCGCTTTCCTTAAATCTGAACAGATGCTCTGATACCAGTTGTTCTGAAAAAAGAACAACAATAAAACAAAAATTTTAACGAGAAAATTCGCAAAATAGAAAATACAGTGAAACACACAGATTTACGTGGTTCGGCAATATGCATTCGTCCACGGAGTTGTAGAGGATTTTATTAGCTTGAGAAATTACACCAGTCAATCACCTCGACGATTACAAGAAAAAACATTCTCTCTCGCTCCCTCTCTTTTCGAGAGCAACAGCCAAAGAAGAAGCCTGGTAAACAAAATCCTGAGAGAGATTACAAGGGAGGCTATAACATGCTTATTTATTAATTATATTATGTTATTAGGCTCATTAATTATTTCATTTTCTCTTCTAGAACAAATCATAGATGACGTGATTCAAGCAAGGAAAGCTGTGAAAAATCTAGGAAAGGAATTAAAAGTAATTAATTTTATAATTAATTTCAAGTATCAAATCCAATTTGTTGTCAAACATGAGAAACTGTCAATTTGAACAGTGGATCGGTTTCCATATTCGCAAAACACCATCGCTCGAGCCCTTGGATATAGCTCTCGAAGGGAGAATAGAGACGTCAACGATATTCTCAAACAAAAATGCACAAAAATCACGGATCTAAACCCAAATACAACATATATATAGGAAATTAATAAAAAGGGAGAAAGGACAAAGGAAAACTCTCAGAATAATAGAAAGGAAACAAAAAAAATGTTGCCCGGTCGGGTCTCCCCGTGAATGTAGGAGCCGCATCCCACATCCCAGTAGTGGTGCCCAACATCAGGTTTGGATGTAGAGTTTTAACTTGTTAAATTTTCGAGCAGAGTTCAACTCAACACATCAACTCAAAATTAAACTGGATTTATTACAAAAAATTAAACTGTCAAGCTGAAATTGACAAAAAAATTCCAGCTTTACCAGTATGGTTGTCTTTCCTTAAGTTTACTTGAATCGAGATGGGGTCAACCGGGTTGAAGATGAGTCAAGTTCGGGTCAGTCTTTCTGATCTATTAAATAACCAACACAATTTGGGTCACCCAAGTATGAACTAAACCAGATTCGTCTAACCAAATTGACATTAGACTGAATATTTCTTTTCTTATTGAATAGTGCCTAGAGACTATAAAGAATAATAATTATTTAAAACGTGATGAATTCTATTTCCATTTAACAAGTTAAAACAAAATCACTTTTTGAAGTTTAATATTTCAATTTTATGTTTAATTAAACCTAATCTAATGATAAAATTTAAGGAAATTGGCATACATACCACACAATTCTTATGAACTTACATATCTAACACATAAAATTTGATATTTACATTTATAACACCTTAGTACTATAAACCTATGCATTAAAAGGTGCTCGACATTTAAAAAATTAATAAAACTGGTATTTTTGATGTGTTATCAAGAACTTAAGTGTTATAAATGTAAATATTAAAGTTTAGGTGTTAGATATGTAAATACATGAGAATTGTGTGGTACGTGTGTAATAATTTAATAAATTGCATGATATTATAAAAACATATTCCACCTTTAAAGCAGTAATAAACAAGAGAAAAATAAAGGAAAGGGTAAATCAGCTGATGCGTGTGCAAGGATCTCTACAGTCTATACAGGCAGATCACTCGTTTGCTTCTGTACAACCTAGGACCAATTGCTATAGTGAAAAGGACATCTCTCGAGTGTATTGAAGCATACCACAAACCAAAGCATATAGAAAGCATAGACACAGCGAGAGAGAGGCGCTTAAACCTTTCTGCCTGAAAAAGGAGGAGTTTTCCTACAGTAGAGGAGATAAGAGAGGTAAGAACTCTCACAATCGATAAAAGAATACGATAAAAGTAGCAGCAACGACATCTTTTCTTTGAGTTTAGCCCTCATTTTTTTTGCATCAGATAATTGCGTTCCCTTCAAACCATTGACATGGAGAAAGTAGAATCTCTATCCTCATCTTTATATGCATAAGAAAACTTTTGATATAATCTTCAGTTAAAGCTTAGCAACATAATGAGTTCAAATTAACCATAAAGTCGAGCCTTGTGGTTATCAACAGTAGTGTTGTGGAGCCTGGAATTACCCACAGTCGAAGGAGCTGAGACTGCATGGAGTAGCCATGCCTAAACTGGCGTAGCTTACTCCGGGTGTCATAACCACGCCGCAAGCAAGCGTAGCTACGCCATTGGAGTGCTCGGCACACGTTTTTATCCCGATTGGGTAGAATAAAAGCGCCGCCACTCAGCGTTGTCATGCCGCGACTCGGCGTGGTCATGCCGCCGAGCGATTCGTCCTGTTCAGTTCCTTTAAGTTCACGGCTATCTCTTGCATGTGGTATTTCGACATGTTTTCTCGTGAAGCAGAAAAGAGTTGAGGAATAATTCGGAGCAAAGTTTTATGAGTCCTATTGATTGTAGAGAGAAGATTTGAGTGTAATTGGATCTTATTTGTGGGCTATGAGCATCTGGATCGTGTAACTGGATCTTATTTGTGGGCTATGATTGGTAGCATTTGGATCTTGTAACTGGATAAAGGATTTCTTACTTTTCTTTGCTCAAATCATGTTATGATTCAGAAGTTCTCTTAGGCTTTGACATTCTCGACTTTGGCACCTTCGACACTAACGGCTTGAGGATTTTTTGGTCCCGACAGTGTTATCAGTTTCTTGTTGGCAAATTGATGTTTCCTGATCAGTCAGCATCAATTTGAGGGGGGATGTCAATCAGGAAAGACGAAAATTAGGCAGCTAAATTAGGAGTTTTCTATAATTAGGAGCTTTCTTATTTAAATTATTTTCAATATCTTTATTCTGATTTATTTCCTTTTTAGCTGAATATTTAGATTAGGAATATGTATTATTAAGTTACCTAAAATAGATTATATAGAAAATTTTGCACCTAAAATAAATTGTAAGACTATTATTTAATGGAATGAAAGCAAAGGAAAAAGGCAATCGAGCCTGTTCAGGATTCAACCTCTTTATCTCAGAACTTTGACATTATTTAGCTTTAAATATTGATATAAAAGCAGAATTCAAAATAAGATGATCATGAAGAAAGAGGCAGATACAAATCATAAAATAAGAGCTAACATACATATCATAATAGAACCAAATCTCAAGAGCATCTGGGTGGATGATTGTTAGTGGGCTAAAATAAGCTTAAGTTGACCTCTAATCATAATTTATCATCGCTGGTATCTCATTCCTTCCTTACAAAAGGCTGTGATCTCCACTCTCAAGCAACCCTTTCCTTTCCATGGTGTGGTAAACAAACAAAGAAGAGTAGAAAAGCTTCAGCAATATTTTGTTTCAATCACATAAAGTACACAAAAGCAAAAGGTAAAGCACTCATGGCTTAGGAAGAAGAGTGATGGAGGGAAGGCCCTGAAGATTTCAACTTAATTTTCAAAAATTTCAAAAAGGATCAAAAGGCAATCATTTAAGTCAATACCAAAGCTTAAACCATCATTATCTAACACAAAAACTCATAAAAGGTATAAAACAAAAGACATTAGACGCAAAACAGTCCCAACAACATATACGACACAAATTTAACATAATATAAAATTGGACGTCACATAGGTTCATCAACTAAATATACAATACAAGAAAATTTACTTTTTAACATACTGTGACACCGACCATAATGCATACCTCATGATCTTATTGTAGCGAAAGAAAGGAAGCTCTAACTTTCTAACACCCAATGCGGAAATCCACTGTACATATTTACGAAGAGCCTAAAACTCAGAATATCAATTCCAACAAGCATTTCACTCAACCGTGATGCCTTTCATCTGAAGGGAATCCAACTTCTTAGGCCTCCTATAATTTTTAAGCAACAGAGACCACATAACAACACTGACTGAAGAAGCCGCCATAGCAGCCCCCGCAACCCATGGAGGCAATCGGAACCTTGTCAATGGAAATAGGACTCCGGCAGCAATAGGAATGCCGATGATGTTGTAACCGAGCGCCCATACATAGTTCATCCGAATCCGAGAGAAGGTTTTTCTTGATAGATCTATAGCAGTTATAACGTCCTCTAAGTTGCTTTTCATGAGAACAATATCAGCAGCTTCGATAGCGATGTCGGTGCCAGCGCCTATTGCCATGCCTACGTCAGCGGATACAAGTGCCGGCGAGTCGTTGATTCCATCGCCAACCATGGCCACTGTTAACCCGGACATCTACAAGTAAGGCAATATGTTAATAAATTTTAAAAAAATGGGGAATTTGCATACATAGCACACAATTCTTTTTACATATCCCAAACCAAGACTTCCAAATTCAGATAGATGACACTTTAGTGCTTTAAACCTATGCAGACAATATTTGACTTTTAAGAAGTGATAAAAGTGCTATTTTTGATGCGATAATAAAAAGTTCATAATGACAATGGAATCAGTATAGACGGTTCAGAAATAATGACATGGATGAGAAATCTTAAGCAAAATCAAAGTACCTGAAGTTCTTTCACTTTTTCTGCCTTCTCTGCAGGCTTTGCTTGAGCAACAATGGTGGCTATCCCAACCTCTTCGGCAATGGCCTTTGCAGTGCCCCAATTGTCTCCCGTCACCATAATACTCCTCACATTCATGGATTTAAGAATGGATATGACATCTTGTGCTCCAGGTTTCAGAGGATCAGAAATTGAAATCACTCCCACGATCTCCTTGTTCATGGCCACAAGGATTCCAGTTTGGGCCACTTCTTCTGCTTCCATAAGAAGTTCTGAAGCTTGATCTGGGATTTCAATGCCAGAATTAAGCATCAAACTCTTGTTCCCCACTATGAGCTCTTTGTTTCCAATTATGGCTTTGACTCCATGACCAGTGACAGAGATGAAGTTTTGTGCTTGGGGCCAAGCATAGTTTTCCTCTTCTCTGAACTTTTGCATACTCCACAATAGCTTTAGCTAGAGGATGCTCGCTGTTTGCCTGTTTAGAATGTAATAAGTTGTCAAATAGAAATATTTTGAGAGGAATATTACAGAAGCTAGTTGAAATCTAATTAATTAATAGAGATTAAAGATATGCTGATGACTATTGAGAATGAACATCATTGGCTTATGCACAGCTATTTTGTATTTACAATTCAATGAAAGGAAAATAAATATCCCAGAAGTTCAGATTTAGTTGAGTTTGAGTATATGAAATTATTAATAATGCAAAATTCTATACCAGGATCAACTAAATAAACGCTTTTCATACAAACCACCCAATAAGCATGTATTTACATATCTAACACCAAACTTCAATTTTTACAATCATACCACCCATATTTCTCACATTAAAAATACCACCATTTTAACTTTTAAAAAATAATAAGTGAACTACACCTTTTCATGAATAGGTAAGCTGACATGCACGTAAAAAATTGAAGTTTAGGTGTTAGATATATAAATATATATGAATTTTGTGGTATGTATGCAAATCTTCCTTTAAAGTATTGTTAAGGGTTAATGATACCAACCTCCGCAGCGGCAACATATTCATAGAAGTCACGCAAGGCTATATTCTTCAAAAGCCTTGTACTTAATACAACTGGCTTCCCAGCGGCAACATATTCATAGAAGTCACGCAAGGCTATATTCTTCAAAAGCCTTGTACTTAATACAACTGGCTTCCCCATCGTAAGAGTACCTGTCTTGTCGAAAACAATGCAGTTCACCTGCGAGAAAAAATAAATTTTCCATGTAAATGTCCATAAAGCTTCCAAAAAGTAGACACGAGAAATTGTAAAAATATGCGAAAAGCTTCAATATCATTGTACTGAATGATAATATGGTTGAATTCTGCTGAACACTAAGGGCCCGTTTGGGGTAGCATATAAGTGCGACGACGTTTTTTAAAGCGCCGTCCAACAGCTTGGTCTGTGCGTTTTTTAAAACGTTGTCTGTCGCGTTTGGGTTTTCTACACAACACAGGCCGCGGGTCGACCTCCGCAGTCAACCCGTGTGACGCATTTCAGGATAAGCTCCTTATCCTGAAACACACAAGCTGCCCCAAACAGACCCTAAATTAGAAATGTGTTACAATTTGGATTTTTTTGTAATAAGTCATAATGTTAGTTTATTACCACGGAGCTAGTGGTAAAAGAATAACTTCTTGCTTGCATTACACTCGAGTTTATAGAAATATTGTTCGAAAGTAACTAAAAACTCAATAGAGTTATAATGAACTCCACTATAGCATGCATTGCCTGCCCAATTACACAGCCTACTCCCTAACCGCATCCTAAACTTCATTTTCAATTTTAAATTTTCATCCTTCCATATGATCACATGACTACAATACAATAGATGGATAACAAATTAGTCAGGAAAACCAATTACCGACCATAAACAAGCCAATTTTAGCAAGTTTAGGCAAACAATTTTGGGAGAATCTTAATCAGCAATTTTCACAGAGTACGAGTCTTAAGAAATGAAGATTGCCTCAAATGTGGTCTAGAAGAATAAAAAAAGGTGCATTTACATACCACTTAACTCTTAATGTATGTATATATCTAACACCTAAATTTTGCTTTATTAGATTTACACTGCCCAATTCTTTCATTTCACATAAAAAATACCACCATTTTAACTTTTGAAAAGTGAAATACATCTTTTCATGCATAGGTAAAGTGGTATGTATGTACAAATTAAGTTTAGGAGTTAGATAACTAAATACATGGAATTGAGTGGCATGTATGTAGCTTCTATGCAACGAAGGGATAAATAAAGCTAACATATATCAAGCACGCATTGGCAGAAGCATCAAGCAGGGAATTAAATTGACTTGATAAATGATTCAATTCAAGAAATTACAAATTACATACCTTATGAGCACTCTCAAGAGCTTGACCTCCTTTTATCAACACACCCTGAGAAGCACCAACTCCAGTGCCCACCATAACAGCAGTGGGAGTTGCCAAGCCAAGGGCACATGGACATGCGATCACCATCACTGATATGCCAAATTGAAGGGCAAGCTGAAAGCTATCCATAGAAGATGGAATCCAAGATTTTGGATAGCCATTGTATTTTCCCACTAGAAACCAAGTTAGCCAAGTTAAGAGCGAGAGAAGAATGACCTACAAATAAAACAAAGAAAGAAGAAATTTTTGAACATACAAAAAATTTAAAAATTTAGGCTATTAAGTTCTTAAAAATGGATCCTAACTATCAATCTACTAAAAGAATAAAATGGATCAGGATTATAGGTGTATCCAAATATAGGAAAACAACATATAACTTTTGGCATAGTATAGTATATGCATAAGAGACTGTCATATAAAACCGCCTAATGTTGTTCCATGAGCCAAATGGCATTTAGAAGGTCATATAAAATGTCTTGAATCAATAGTATATTTGGCCCACATTCTATTACGAATGATAGTATAGAAAATGCTTTTGATTAGATAAAATGGAACATGCAGTTGATTGATCTCATGTGCTTTATTGCTTTGAGAGAAATTTAAGAATTGTAATTCCTACTCCGCATGATTAAATTAGTGCTTTGAGTCCTGCAGTGGTTCCACATGATTAAGTTCTTGTTGAGTAATACTTGATGATGTTAAAAAGTGTTGAACCTCACATATACTTCACAAGATGATTCGATTGAAAATGGTGAGAGCAACAAACAAAGAACGTGACATTGCACGATCAAATGTGAAATGCTTCGATGTTTGTCAAAAGTGAACCAAATGATGTGTGATTGCAAATCGAATTCCGTCGTTGTGTTCATAACATCAAAATTGCATAAAGAAAAGTCTTCCATGATCGAAAAGAGAGAGCATGGTGAAAATGGCAGGCTGGCAGTGCAAAGCGCGTAAAATCATCTCAATCATCGAAGAGGTTACCAAAAAAGATCTCTGATGGTAAAACGAACCCCGTAAGCTGATCTGAAATATCAAAATTGTTTAAAGAAGAGTCTCCTATGATAAAAGAGCAAGTATGGTGAAATCGACATGATATTGGTGCGACACATGTAATTCAGACTCAGATAATCTCGATAAAAAACAAGGCTATCAAAACAACCTCCAATCGCAAAACGGACCGCGCAAGCGTGTCTGAGATGCCGATTTTGCATTTGGGCGACATCCATATTGGCAGGTCTTACTAAATGAATAATTGAAACAAATTGGGATATTTGAATGTAAAATATTTAAAAAAATATATTAAAATGCCGATTTTAAATGAGTGAGAAAAAAAATTGCTAATGAAATTATAATCTCCCCTCCCTCTCTCTTGTAAAGGGGAAACCACCGCCTAATCTCCCAGCTTACATGTGGCCTTTGCCTCAGCTTTGACCAATCGAGTTTTGCCATTTCAACTATATATATATATATATATATAATAATAATAGAAAAAAATGTTAAATCAAAAGCTTAAATCTAAAAAAATATGTTAAAGCAATACAATGAGTTATTTAAAGATAATTAGAAGCAATCACACTTCTAAACTACGTAACCCAAGAAAAAGAATTTAATATGCATGTTGGTCTTTTATATTTCTATAAGAAATCCTCTACTTTATTAGTTTTTCATATAAAATCTTTGAAAATACTAATGCATGCACTAATGACATTTTCTAAATAAAAATACTCTAAATTTTTATATGCATTAATTTTAAATTTATTTTTACTTTATATTTTTATATACACATTTGTTTCTATGAGGATCACCGTCAACATACCTAACACATCCTTCGTCGATATTGCCCCTTCAGCTCTCGTCAGCACAGCGATTAGCGATTTATACATTGCAATTGTCTAGGGTGAAAAGGCACTTACCTGCCCCTGCCCCGTCGGCACAACAATTAGTGAATTAACTATCACAATTATTTGATATTGTAAAAAAACTTTATGCACGCGGGTACACTAACGTCTCCTGCCTGTATCATTAGGGAGTGAATCCCTCTGAGCATGCGCATACAAGCATTCATATATAAATTATTTCATTCTTCAATAACATGCATTCTTTTCCATGAAATATTTACCTTTACCTGTCGATGAACTAATGCAAAATTAATATATCTATAAGTCATGGAATCAACAAATATATGCACATTTACTAAAATTCTAGAAGTTAAATAATAATGTGCATATATATGTGATCATGCGATAAGCTTATACGTAGATCTCTACTAAAGTCATATGTAGACCTCTGTTAAAATTTTATGTAGACCTCTGTTAAAATTTTGCAATGATCTGATATCATGCTAAACTTATGCAGCTTATATGTAGACTTCTACTAGAGTCATATGCAGACCTCTACTAAAGTTATGCAATGATCTGATATCATCCCAATTAAATTGTTATGAGCTTATATGTAGACCTCTACAAAAATTATGTAATGATCTAAATATCATCTCAAACTAAATTGTTATGCAGTTTTTATATAGACCCCTCCTAAATTCATATGTAGACTTCTACCAAAGTTATGTAATGATCTGATATCATTCTAAACAAAATAGTTAAGAACTATATTCAACATGCACATCTATCTTGTCTGATAAGATAAAGAATTTATTGTCGAACAAGGGAATACATAAAATCAAATATGTAAATTGAAATATAAATAGTTACCGGTATTTAAAATTATAATTACTCACCTCAATTATTAGGAGACATTTTTATTAGTTTAATTCTCCACTTAACATGTTTGTTATTCTCCTCGACCTCAATTGACTTAATTTCATATTAACATAATGAATATATATAATTTAATGTATATACAATCCTAATAAACAAATCTACCGCAAAAGTATACCTTAACTAGAAAAATAGGGTTTCGATAGGCTTCAGTTCTCCGCTTCACGCCCAATATTCTTCCTCTTCTCTCGTACTGGAATTTGCATCATAATGCTCCCTCAAATTCAGGATGTAATAGCTCTGATCCTAATAAAAATCAAACTTTCTTAACATTAATTTACTATACATACATATATAATTTTCTTAGTTAACTTAATTAAAATCTTAACTTACCTAATATAACCTTCAATTAACCCTAAAGCTCGAATGAGCTTCATCCCGCACGCTAGGATCGCCTCCCGTTCCCGCACGCGCGTCTTCATCTTCTCCTTCGATCTCGCTCGACAAGGGTTCAACTCTTTCGTGGTGACGATGTCTCACACCGTAGCAAGGGTTCGTCTTTAATGCCTCAATGCTGATCACCTTCAAAGCTTCCGGGTATGTGAAGCACTGGACTCTTCTTCCTCCTCGCTCGAAGGCAGCGCAGCTTACTCCTCGCTCGAAGGCAGCGCAGCCTACTCTTTCGCACGACACCAGCGTACGAAGCCGCAGCTTCATCGTTTTCGGTTGCAGCTCGATCCAGGTAAGCCTTTGATGTCACCTCCTCCCTTTCATTCCTTCTCTTCCTTTGATTTGCGACTCAACGTAGTACGACAAGCACAACAACGAGGCACGTTTCAACAACTCTAAGCGACTCACAACAAACAGCGACGTCGACTTCTCCCTTCTTCTTCTTCTTCTTATTCACTGTCGTGACTTCCTTCTCCACAGGATGCAATTCTCCACACTCTGGCTCTCGCACTCTCTCGATTTTGGTCTGTTCAAAGGACATACAACTCTTTTTAAGTCCTAAATGAAAATATGTTTCTGTTCAAAACAACTCGTCCAATACTAGTTTTATATTTAATTAATCTTTATTATTATTATTATTATTATTATTATTATTATTATTATTATTATTATTATTATTTAAAATTTTAGTTATTACATGTAGATATGACACTACCTAGAGATTTCGCTCTCATCTGCAATTACTTTTTTATATTAGGTTCAAGGCTTTCCGTACGTGCAATTAGATGAATTGCATGTTAGAACCTTAAGAAACTTTAAATGATTTCAAAAATGAATTGAATTAAAGATTACTTTAAATAACATCTTTAAGACGTGAAATTACGTAAAATTGTCTCATCTAAATATATTTACATTAATCCATATATATTCACTTTGATCTTTTGAAACGTCTTCTATTCGCTAACAAACATATTGTGAATCTGATGGTGGTGATTTAAAATCAAACTTAGCTCTTCAATTCAAGATATTTGAATTTCAATTTAAGCTTAGCCTTGTGAATTTTGGTACTTCGATTTTAAATTAGGCTAAGCCCCAAATATATTAAGTTATTTTTTAAAAGTATAAATATTTAATATTTACGTCAATTCAAATGATCCAAACTTAAGCGTTTGGATTTGAAAATTCCAAAATTTTGGATTACTGTAAACCCTAATCTCTTAATTTTGAAAGCTCAAATTTGGGTTAACTTAATCGTCAAGACTTTAAATTTAAAAGTTTCCCATTAACTTTAATTTTAAACTTTAGAATTTCAACTTTTAAACTCCCAGAAATTGATATGATCTTTAAAAGCCCGAAGAACCCAAAACTTTAAAACTTTAGTATTTTGAATACTTTTAAGCTTAAGGAGCCTAAAAATTTTAAAATCTCAAACTTTTCAAACTTATTTTAAAATTCAAATGATTCATTTTATAAGTTTGAAAATCCACTTGTAAAGTAGCTTAGAAGTCCAAATCACCCAAAAAACAGGCAACATCCCAACGTCAACCCCTGTTTGGAGACACGGGAGAATGTCAATCTTCTTAACTCTTAAGAAACGAGCTAGTCAGTATCGTGAGACATTGCGGCCGAAGAAGACGAACAAAGCGAAAGGAGAACCCTGACAACGAACGGAGCAGCAAGGAGTAGAAGACAACCCAAAGGGAGAAAGTGGAGCGAGACAATGCAAATGTGTGCGAATAAGGAGGGGTTCTTCGATTTGTTTGTCTATTTGTAACTAAAAGCGAACGAGGGAACAGTTACCCCACTTGAGAGGCCCCCAACAGGCGGGAAAGCGGCATTAGATAATTTTTTAAGCTAATTAATTTAATTTTAATTAATATAACTCTCTTTTTTATTACTCTTCCCTATATTTTTTTTAAGTGAACAATATTATAACTTGAAATGGAATGCTAAATTGATATTGAATTATTTTTGTTAACAAAGTGATAAATAATGTTTTTTAGTTTCTCCTTATGAAGGACTTGGCGGTCCTTCCATTAATAATCATAATTAAAATACCTCTTAGACCATGCCTCCGTCAATGTGCAAAGAACTAATATGAGCGACAAATTATTAGTGTGCATGAGATCTGGGTTAAATCTACTATGCAGAGCTTGAAATCATGTTCGTTTAGCAATATCAGGTGGTTGCCACAGCTTAGGCTTAAACTATTGAGTTGAAAAATAATTTGATCGAAATTTAACTAACCCTTTGATTTCATCCTCCAAAACATTACCTAGTTTAGAAAAAAAACATTTTTGAATAACTTGGACCATGTTAGCCAACCCTTTCTTTCCTTACATTCATGTTACTTCTAGTTCCTTACCTCATTGATGTTTTTAGTCCACTGAAGGAAAGATTATTCAATATTCAATTAAAATGTTGAATTCAGAATGTTATTTGATATATTTCAAGTAAACCTTGAATTAACATGAACAAGATTAATGAGTTTAAGAAATGCAAGAAAAAGTAATTGATGGACAACTTACAAGAGGTACAAAATATTTAGAAATTCGATCAGCATACTTCTGCACGGGAGCTTTGGCCATTTGAGCAGATTCAACAAGGCGAACAATTTGTGATAAAGCACTTTCCGATCCAACATGTGTTGCCCTAACATGCAACACACCATTCTCGTTTACAGTGCCCCCTATCACATTATCCCCCTTCCTCTTCGCAACAGGTCGTGCTTCCCCGGTAATCATACTCTCGTTGACATGACTCTGACCCCATATGACAAAGCCATCACAAGCTATTTTTGCACCAGGCATTATTTTGATCACATCATTATGTTGTATTAACCGACTGTCAATTTCCCTTTCACTACCTATATTTCCATCTTCATCATAAATCATAAGCATTGCAGTTTCTGGTGCCAAGTCCATAAGTTTAGCAATGGCCTCTGATGTTTTGCCTTTTGCTAGAACCTCGAGATACTTCCCAAGTAGAATGAAAGAGATGAGCATAGAACTAGTCTCAAAAAAATCATTCGAGTCAAAATCATGTGAAGTTGCGGCTCTGAGCACAGAGTAAACTGAATAAAAATAAGCCACATTGGTTCCAAGAGCTATCAACACATCCATATTAGGAGATCCATGTCTCAAAGCATTATAAGAACCAACGTAAAACCTTCGACCAATTATGAATTGCACAGGAGTAGATAATATCCACCTCAAAAGCTCTCCGATGCTTAACATATTCACTACCTTCAAATCTAGAGCGTTTTTTATGCCTGGAATGTACATAAGCACCATGGAAGTGAGAAACACGGGTACTGTGAATAGCAAGCTCCATAGGAAAGAATGATAGTATTTCCTAATCTCTTCAATCTTGTGTGATTCTCTCCCTCCTCCTTCTGAATATATTGTTGCTGATAATTGATCATAATCTATTGATTGAATTACATCGATGAAGTTACGTGGGCCTGTTTGATCTGGCTTATAGAACACTGAAACTTTATGAAGAACGGGATCCATATAGATTTCTTCTACACCAGGGAGTGCCAGTAGTGAGCTTTCAACCATTCTCATAGATCTTTCAGTGCAGGCGCCTTCTATTTTAAGTTCTATTTTGTTCTTACTTTGCCCTGTCATAATCAGTATAGCCTCAAAACCGATATCATCAACTTCCTTGATGAGTTGGGCAACATTAACAATCTTAGGATCATAAAGAATTTCTGCCTCCTCAGTTGCCAAGGCTACTGCAGCTTTTAGGACCCCAGGAATAGATTTCAATGCTGATTCAACAGAATTGGAGCAAGAAGTACAAGTCATCCCTTTGATATGCAGCCTACATGTCAGAGTTGTATATTCTTCAACATCATCTTCAATCAGCGCAGCTTCAAATCCAGCATCTTCAATGGTTTCTCGAATTTGATCCACCTGAAAATGTAACATTTCATAAAAAATAAAATTCAAAAACGGTAGAGGGGCATGAAGAACAAACTATTATTATGTACTCTCATTTGAAGCTTTACAATAAATGAAAATAATGTAATTTTCATTGGATAAAAATGCCAAATTTAAAGTAGATTTCGGGAAAACAATGTATAGGAGAACATTGGAAAGGAACATTACTGTATATAAAAATTGATTACAAAGCTACATTGAGACATATTATTAAACATATAAAAGAAATGACATATAGCAAAGAACAACATCCATAAAAAAATATTAAAAATTGACAAATGACGTTCTATATCACACAATGTAATAAAATTCATCTTTAATCAGTGAACTGTTTGCAACTCCCGCTACTTAGAAAAATGAGATAAATTTGATGATTTCCTTGTTGGAAATAATTATCTTTTTTACAGTGAGGCCATATAACAAAAAACATTGATTTTTTCTTATAATAACAGAAAAGTTATATTGAAAATTAAATATTACACAGGAGTAAATTCTAGAATTTTCAATAAAACCCACAAATAAGACAGTCCTGTTTAGGGGTATAAAAGAGTCTAGTCTAGTCAAGCCACGTTTGGCTTGAGCTTAAACTTGATTAATTAATTAAGTTTGAGCTCAAACAGAAGCTCAATTCTACCAACCTAAGTCAACTCACAAACAGGCTCATTCATTATGAAAACAAAATTGATTTTGATTTATGCAAATGCTGTGATAAAATGACAACAGTCATTTGATAATATATATATATATATATATATATATATATATATATATATCTGTGTGTGTGGGTGTGTGTGTTGTAAGATCTCATAAATAATTATGATTATATTTAATATTTGTTATAACTCTATATTTAGATGGTTATAAATTTTATAAGGGATATTAAGAATCTCAATTTATTTTTTCTCCTTAATTAGAGAGATTAGTTGTCTTTTATATTTGTTATTATTTATTTTTTTGTTTACTGTATTCTGTTTTTATTGTTTTTCTTACCTGTAATTCCTGTAATGGGTATTCATACCCCCATTTGCATCAATAAGAATTAAGCCCTCTTATACTTTTCCACTGTTTTCATGGTATCAGAGCCACATCGAATATTGAGGAACTGAATTTTGGAGTCATTCGTCTGATCTGTGTCGCTCGATCTTGGAGTTGTTCGACGCCCTAATTGCTTATCGCTCGATCTCGAGTTGTTTGAACCGCTCGCCGCTCGACGACTTTGTCCGCCTGGAGAACTCTAACCGTTCGCTCGTCGCTCGATGACTGCTTTGCATCGTCCACCTCTGTTCGCTCCGATAGCAAGCGTACGATCCTCTGTGGCGTCTTCAGCTTTCCTTTTTCTTCCCGTCTCGCGAAGGCGATAATCTTTTGCTTCGGCAGGCGAATCTCAGGCTAGAGCAAATTCACCATCCTTCATCTATAAAATATTGGAAGTCACGTCTAGGATAAGTCAGCCTCTTCAGTCATCTCAGCCCGAACCTCAGAGAAATACATCTGAAAATCATTTCATTCAGATCACTACAATCCGACTTAATGGTGATAATTTTCTTCGATTGACACAATTTGTTCGCATGTATCTTCGAAGAAGAAGAAAGATTGGCTATATCACAATTGATACTAAACAACCTGACGTGAATGACATAACTTATTTCATGTAGGATGCGGAAAACTCAATCGTAATGACATGGTTGGTCAATTTCATGACTGAACAGATAAGTGCAAATTATCTGTGTTACTCTACACCCAAGGAATTACGGGACAATATTTCAGAAATGTACTATGAACTTGGAAATCAATCTCAAGTTTATGAGTTAACCCTGCAACTTGGGGAAATTTGCCAAGGTGAGGAATCAGTGACAAATTAGTTCATTTCTCTTAAGCGAATTTGGCACGACCTGGACTTATTCAACGATCATGAGTGGAAATCAGTGATAATGGCAACCAATACAAAAAGATAGTGGATATTGGTCGAATCTTCAAATTTCTTGCAGGTCTAAACATTGAATATGATGAGGTCCATAGCTGAATAATTGAAAGAAATCCCCAACCTCCAATTGGTGCAGTTTTTGCAGAGGTAAGGAGAGAAAGAATCGGAGACATGTGATGTTGAGAAAGAAGACTGCAGGTTCAACCAAGTCCATTGAAGGATCAACGATGTTTATTCTTGAAGCTCAAGTAAGCAGGAAAACTTCTCACAACCAGCGTGTAGAAAACAAAAACAACATGAACTGTGACTACTATAGAAAGTCACGTCATACTCGCAAAAAATGCTGGAAATTACATGGTAAACCACCTAATGGTAAAGAAAAAAATTTGTTTAACATAGCACACGTACCGCAAATGAGGCTGAGTCATCTCCACTTAGTAAAGAGCAATTAAGTCATCTTCTTACACTACTGAAATCTTGCTCATCATCTAATGCGCCCATCGGTTCTATAACACAAGTAGGTAGTAAACCTTTGGCTTTTCTAGGAAGTACCACTCCTTCGATCATTTGATTCAGAAGTCTCTGATCATATGACAAGCTGTTCTCGATTATTTGATTCATATTATCCATGTTCCGGTTTCGAAAAACTCTGATGACAGTTTTCACGAATTGCAGGAAAAAGAAAAATTAAAATTTCAAAAAAAATATTTTTGAAATCTGTCTTACATATTCCAAATCTTACATGTGATCTTCTTTCTATAAACAAATTGTCTAAAAATTTTGATTATTTAATTTTTCTCTCTTTTCAATTATGTTTTTCAGGACCGGAACTCGGGAAAGATGATTGAAACAGCTAAAGAAATAAATTTGTTGTACTACTATGATGGAACTGATTTTGCGAATATAACAGCTCATAAATTAGGTAGTGCAATTTCAAGTTTTGACTATGAACAAGTTATGTTATGACATAAAAGATTAGGACATCCTAGTTTTACATATCTCAAATCTTTATTTCCTAAACTATTTAAAAGTATTGATTGTTCAAAACTTCATTGTGAAGCATGTAATTTATCTAAAAATCATCGTGTTTCGTTTCCAATAAAATAATATTTTATTTCAAAACCATTTTATATGGTGCATAGTGATGTTTTAGGCCCATCCAAATTTAACACTTTTTGGAAAAAAATGATTTGTAACATTTATTAATGATCACACACGAGTTTGTTAGATGTATTTATTGGAAAAAAAATATAAAGTTGAACAACGATTTAAAGACTTTTTCCACATGATTGAAAATCAATTTCAAACAAAAATTAGCATTCTAAGAATGGATAATGAGACCAGGTCTATCAAAAAAAGCTGGTTGTTCGAGAACAATTTGTGTTTGACTAGCCAATGAGCTCGTGTTCGATTCGTTCGATAAAGAAACGAAACGAACGTGAACAAATTCTTTTTGTTCAGTTAGTTGAACGAACCAAACACGAACAGTGATGTGTTCATTCGTGTTTGAATCGTTATTGTTCGAAATATAAAATAATTTAAAATAATTACATATAAAAAATTTATGATATTTTCAAAAATTAAATTTTATAAATTATAATATATAATAAATTAATAATAATAATATAGTAATATGTTATATTAGTAATATACTAATATAGATATTATATATTTATATAATATAAGTTATATAATTAATATAATATATTATTTATATATATTAATATTAGAAATGTCAACGTGGCTCGTCGTTTGCGAACAGCTCGTGTTCGGCTCATTCGTTAAAAAACGAACACGAACAGTGGTTTCACAAACAATTTCGAACACGAGCTTATCTCAAACAAACTAAATTTCAAACGAACCAAACACTTTGTTCCTGTTCGATTCATTTACACCCCTAGACTGAATATTTTAAAAAATATTTGAGAACATTTATTTTAGAAAAATATTTTCAACATCAATCCACTTGTCGTGACACACCACAACAAAATGGTATTGCTGAAAAAAAAATATGCATTTATTCGAATTTATCATGGCACTTATGTTTTCCATGAATGTTCATAAATATCTTTGGGATAATGCACTCATTATCTCATGTTATTTAATAAACAGAATGTCATCTCGAATTCTGAAATTTAAAACACATTTACAAGTCTTAAAAAATTAGTTTTTCACATCTAAAATAACAGTTGCTCTCCCTTTAAAAGTTTTTGGATGTGTTTGCTATGTGCATATCTCAAATGTGTTTCGCTCAAAACTTGATCTCAAAGCTAAAAATTGTGTTTTTTTTTAGTATACTTCCAATAAATGTGGGTACATATGCTTTAATCCTAAAAAAAATATATTTTTTTGAGAGCATGGATGTCAAGTTTGTCGAGGATCATCTATTTTTTCAAAATAATTTTCTTCAATGGGAGAATTTAGTTGAAAAAAATAATTTTTGAGAAACTTTACTCATTTCTTTAACTAATTCTAATATGGAAACTAAGGTCAGCACTGCTAATCTTGTTTTGTCAGATGTTACTTTATCAAAGACAGGGAGAGAAGAACTTCCAATGGATCATAATCCTCAACATGAGCTGTATGTTTATACTAAAAAGAAATTTCATGAAGTTACTACAACCCCAGTAACTCCCTGAGCAGATGTTCAATCACATTTGTCGAATAATGTTCCTACAACTCAGAGTAACATTCTCTCCTCTACTTCCACTTCTTTTGATCTTGATCTTCCAAATGCTTTCAGAAAAGGAACCCGAACAAGCATTAAAAGTTCTACCACACAATACTTGTCATATGAAAAACTATCAAAAAATCATAGAGCATTTATGCCTATGATTTCTAATATGTTTGTTCCAAGAACTGTTCAAGAAGCATTAGGTGAACCAAGTTGAAAAGTAGTTGTGATGGAAGAAATAAATGCTCATAAAAGAAATAACACTTGAACAGTCATTGATCTACCTAAAGACATAAAGATGGTTGGGTGCAAATGGGTGTTCACAGTGAAGTTTAAAGCTGATGGAAGTGTGGAAAGATACAAAGCGAGACTAGTAGAAAAAAGATTTACTCAAACTCATGGTATTGATTACCAAGAGACTTTTGCTCATACTGTTAAAATTAACTCTATTAGAGTACTTCTTTCTCTTGCAGTTAATTTTGACTGACCACTTCATCAGTTTAATGTAAAAAATGTGTTTCTAAATGGAGAATTGCAAGAAGAAATATATATGAATCTACCACCCGAATTTGAATAAAAATTTGGAAAAGGTAAAGTATGCAAATTAAAAAAATATTTGTACAGGTTAAAGCAGTCTCCTATAGCTTGGTTTAAGCATTTTGGTGATGTTATCAAGAGACATGGATTCTCTCAAAGCCAAGCTAATCACACTCTTTTTTCAAACATTTCATCAAATATAAAGTAGTCATTGTGATTTTGTATGTAGAAGACGTAATCATGACCGGGGAGGATACTCTGGAGACTAGCAACCTATAGAGGAAACTTAAAGTCGAATTTGATATTAAGGACTTGGGAAAGCAGAAATATTTCCTCGGAATGGAGTTTGCAATATCTTACGAGGGAATTTTTGTCAATCAACGCAAGTATTGATATGATTTACTAAAAGAAACAAGAATGATAGGTTGCAAGGCAGCAGATACGCCAATTGAACTTAATATAAAGTTGAAAACAGCAGCAGTTAATGAGGTAATGGACAAAGCACACTATCAAAGATTGGTAGCGCGACTAATCTATTTGGCTCACACTCGACCTAACATAGCCTTTGCAGTGAGTGTTGTGAGTCAATTCATGCATTCACCTGGACTTACTCACTTCGAAGTTGTATTCCAAATTTTGAGATATCTCAAAAGAACTCCTGCAAAATGATTTTTGTTCAAAAAGGGAAAACATCTTCTAATAGAGGCCTACACGGATGCAGAATGGGCATGAGATGTAAATGATAAAAGATCCACATCAGGCTATTGTACCTTTGCAGGCGAAAATTTAGTTACTTGGAAAAGTAAAAAACAAAGTGTGGTAGCAAGAAATAGTGCTGAAGCAGAATTTCACTCGATGGCACATGGACTCTATGAAGTATTATGGATAAAAAGACTCCTGGAAGAGTTGAAGATTCCTATACCAACACCTATTAAAGTTTACTGCGACAACAAGGCTACAATCTCTATAGCTCATAATCATGTTCTACATGATAGAACAAAACATGTAGAAGTTGACAAACATTTCATCAAGGAGAAGATAGATAGTGGTGTGATATGCATGTCCTATATACCCACTGCTAGTCAAACAAGATGAGAATCAAGTTAGCAAGTTTGTCATGAGTGACATCTTCATGCCAGATTAAGGGGGAGTGTTGAAAGATCTCATAAATAATGATGATTATATTTCATATTTATTATAACTCTATATTTAGAGATTTATAAATTGTATAAGGGATCTTAGGAATCTCTATTTATTTTTTCTCCTTAATTAGAGAGATTAGTTGTCTCTTATATTTGTTATTATTTCTTTTTTTGTCGGTTGTATTCTATTTTTATTGTTTTCCTTACATGTAAGTCTTGTAATGGGTATTTATATCCCCTTTGCACCATTAAGAATTCAGTCCTCTTATACTTTTCCATTGTTTTCAATATATACATATACATATATATATATACATATACATATATATATCTATATACATACATATATATATATATATATATATATATATATATATATATATATATATATATATATATATATATATATANATATATATATATATATATATATATATATATATATATATATATATATATATATATATATATATATATATATATATATATATATATATAGTAAGATACTTTTAACAACTTTATGTCTAAATTACTGGCTTTACGTAGCTTTTAAGTGTTTTTTTTATTAATATTTTTTAAACCAGCTACTACATGAGCTAACAAATCCATTGAGGGTAGGCTCAAACTTGTCTTATTAACTAATTATGCTAGATTCACTAGCCATTTATCGAGCCAAGCTCAAATTGGTTTACAAGTAGGCTTGACTTTATTACACCCCTAGTCCTATTCATGAAAGAAGTACATAACAAATACACACACAAAAAACAAAAAAACAAAAAATTGGCCCCAAAAGACCAACAAAAAAGAACTGATCTCTATGCATTGGGAAAACTACTACAAGTGGGACAAAAGAATAGATTTATTTCAAACAATAAAAACAAGATCCAAATCAGAAAGAACTGTACTCTGCTTTGAAGTTAGCAAAGGAAGATTTAAATTAGAAGAAGCAATAAATAATACAAAATGAATAAGAATTAAACACTATACTTGTTCACGTAAAATAAAATCCTGATCGGGATGAGATTCATTCCATCCATCTTCAGCATAAAAAATAATGACATCGAGTAAGAATTGCAACTTCACGCAGAATAACGTGGGAATCAGAATCAACTCGAAAAGGTATAAATGATCCCTAATTCGAAATTACAACATATAACACAAGGAACAAGTAAGACAGATAAGAGAAAATAATATATAAGAAGAGAAATAGAAAAAGAATTTAAAATAAATAAATTTAAATTCAAACAAAAAATGCAATCATAAGAACCCTGTAACTCAGAAAAAACTAACTGAAGCTTGGAGTCATAAATAAAGGCAGTAAAATTCAATCTGCTCGTGTGCTTTAACATCTAAAATTAAAGGATCATGTACCATCCACAACAAAGCAACCTCACATAAATGATATAAAGAGCAAAACACAGATCAAAACATACCGAGACGAATTTAGGGTAAAAGATAACTTCAGCACGGTTATTGAGGACATCCACTGCAGCGTTGTGGATACCCGGTAGCCGCTTGATCGCCTTCTCCACCGACCCAGCACAGGCCGAACACGCCATCCCAACCACAGAAAACATCGCCGTCCTATGCCTCTCCGGCGGCTCCTCGACGCCATTTCTCTCCACCACCGCCTCCTTCGTCTTCGCCACCCCTTTGGGGTACTTCGGCATCGATGGATATCGGGACACCGCAGAGAGGTCACGCGAAGAGCACTCGGCACGGAGGCACGACATTAGGAATCCTCTGCTCGCCATTTTCACCTCGCGCCCCTTTCCTCTTCCTCCCTCGAAATCCAGGATTTGAAATTAAATTTATAATAGAGACACAAAGCTACCGGTAGCCGAAATTGGAAACAACTCTGCATCGTGGCCCTACACGTGGCAAAATTCAAGATAATGAATAAATTTTATTTTAGCCCTCTAAAAAATTTTTATTATAAATCCACCCCATCAATTTTCTTTTAAAAGTTACATACTACTAATTAGACGAAACCATGTGCAATTTAAAATAGCAAAAATTTATTGTTATTATGAAAGAACTTCAAAGGAAGACATTCTTCTCCTATAATTTTATCAAATAATTTCTCTTTTCAGACAACTTAATTTTAAAATACTAAAAAATTATTATATTACTTCTATAAATTCTGAGATTAAAAGTCCGTTTAGAGCAGCTTATAAGTGCGAGCGGCGTTTTTAAACGCCGTCGTACCGTTTGGTTCGTGCGCTTCGCCAACTTATCCGAAATTACGTTTGAATTTTTACACTAAACGCAGGCAGCGGGTCGACGTGCTGGTAGTTTTTCAGGATAAACAGTTTATCTATTTATCCTGAAACGCACGAGCTGCCCCAAACCGACCCTAAATAACCTAATGTAAATAGTTTAAATTATTTTAGCACATTGTTCTTTTTCAAAACACAAACCAACAAAAGATGCTATCATCAATTTCTAATTACATTCATTTTATGGGGTAGATACGTAAAAATGAAAGCGTAAAACTTCGCGTGGGAAGGAAGCAAGTTGTTGGTGGTGGTGGGCCTTTTAATTGGGCTAATTATTGGGCTGAGCTTAAAAAAGTCGATTTGGATCCGCTGAAGTCTTCCGCACTGACGAGGACAATTTGTTTACGATGATACGCCAATGCAAAAAGTCATTCTTATCCAGTAATTACACAATACAAAACGAATTAAGCTAAATTGTGATGATTTATTTTATATGTAATTTTTATTTTCTCAGGCCTTTTTTTTTATATTTTATGCAACATTACAAAAAGCTTTTCCATTTTTTTTTTCTAGGGCGAATTACATAGTGGCCACTTAAAAACTTGCTATTTACACATCAACCCCTCTTTCATCCATTTTTCAAATTTAAATACATCAGCATTTAAAAAAAAAAAACACATCAATGGTTAATTCATAAATATCAATATTTCGAGCGGTTTGTATGTAATTATTCCTTCTAAAGAATCCCATGAACTATAAGTTCTATTACTTTATAATAAAAAAGCATGTCTCACCATATTGATTCCAATGACACAAAAATCATCAAAATTTGAGTGCAATTGGCCTCTAAAAAACTAAAACAAACCCAATGAAAATGGTTATATTATGTCCTCTTATATAAACAAAGCAATAGCCACATCAACTCAAAAACAAAACATAATGTTTGTTCATCACTGAGCTGAAAAGTTGTAAGCAAATGATCGAGTTAAGTACACCTATCATACAGTACGATAAACTATATCATGTAATGATATTATTTATTATATAAACATTCATTATATCATCCAAAAAAATGGTGTAAATGAACACAAACGATACCGCATAATCAAAATTTTTCATATTGTAAAGCTTCAACCAACCTCCTGCACTATCTATACGTTGATAGATCTCCTGAAAATGATTGGCATACTCTCTTGTCGATTGTTATATTCATCTCTCCAAAGTAATTCAAACACTAATAAGATCGATGTTTCTTTCTCTACTTTAGTGCATACCAAAAGGGTTATAATTGCCTTAACATGCATATTAGCTTAATAGTTATATCTAATCTTCTATGAAGACATCTAGCCATATCACCAACACGATCAATGACATTTTGGTTCCATAACTCGCTCTCGTATTGACATATATCCCTACACCAACCCCAACTAGCTTAATTTCTCAATCAAACACTCCCTTCAAAAACTCATTGAATTAACCACCTTATACCGTCCCAACTGACCAACTATTAGAAATGGTTAAAGCATGTTAAGTTGGAGTCTGATTTCACGCTCCCGCCCCCGCCCCTTGTTTCGCGAAGCAAAGCCACCCGATCGTCGCGCTCCCTCAGCTTCGCAAAGAGTCGCGTCTTTCGCTCCCGATCGCGAAACGGTGCCAACTCCAGCTCGATCGCAAAAGGTCGTGAATTATTCCTGCGAATAGTTCGTTGTTTCGCGAAGAGTCATGACTGTCACGACAGTTCCCTTCCTGTTCATGATAAAGGCTTCGGATGGCTCTTCTTGGGTTTCAACGTCACGACACAGCCTTTTGTGTTCTTCGATTTCATCGGGATAGAGGAAGGTTTCCTCTGGATAAAGAAAGGAAAGTGCAAGCATAGTTCCTTGCGGCAGAAGGAAGAAGAAAGAAGAAGAGGAAGATCGTTCTCCCTTAGCTTCTTCTTGGTGACTTGTAGAAGAAGAGAAATTGGTTTATTTCTCTTGTAATAGTTAAAGAATGTTAAGTTGGAGTCCGATTTCACGCTCCCGCCCCCGCCCCTTGTTTCGTGAAGCAAAGCCACCTGATCATCGTGCTCCCTCAGCTTTGCAAAGAGTCGTGTCTTCCTCTCCTGATCGCGAAACGGTGTCAACTCCCGCTCGATCGCAAAAGGTCGTGAATTGTTCCCGCGAACAGTTCGTTGTTTCACGAAGAGTCGCATCTGTCACGACAGTTCCCTTCCTGTTCATGATAAAGGCTTCAGATGGTTCTTCTTGAGTTTCCACATCACGAAACAACTTTTTGTGTTCTTCTTCGATTTCATCGGGATAGAGGAAGGTTTCTTCGGGATAGAGAAAGGAAAGTGCAAGCAGTAGTTCCTTGCGGCAGAAGGAAGAAGAAAGAAGAAGAAGAAGATTGTTCTCCCTTTGCTTCTTCTTGGTGGCTTGTGGCAGAAGAAAAATTGAGTTTATTTCTCTTGTAAGTTTATCTTCTTCGGTGTATCTCGGTGTAGAGTTTCTTTGGTGTATCTCAGTGTAGAGAGAGAAGAAGAGAGAACAACGAAGTGAGAGATTTCTCTTGTAAGTCGAGACGATCGACTAACGTAAATTCCTCAAGTAGTAAAATCATCTACAACTCCGTGGACGTAGTCAATTTGTCGAACCACGTAAATTTGTGTATTTCGCTGTGTTACTGTTTTTTGTTGTGAATTTTCTCGTTCTATTTTTCGTTTTCATCAAAGATCATTCTCCTATTTTATTTATATATATACCACATCAACTAGTATTTGTATATCTCTCACAACAATTGGTATCATAGCTTTGTTCTGATTTGAGAAAGAATTATGGCTGCAGATGAAGTGAATGTTTCAGTGATTGAGAAATTTGATGGCACATATATTGATTATTGGAGGATGTAAATAGAGGATTACCTCTATGGGAAGAAACTTCATCTTCTATTATTGTCAAAAAGACTTGAAATGATGGATGAAGCTGAATGGAATTTGTTGGATCAACAATTTCTAGGGGTTATTCGATTTGTCTTATCGAGGTACGTTTCACACAACGTCGTCAAGGAGAGGACGATTGTAGATCTCATGACAGTTTTATTAGGTATGTATGAAAAGACATCGGTGAATAACAAGACGTACTTGATGAAAAAATTATTCAACTTGAAGATGGCGGAAGATGTTTCTGTTGCTCAACACCTGAATGATTTCAATATTATCACAAAACAATTGTCTTCTGTTGAAATTGATTTTGATGATGAGATACGTGCGCTGATATTGTTGGCATCATTGTCAAATAGTTGGGAAGCCATGAGAAAGACAGTTAATAGTTCTACAGCTAAATCTAAACTGAAATGTGATGATATACATGATTTGATTTTAGCTGAGGAAGTGCGTAAGAAAGATCTGGCGCGATCTCAAGTTTAAGTTCGACATTGAATGATGATTTCAGGGGGAGATCACGTAACAGAAACTCAAATAAAAGGAGATCAAAATCAAAGTCTGGTCAACAAACAACCTGCTGAAATTATGTCAAGGCTGACCACATAAAAAGGAACTGCAGGAATCCCAAAACTATGGTGAATGATAGCGCAAATGTGGTATCTGAAGAAGTGCAAAATCAATTATTGCTGGTAGTTCATAGTTCTATTGATGATGGAAGTGAAGAGGATAGTGGATCTGGGGAACCCATTCCTATTGTTCCACAGACAGATGGTGAAGAACCACAAAACTATGAAAAAATCTTGCAAGATGAAAGTTCGAGTAAGTGTGAGCTGACAGAACTTCCACCAAGTAAGAAGGCATTACACAACAAGTGGTGTACCAGGTGAAGAGTGAGTTTGATGACAGTAAGAGGTACAAGACTAGACTTGTTGAAAAAGGCTTTCAGTAGAGGCAGAATATTGCCCATGCAGTAGGAGTTGTAAGGAGAGACAAGAGTAATCCAGAAAAAAGCTTGGAGGTGCAAGGCTTTGTGAGCCTTGCTGATATATTGACTGAGAATGTTACTCTTAAGAAACTGAAGTTGTGTACATTGGCTTTGAGTTGCGGATGTGGAAGATACATGTTGAAGAAAAGGGTGACACCGTCTATGGAGGAAGTCAATTTGAGGAAGGAGATGTTGTAGTTTATGTAATGGTCTCCAAGTGGGAGATTGTAAGCTGAAGTCCGATTTCACGCTCCCTCCCCCACCCCTTGTTTCGCCAAGCGAAGCCACCCGATCATCGCATCTTCCTTAGCTACACGGAGAGTCGCCCTTACTGTTCGTGATAAAGGCTTCAGATGACTCTCCTTGGGTTTCTACGTCATGGCAAAGCATTTTGTGTTCTTCTTCGATTTCCTCGGGATAGAGGAAGGAAAGTGCAAACAGTAGTTCTTTGCAACAAAAGGAAGAATAAAGAAGAAGAAGAATATTGTTCTCCATTGGCTTCTTCTTGGTGACTTATGATAGAAGAGAAATTGGGTTTATTTCTCTTGTAAGTTTATCTTATTCGATGTATCTCGGTGTAGAGTTTTTTCGGTGTATCTTAGAGTAGAGAGAGATAAACAGAGAGAGAAGAACAGAGAAAGAAGAAGAGAGAGCAACGAAGTGAGAGATTCCTCTTGTAAGTCGAAATAAAAAATTATATAATTATTTATATAATAATATATTACATATATTGTTCATATAATAATATATTATATATATTTATATCTAAGTTTAAA
>NEWO01000071.1:86545-127602 GCA_003013225.1 Phalaenopsis aphrodite
TATTGACATATATCCCTACACCAACCCCAACTAGCTTAATTTCTCAATCAAACACTCCCCTCAAAAACTCATTGAATTAACCACCTTATACCATCCCAACTGACCAACTATTAAAAATTGTTAAAGCATGTTAAGATGGAGTATGATTTCACTTTCCCCCACCCCCTCCCCTGTTTCGTGAAGCGAAGCCACCCGATCGTCGCGCTCCCTCAGCTTCGCAAAGAGTCGTGTCGTTTGTTTCCGATCGCGAAACTATGCCAACTCCCGCTCGATAGTGAAAGGTCGTGAACTGTTCCCGCCAACAGTTTGTTGTTTCGGGAAGAGCTGCACCTGTCACGACAGCTCCCTTCTTGTTCGTGATAAAGGCTTCAGATGGCTCTCCTTGTGTTTCTACGTCACAACACAGCCTTTTGTGTTCTTCTTCGATTTCCTTGTGATAGAGGAATGAAAGTTCAAGCAGTAGTTTCTTGTGGCAGAAAGAAGAAGAAAAAAGAAGAAGAAGATTGTTCTCCCTTGGCTTCTTCTTCGTGGCCTGTAGCAGGAGAGAAATTGGGTTTATTTCTCTTATAAGTTTATCTTCTTCGGTGAATCTCGGTGTAGAGTTTCTTCAGTGTATCTCAGTGTAGAGAGAGAAGAATAGAGAGCAACGAAGTGAGAGATTCCTTTTGTAAGTCGAGACGATCGACTGACGTAAATTCCTCAAGTAGTAAAATCATCTGCAACTTCGTGAACGTGAGCAATTTGTCGAACCACGTAAACATGTTTATTCCGCTGTGTTACTGTTTTCTGGTGTGAATTTTCTCGTTCTATTTTTTTCTTTCATCAAAGATCATTCTCCCATTTTATTTTTATATATATCACATCAACTGGTATCTGTATATCTCTCACAACAACTGATATCAGAGCTTTGTTTGGATCTGAGGAAGAATGATGGTTGCAGATGAAGTGAAGGTTTCAGGTATTGAGAAAATTTGATGGCACAGATTTTGATTATTGGATGATGCAAAAAGAGGACTACCTCTTTGGGAAGAAACTTCATCTTCTATTATCGAGGAAAAGACCTGAAAGGATGGATGAGGTTGAATGAAATTTGTTGGATCGACAAGTTCTGGGGGTTATTCGATTGACCCTATCGAGATATGTTGCACACAACGTCGTCAAGGAGAGGACGACTGTAAATCTCATGGCAGTCTTATCAGGTATGTATGAAAAGTCATCAGCGAATAACAAGGCGTACTTAATGAAAAAGTTATTAAACTTGAATATGACGGAAGGTGTTTCTGTTGCTCAAAACCTGAATGATTTCAATAATATCACAAATCAATTGTCGTCGGTTGAAATTGATTTTGATGACAAGATACCTGCGCTGATATTGTTGGCATCGTTGTCAAATTGTTGGGAAGCCAAGAGGAAGACAGTTAGTAGTTCTGCAGCTAAATGTAAACTAAAATGTGATGATATTCGTGATTTAATTTTGGCTGCAGAAGTGCGTAAGAAAGATTTTGGCGAGATCTTAGGTTCGAGTTCAGCACTGAATGTTGATTTTAGAGGGATATCACGTGACAAGAACTCAAATAAAGAGAGATAAAAATCAAAGTCTTGCCAGCAGACAACTTGCTGAAATTATGGCAAGGCTGACCACATAAAGAGAAACTACATGAATCCCAAAAATATGGAGAATAATAACGCAAATGTGGTATCTAAAAAAGTGCAAGATGCATTATTGCTGACAGTTCATAGTTCTGTTGATGATGAAAGTGAGAGGATAGTGGGTCTGGAGCACCCATTCATATTGTTCCACAGAAAGATGGTGGAGAACAACAAAGCTATAAAGAAATCTTGCAAGATGAAAGTTCAAGCAACTGAGAGCTGACAAAACTTTCACCAGGGAAGAAGACATTACACAACAAGTGGTGTACCAGGTGAAGACTGAGTTTGATGACAGTAAGAGGTATAAGGCTATACTTTTTGAAAAAAAAAATTTCAGCAGAGGCAGGATATTGTCAATGCAGTGGAAGTTGTAAACAGAGACAAGAGTAATCCAGGAAATAGGTTGGAGGTGCAAGGCTATAGGAGTTCTGCTGATACATTGACTGAGGGTGTTAGTCTTAAGAAACTGAAGTTGTGTACATAGGTTTTGAGTTGTAAATGTGGAGGATACATGTTAAAGAAAATGGTGACACCGTATGTAGAGGAAGTCAATTTGAGGAAGGAGATGTTTGTAGCTTGTGTATCGGTCTCCAAGTGGGAGATTATTAAGCTGGAGTTTGATTTCACGCTCCCGCCCCCACCCCATGTTTCGCGAAGCAAAGCCCCCCGATCGTCGCGTCTCCCTTAGCTTCGCGAAGAGTCGCGTCTTCCGCTCCCGATCGTGAAACGACGCTAAATCTCACTCGATTGTGAAAGGTTGTGACTGTTCCCACAAACAGTTCGTTGTTTCGCGAAGAGTCGTGTCTGTCGCGACAACTCCCTTCATGTTCTTGATAAAAGGCTTCGGATGACTCTCCTTGGTTTCTACGTCACAGCACAACCTTTTGTGTTCTTCTTCGATTTCCTCGAGATAGAGGAAGGAAAGTGTAAGCAGTAGTTCCTTGCGGCAAAAGGAAGAAGAAAGAAGAAGAAGAAGATTGTTCTCCCTTGGCTTCTTCTTGGTAGCTTATGGCAGAATAAAATTTGGATTTATTTCTCTTGTAAGTTTAGATTCTTCGGTGTATCTAGGTGCAGAGTTTCTTGGGTGTATCTCAGTGTAGAGAGAAAAGAACAGAGAGAGAAGAAAAGAGAGCAACGAAGTAAGAGATTCCTCTTATAAGTCGAGACGATCAACTAGTGTAAATTTCTCAAATAATAAAATCATCTGCAATTCCGTGGATGTTGACAATTTGTTGAACCACATAAATCTGTGTTCCGTTGTGTTACTGTTTTCTTGTGTGAATTTTCTCGTTGTATTTTTCGCTTTCATCAAAGATCATTCTCCTATTTTATTTATATATAAACCACATCAACTGATATTTGTATATCTCTCAAAACAAAGCACTCAAAACCTTTTGGCGTATGGAAGGAGTTATGGAGACGCAAAATGGTGGTCATATATGGTTTAGATTTAAAGTATACATGTTCTTCTTTGAAGTTATTAAGAGAGAAAGAGAGATTGTGTAGAGAAAAAGGAAGATTATGAATGAATACTTCTATGAATCATACATAATGTTTTCAAGAGGAACCACTCAAAATAACTTTATTTTAATAACAATAATTTTCATACATCAATAATCCCTTTACTTGATATTAGAACAAAAGAGAATATATATAAAATAAATACAACCAAGTCTTAATGAGAGAGGGTGACAAAATTAAAAACTAAGAGATGTCAAATATTTAACTTTTTAAGTTTTTATCTCTTTTTTTTTAATTGTTATAAATATTGTTAGTAAATAAAAAATATAATTAGTATTAAGTATTTAAGTTTAGGGGACAAAATTTTCGGTGTATTATATATTATTAAAAAAATTAGCAAACAAAATAGGGATGGTGAAAACCTCACATAACCACCCATGGTTCCTTACAATATTATTTAGATTTCAATCAACATAAGATTAAGATATGTTTGGGATTAGGGTCGTCAAAAAAGCTCGTTGTTCGAGAATAGTTCGTGTTCGGCTCGTTCGTTATGTAAAAGAGCCGAACACGAGCAAGTTTTTAAAGCTCGAATTATAAACGAGCCGAACACCAACAACTCTTTGTTTGCTCGTGTTCGGCTCGTTTTAGCTCGAAATAAAAAATTATATAATTATTTATATAATAATATATTACATATATTGTTCATATAATAATATATTATATATATTTATATCTAAGTTTAAAAAGTAATTGCTCGTGTGGTAATGTGGTTATGCTCTTTTTTTTCATACATTTGGTTCAGATTCGAATTCATCACTCTACACTATTTTTTCAGCTTAATTCTAACGAGCCAATTTCGAGCCGAACATGAACATGAATGTTTAAATCGAACTGAACACGGACACACACGAGCCGGTTTCAAACACGAGCCGATTTCGAACACGAACAATTTCGAACAAGCCGAACACGAGCCAAGCCTGAGCTCGCTCAAGCTCGGCTCGTTTACAGCCCTATTTGGGATGGCTGCAACATTTTAAAAATGTTGCGAAGTTGCGGTACTAAAAAAAACTTCTTAAAAAGTTATAAAGATAACTATAAATATATATACTTTTCTAAAAAAACATACAACATATTTATTACAGTCGTTGTACTTTAATAGATCATGTTAAAGAGAATATCTTCCAACCACAAAAATTTGTTAGTAGCAAGATTAAAATCACTAAATAGAGTTGTAGCGACGGTCTTAAAAGCAAAGCATGCAACAAGTTATCCCAAATGGAGGCTTAATTCATTGACCCCTCTACTATTTTTCCATAATGAGATCTTAAAAAAAACCTTTAAATACCTCATTTCTTTTCACAAAGAGTAATATCTTTGACAATGTTCGATCTTATGAGCCTCTAGTAGGGGTGTAAACGAGTGAAGTCGAGCTCAAGCCACCCTCAGCTTAAGCTTAATCAAATTTTATGGAGCTCAAGCTTATGAGTCTGAGCCGACTCACGAGCCAGATTATTTATCATAAAAAAGAGAAAATATTATTAACTTAAACTAACTTTATAATAAAATAACAAATTGAATGAACAATTAGACGAAAAATCATAAAAAAAATCATATAATATATAATACAAAATATTATTTTCTAAATATTTTTAATACCAATAACATATCACGAGTGTTCCAACTAGAAAATTTACTTTCCCCACAACAGCTTTACAGAGAGCTAAGAATATCCCAAACAGATTCTGAAACCAATGCCTACTTCACTAATGAGGTCAGTATATACATTAAATGCTTCATCTAATACTCATTAAGAAAGGCACATTTACATACATACCACCCAATTCCTACGTATTTACATAACTAACACCAAGACTTTATTTTTTTTACATTTACGCCACACAAATCTTTCACTCGCATCAAAAATACAACTATTTTAACTTCTAAAAACTGCAATACACTTTTTTCATGTATAAATAAGATATCAAGAAAGATATGTAAACACATAAGAATTGAGTGGCATTGCAAATTCTCAGGCAGCTCCCCAATCTTTTCTGAATTTGCATTTTCAGCAGTTTTCAAGATAGAATCAACCATTTCCTGTGTTTGAATCAGGAAATCTGAACTAAATTGGGATAACAAGCTCAGTCCATGCCAGAGAAGACTCTCTAAGAACAGTGTCGACCGACGCGTCGACGCCGTCCTCCAACATTGCACATAATATCTGCATCGACGGCCGCTTCGACGGCTCCGGATCGGTGCAGAGGCTGATCACACTGCACAAAACTGAGAGGTTTTCAATCTTCACATTCTTCATTTCTGGATCTACTAACATTCTCATCTTGTTGGGGTCTTGCAGATAATCTTTTGCCTGCAAATTCAGTATAGCTGCATTTATTAAAATTATCTATATACTTGTTTCAGTAAATTTTGTTTTTTACATTTATACCATCCAAATCTTTCATATTACGTCAAAAACATCAACATTTTGACTTCTAATAGATAAAATACGCCTTTTTCATGCATGAGTAAAGTGGCTTACAAGTAAACATTCAGGTTTAGGTGTTCGATATATATTTAAATCTTTCAATTAGAAAATAGGAGCATTTACATAGTTAGCACCCAATTGCTATGTATTTACAAATCTAACAACTAAACTTTATTTTTTTACATTTATGCCACCGAAATCATTCCTATCACATAAAAAGTACCAGCCTTTTAACTTTTAGAAGATTAACATTTTCATGCATGGGTAAGGTGATATGGATGTAAAAATTGATGTTTAGGTGTTGGATATGTATATCTATAAGAATGG
The DNA here is from genome assembly GCA_003013225.1 of Phalaenopsis aphrodite. NCBI lineage: Eukaryota > Viridiplantae > Streptophyta > Magnoliopsida > Asparagales > Orchidaceae > Phalaenopsis > Phalaenopsis aphrodite. Next base: position 92,472 of record NEWO01000071.1, read on the forward strand.
AGTAGGATGTATGTAAATCTTCCAATTCGAAAATGGGGGAATTTGCAGGCATACCACCAAATTCCTATATATTTACATATCTAACTCCTAAACTTTCTTTTTTTATATTTATACTACCCAAATATTTCACCTCTGTAAATCTTCCACCAGACGGATTGACTTGCCAGATTGAAGTTCCTGCTATCACTTTTCCAAGAGTTGATACCCTCGTCAGACCCATCTACAAAATTCACCCTGACTAGTGATCCTCGAAATTGGCAAAAAGCCAACATAAGGATCAGCGTTAAAGGAATTGACACAAGCTCCATCGTCATGGATCAGCCACCTGACATCCGTGCCACAATCATTTTAGCAAGACACCGTAGATTGATTTTGTGTTGTATGGTTCATAATTTATATTATTTATCTTTTTATGTATTTAAGGAGAGGGGCAACCAAGGGAGGAGGAGGATCAATCCTCGGGGCCTCTCTCTCTCTCTCTCTCTCTCTCTCTCTCTTTTCTCCCATTTCTAGTAAGAGATTTGATCATCTCTTCCAACCTGGTGGAGAAGAATCATTAGAGAAACCGAGAGCTCGGAACTGAAGAACAACTCCATCCTCTTCTTTCAACCGCACTACAAAGATCTCTCTCAGGTTGTACAACCCACAGATGATACGAGATCCAACGTCACAAGAAAATTCAACATCCTGAAAAATGCGGTGAGCATTGATTATTTATATCAACATGAACTCCTCCCAACATACAAGCTCTACGCGATGGCAACAACATCGCAAGATTCGAAACTTTAGCATTTTCTGCGGAAATATTAGGGAGTCCCTTCCTCAACTTTTCCTTATTCAATATACAATTTGCCCTTCTTCTTTGTTTTCTCCTCTTCAAACCGACTTTTACTTTATCTTCTACACAGGACGACTATCAACAGTTCTCGCAAAGGAACCATTTATCATCTCAACGGTGAGTTTGTTCATCATTGAAGATCAAAGGATAAAGAGATCGCAAAATGATATCGAGGAAGAGAACTGAGTTTATAGAAGAAACCTACAACCTTCGTAATATAGTTTATAACAGGGAGTTCACTCTCTAAAAGGCTTTATGACTATCGATATATATATATATATATCTTTTATTCTCATATTCTTCGTGTAGCAACTTATCGAAGGAACTGGAGAATCAAAAAACTAAATATATACGGATAAATAGTCACCATGGGCCTGTAATGTAATAAATGCTCTTTCTTGGACCAATTCCCAACTAATAGACATCTAAAGAACCACCATTTTTGGGCCCATCATCAGGCCCATTTCATACCTCGTTAGATTCCACCCGATGGATTGATCAGAAGGATTGAAGTTCCAGCTATCACTTTCCAAGAAGTTCATACACTTGTCGGAACCATCTGCCGAGTTCACACAGGCCAATGATCCTCGAGATTGAAAGATATCCAAAGCAAGGACCAAATTTAAAGAGATTAATACATGCTTCATCATCATCGATGAGCTGCATGACATTCACATCACGATCTTTCAGCAAAACACCGGCGATAGATTTCGTACTGTAAGGTTCATAATTCTATAATTTTTGCCCGAGAAGGACGATCAATCCCCGAGCCTCTCTTTCTTTCTCTCTATCTCTCGTCCTCCCTCTCTCTCCCCTCGCTCCCCCCCCTCCCTCTTTTTTTCTTTCACCTCTAGTGAGAGATTAGATCATCTCCTATTATGACCTACAGAAGGAGAATCATCTGAGAAATGGAGAGCTCGGGCTTGAAAACACCATCAACATCTTCTTTCACCCTCTCTACACAGATCTCTTAAGTTTTATAACCCACAGACGATAGAGGAACCAACATCCCAAATGGATTCAACAATATCACATAAAAAATAGCATCCTTTTAACTTTTAAAAAGTAAAATACATATTTTCATGCATGAATAAAATGGTATGTATGTAAAAGTTGAAGTTTAGGTGTTATATATATATATATACACACACACACACAAATGAATTGAGAGATATAAATGTAAGCAAATCTTCCAATTAGAAAATAGGGGCATTTATATACATACCATCCAATTCTCATGCATTTACCTATCTAACACCTAACTTTACTTTTTAAGTTTGTTACATCCCAATCTTTCATATCACATAAAAAATATCAATACTTTAGCTTTAAAAAAGTGAAATACACATTCCATGCATGGATAAAGAGATGTTTATGTAAAAGATTTAAGTATAGGTGTTAGATAGTAAAAACATAAAGATTGAATGGTATGAATGTAAATCTTCGAATTAGAAAATATTAAGGTGATTGCAATCGGTAAAATCCTTACCCAATCTACAATGCTGCATCTGTCTTTATAATTGGGAGATCTTCCACTTATTAATTCTAGTAAGAGCACCCCAAAGGCATATGTGTTACCTTTCACATCCACATCCCATGTCTCTGAAGGCTCAAGAAAGCCATTAAATAAGCTTCCATTAGATAAGTAGCCTGAGGCATTGTCTGATCTCGAAACAATAGTATTCCATCTTTCAAAATCAACCAACTACAAAAAAGAATTACAAAGAAATGAATCTTAAAATTCATTTGTTTTATAGAATTTTCATTTGAGAAAATGATCCTATGACTTTTTGCAGGGGGGGCATTTTAATCTCAGAGTTGATAAACTTGTCAATTTAGTCTCCATATTCTTTTAATATGAATTGAAATAATCTCAAGTGAGGACTATTTTCACTCCCATTAAAATAGTTTTGAGACTACTTTAACATTTTTATAAACTCGGGGATTAAAAGGATTCCATGTAAATAGTCAGGAGACTATTTTGCCGCTTTACTTGATTTCATTTATACAATTATGAGAAAAGTGAGCATTTTAGGCCTGGAGTTTATGAAAATGTCATAATAGTCTCCAAACTCATATGATAGGGTATCAAATAATCCTCTCTTTAGAAAAAATAGGTATTATTTCAACTTATATTAAAAATATCTAAAGGCTAATTTTGCATTTTAATAGATGATGAGACTAAAAGGATCATTTTGACATTTTTCGCATAGATAATGAATATGATAGAAAGTGAGAACACTGCATTTTTTTCAGCTTCTATTAAGAATAGTAATGAGCACTTTAGCATGATGAACCTAAACTTTCTTATTTTTATAATGTTGATACTGAGTCAACAATATACATTTTGCAAAAAAACAAACTAAACAATATTCAAACAAACCTTTGGAGAGAAATCCTCCGTCAAATATACTGCATTAGAGTTGAGTTCAGATATTGCGAATGGAGGTTGCACTTCAGTGTGCAAGTATCTGAGTCCACGAGCAACGCCAATCGCTATGTTCATTCGTCTGAGCCAGGAAAGCAGACCTGCGTCGCCATCTATGGTTTCGAAGAGATGCAAAGTCAAATCGTCAAGCGCAAAATGTCATAAAAGTTATGGTTCAGTTAGAATCACTTCTGATTTTGGCTTTTTAAAAATAGAAGTGATCCCGAACAAACCATTAGCATTTCAGCAGCACCGAAACGAGGCAACATACTTACAGTGGAGATGCTCATACAACGTCCCATTGGATGCATACTCAAAGACAAACATTCTTGAAAATGGCTCATTCTCTTCACAATAACCAATAAGTTTTGATATGTTTTCATGTTTTAATTTTGCCAAGTTCTCTACCTGAGGTGTAAAAGATTCTTCTGAGTCAAACCATATAAATGGACTTTATGTAATTTTCCCTTGAGAAGAATCTATATATTCTTCTGGTGATGGGAAGTCAGATAGGAAGAGAACAACAACAATAATCATATTTAATATCTGTTAAAGATCATATATTTTCTAAAAGAATGCATCTTATCTGAAATAACATTATTTCTTTTTGAATGATTGCATCTTATCATGTATCATCATAATTTTTTTAGCTCATTACATAACTTCAAATATGAAATTAAGTCTCCAAACATAATTATTACATATTTTATTAAAGGGGCAATTATATACAAACCACCCGAAACTTGCTATTTACAAATAAACCACCCACTTTAATCCATTTTTCAAATTCTCACTCAAATATCAAAATTCATGGTAAAACCCCAAACCATATTTTTCATTTTTATCAAAGTCGCAATGGTCTGATCGTGGCACAAATAAATATATCGACTTGATAGTTCAAAAACATACTAGGTTTTGTAAATAACAACGTTTCGGATGCGATGTATATAACTATCCCTATATTTTATACCCAAAATCCGATTGCATTAATACTATTTAGAACAATTTAAACAGGGTTAAATTTTAAAATAACATATAACAAACATTCAATTACATATGTAGGCCAACATATTTAATTGTTTTTCTACCTCCTTCTGAAAGCAAAGCTCAAGATAGCTTGGCCAGTGAGAAGCTGATACTGAAAGAGATATTACAGCAATTTCAGAACCATCCTTTATAGTGCCCTTATAAACTTTACTGTTCGCCGAAGATCCAATAATGTTGCTGAAATCTTCGCAAGCTTGCTCGAGTTCTTCTCGGCTGTAACATAAAGCATTTTTCAGAAATCCATCATCTGCAATTACAGAATTGGTCTGATTAGTATTCATAATAACAAAACCATGAAACAATAGAAAAAAAAAAAGGAAAGGGACTGACATTCATAGATGTAAATTATTAAGATCAATATATGGAAGTTTTACATGCATACCATTCAATTCCTATGAATTTACATATCTAACGCCCAAACTTTAGCTTTTACATACATACCACCATACCTATGCTTGAAAAGGTGTATTTCACATTTTAAAAGTTAAAATGATAGTATTTTTGCTGTTATGTGGTGTAAATGTAACAAAGAAGGGAACTTTACATAGATATCACACAATCATCTATATATCTAACACTCAAAGTTTGATATTTACACATATAACACCTTGGTGTCATAAACTATTTCATGAAAAAATGTTTTTTGCTTTTAAGAAGATAATGTCGGAGGGACTTTTGATGTGATGTTATGAATTTGAGTGATATACATATAAATATGAATGTTTAGGTGTTAGACATGTAAGTACATGAGAATTGTGATATGTATGTAAATGCCCCAACAAATAAAGTTTTAGATATTAGATATGTAAAAACTTAGAAATTTAGTGGTAATTATGCAAATACCCCATTATATATTTTGCTATTTACATAGATAACACTCTAAACATCAAAATAAAATAAAAAATAGCACCCTCTCTAAATCATTTCATCCCTGGGCCATCTGATTCCAATCACATCTCATTTGACAACTGTTCAATGAGCGCCTGATCCCAATTGGCCTCGTCTCAAATACTTCTTAGTCTCGTATTATTCCTAGTCGGCATTATTCAAGATCCTACTCGTCATTGTCATGACCATTCTTGGCCTCATCCCTAATCCTAATCGGTCTCGCTTAATCATAATTAACCTGGATAAATCATACTCGGCCTCATCCCCAATGCTACTGAGCATTCGGTGATACTCATTACTAGAGTTAACAAAATGTTAGATGATGTAATTAATGAAGTTCTGGTGTTAGGAAGAACATTTTGAATGTTACGTATTAGATTTATTACTTGTTATTAGCATTTATTCCCTCGTTATTTCTTTCCTATTTGTTTTATTTATTTCCTTTATTGCATCCATTGTAATTTGATTTAAATGCCCCTACTTCAATCAATAATATTGTACTATTCTATTCCAAATTTCATCATGGTACAAAGGCCTAACCCTAAATCCGAAGCCGCCAGCCTCCTCTTCCGGTTCCAGCAACCGCAACCTAACCGCCGGCCTCCTCTGGCTGTTCCAACAGTCCTCTTCTGCAAGCGCAGCCTTTTGTCTTTCCAACAGCAGCAGGTTTCCGAAGGTCACTACAGCCACATATTTCCGCAGGTTTCTACAAGAAGAAGCAGCAGCCGCAGTTTCTACAGGCGCTGGTACTTCTGTTTCCAGCAGCAATCGCATGGCTTCTCCTGTTTCCAGCAGCAGCCGCAGATTTTTTTTCTGTTTCCTCTTTAGTTCCTTGCAAGTGTCAAAATACCTGCAGTTATAGCAATCTGCTGTGACCCTACTGGAATTCATTGATGGCTCGGAACCACAACATCTCCTTTGGCTCAGTCGAAATTATGGTGGATTCCTCCAACTCTGAATCATCTTCAGAAAGTGTTATTGATTCCACTAGAGGATCAACTCCAATTTTCACTCTCTTGCAGACTGGAGGATTGGAAACCAACATGAATTTCTTAATTACAACCCATAAACTAAACGGCAGTAACTTTTTACAACGGTCCCAAACAGTATCTTTGTTAATCAAAGAATATGGAATGTTTGGTTATCTCACACGTATGGTTCATGAGCCTCCAAAGACTGACCCAACATATGGAGCTTGGGAAGTGAAGAACTTTGTGCTCATATTGTGGCTGATCAACTCCATTGAGACTTCAATTGATCTTTCATATATATATATATATATACCTCCCTTCAGGTAGAGCTATCTGGACGACTGTTCGTGATATCTAATCGGATATAGAAAATTCTGGCCAATTATGCAAGGTATCTAAGAAAATCCGAGAGGCAAAATAAGGGTCAAGGACCGTGACCCAGTCCTACAATGACCTTATTACACTATGGATGAAATGTGACCAGTACTACCACTACACTTAGGATTCTCCAGCTGACCTACTCCTCTTCCAGAAGATTGTAGAAAAGAATCACATGTTCCAGTTCCTGACGTGCCTTAACAAAGACCTTGACGAAGTTTGGGGTTATATTCTTGATCGAGATTCTCTTCCTTCTGTTCACGCAGCTTTCACTGAGATTTGCTGAAAAGAAAGCCGAAGATTTGTCATGCTCGGCAATTTTAATTCTTTAGCTGAATCGTCTGCTTGCTCGCAAAAAGTGCTCAATCCTCATCCATGACATCTCAGACCGATCACCCCACTTGCAATTGCTGTCACAAACCAAACCACACTCGAAACAAGTGAAACTTCACGATAACCCGACATATAAACCTTCAACCAAATCTTCTACTACCAAAGGGTCTCACGACGATGTGTGAGCCTAACATGACTCAAGCGACCATACCCAAAACATCCAGAAATCCTCAGAATCTCTGAAAAACCAAATCTAGTAATTGATCAAACATCTTGGAGTCAATCAAGTCTCTGCAGATCCATCGACCTCTTAAATCTGACAAGGTACCCTTCCTATGACTCTAATGATTTATTCCTCCTCTAGTCCGTTGATTATTGATTCAGGTGTCACGGATCACATGACTGGATGTACACAAAATTTCTCAACTTACTATTCGTGCTCTGAGAAAGATATAGCCAAAATTGTTGATAACTCTTGTAGTTCTATTGCTGGTAAAAGATTGGTTGTACTAACGAACAGTCTAACTTTGATGCCTGTTTTATATGTTTCTCCATTACAATGTAACTTGTTATCTATCAGCAAGTTGATAAATGATATCTATTGTGTTGTTAATTTCGGACACAACATTTAGGAGTTGTAACTTATCTCAAGTCATTGAATATCTCATTATATTATTGTATTGTTGTTTGGGTCATCCTAGTTTTCAATATTTAAAAATTTGTATTCTTTGAGATTTTTTAATAAAAATCTTTCAAACTTTAGTTGTGAGACATTTCAGTTAGTAAAGCATCACCGGGTTCATTATCCGCCTCACACTTACACACATTTCGCTCTTTTCTGCTTCATTCATAAAAACATATGAAAACCCTCTCGTACTTCCAGCTACACCTATAAACAATGGTTCCTAACATTAATTGACGACCACACTCGAATGTGTGATTTTAAATTTTAAAAAGCAATCAGAAGTTGTTCTTACTTTCCGAAATTTCTATACATTTGTTATACTCAATTCAAAACTCTTATTTAGGTCCTTTGGACCGACAAAGGTCCTGAGTTTTTTAACTCTATTTTGAGTAAATTCTTGGTAAGTAAGGGTATCCACCATCATATTTCATGTATAAACATTTCTCAACAAAATGGAATAGCCGAAAAAAAAATCGTCACCTTGTCAGCAATTCTTGCTCCATTATCTTTCAATATAATATCCTAAAACGGTTTTGGAACAATGTTATTTTGACTGTAACCCATCTCATAAACAGAGTCATCTCTAAAATTCACAAGTTTCAAACCCCCTTATCTATCCCGATGTCATGTTTCCCAACCAATCGGGTTTTCTCCACATTAGATCCCAAGATTTTTGGGGGCACGGTCTTTGTTCGAAACACTGCCCCCACTCGGAATAAACTTGATCTCAGATCCATAAAATGTATCTTCCTTGAGTATTTGTAACTCAAAAGAGGCATTGATGTCTTGATCGCACCACCAACAAACTATATATGTGTGCTAAGTCTCTTTCTTTGAAAGCGTTCTATATTTTTATAACTCGGCCTCAAGCGAGCGGAAGCTTGAGTTCTCTCACAATATCACTTATCCTACTCTTATGAATATTCCCCTCATTGTTCATGTCGTTGAAGAGTCCACTCTTCTGTTGAGTAAACCTTCTCCTCCTCCCACTGCCAGTGTCTACACTCGGTGCACCTGTCCTAATGCTCCTATTATGGAGACACTACCTCCTCACAAGACTTTGGCTCCCCTCTGAGCAACATCCTCGGCACAAGCCCTCTTCCAAACGGAGAAATAAATTTTTTGATTAAGGTACACAATAAAAAATGTTTTCTCTATTTTATGGTAAAATGTGTTTATTTCCACATTCTATCACCGACATATAGAGCATTTTCTACAGCCCTGACGGACCATCAGATCCCTGCTACTATTGAGGTTGCTCTTGTTGATCCAGCTTGAAGAACAACTGCAATGGAGGAGACGAATGCCCTTTAGTGAAAACATAAATGAGACATCATAGATTTTCCTCGAGGTAGGAAAACTCGTTTACGTTGTCCATACTCACCCCAATATATACCATGCAGATGGTATAATGAGTCAATTCATGCATGACCCCTATGAGCACCATCTTCAAGTTATCCACCGGATTCTCCACTATTTAAAAGTTATACGAGACCCAGGTTTGTTTTTCTCCTATTGCACCTCTCGGTCAATTGTTGTTTATACAGATGTCGATTGAGTTGAATCAGTTCATGATCGACGTTCCACCTCGGCGTATTGTTCATTTATATGGAGCATTCTTGTCATGTAGAAAAGCAAAAAACAATCTATAGTTGCCCGAAGCAGTGTTGAAGCTGAATTTCAGTTCATGTCATTGGAATTCTGTGAAGCTCTCTTGTTATGCATCATGCACCACGAATTTTGTATTTCAACATCTGTCTCGTTGCAGTTATTCTATGATGATAAGGCCACAATCAACATTGCTCGCAATCTAGACCAACATGATCATACCAAGATTGTGGAGATTGATAGACACTTATTTATTTTGTGTTGCTTTTGTACCCTCTAGTTGTCAACTAGCGGACATCCTCACCAAAAATCTTCCTCATCCTTTGTTCATAAACTTCAAATTGAAGTTGAACATGACTTACATCTATGCTTCAACTTAAGAGAGGATTACATTTATTACTTGTTATTAATTTTATTCCCTCATTATCTCTTTCTTATTTATTTTATTTTGTTCTATTTCCTCCCTATTTGTTTTATCATGTATTATTCCTTTCATTTATTGTATCCATTGCAAAATGATTTAAATACCCCTACTTCTATCAATAATATTATGTAGCTTTATTCCAAATCTCATCATTATGTATGTAAATAATGAAGTTATGGCGTTAAAATGTAAATCCTAATATTTTGAATGTAATGTATGTCAAAAACCCCAAAAGAAACATTATTTAAGAGAATAGAAGAAAGGACAAACCAATAGATATTGATTCAAGATCCTTCGTCGTTTGTGTTCTCATCCGATGGATTGCAAACTTTGACTTCGATTTGCATCTTTTAATGGTATGAACAATGCAGATTACTAAGAAAACAACAAGAGCAGCAACAGTAATTGTTTCTAGAATTATAAGCCACAATGGTTCATGTAGACTATGATGGTTAGTCCTGCCATTAGATTGCTCATAAGCTTCCTCTGCAATTTTCTGGCTTTTCACAGACATTTCTGCAAAAAGGAATAAGCATTTCAACTAGAGGAGTAAACAATGAACACAAAAAGTCCCTAGAAGGAAAGGAAGATTTACATATCTAACACTGAAGTTTAATTTTTACATCTATGTCATCTTATCTATACATGGTGTATTTCACTTTTTAAAGGATAAAATAGTGGTATTTTTTTATGTGGTGTATGAAGAATTTGGGTGGTATAAATCTCAAAATTCAAAGTTTAGTTATTAGATATGTAAATACATAAGAAGCGGGCGGAATGTATGTAAAGGAAAAAAAGTGAAATACGCTTTAGGTAATGCGGCATCTATGTAAAAATTGAAGTTAAATTGTTAGATATATGAATACATAAGAATTGAGTTTTTTTTTGTTAATCTTCCAAAAAAAAAGGAAAAAAAGGGAAATTTTCATGCACACCACATGATTCTTATGTATTTACATTTCTAACACCCCAAGTTTGATATTTACACTTATAACACCTTGATGTCATAAATTTATGCATGAAAATGTATCTGTCAGTTTTAAAAAGATAATCATGATGATATTTTGATGTGATATTAGAGCTTTGAGTGGTATGCATGCAAATATGAATGTTTAGGTGTTCAATATGCAAATTGCCCAAGAAAAAAAAAAGGAAAATGAGTTACTGTGAGAAACAAACCTGAACCATAAACAGAAAGTTATCTTAAATTATAGGAAGTTGGTTCAAAGCATTAAAACCTGCTGATTTGTCTCATAGAACAGATTGTTGTCTGAAATTCTGCAGAGGAAAAAAAAATTATGAAATTGCAGAAAAAAAAAATCATTAGATTGCAATTTAGCACTTGACAGAAAGAACTTCATACAGCTCTTAAACTTGAATTTTGACAAATATATCATTTTACCTATGCATAAGAAGGTACACTTCACTTCTTCTTTTAAAGTTAAAAAAGTGATTTTTTTTTAGATGATATGAAAGATTTAAGTGATATAAATGTAAAAAGTAAAAAAAATATAGGTGATAGATATGTAAATAAATAAGAATAGGAAGGTTTGTAAGTAAATGCACCCAAAAACACTTCGGGATTAAGATGATACTTCATAAACTCTCAGATTAAACTACCCCTGCAAAAAATCAGGGACCATCCTGTCATTTGTATCATTAATTTTTTTTTCAGCAACATCATCACTATTGATAAAACAAACCTGGAGCACAATTCAGCCCCTCTAAAACAATGAAAAAAATCAAAAAAAAAAAATTACTTGATGGCAGAAATAAAAAAAATTTTCATCTTTCAACTTTTTAAAAATCAGAATTAGCAGAGAAATAAAACATATTTATTCATCTTCTTTGATGGAGTAGAAGATAGAGATTATTTCTTACAGAGTAATCACAGGCTACTCCACTCAGCTAGCTTTCTAAGAGCTTTTTTGGATACGGCCGGATTCAAAGCTTTCGGTGCTGAAACTGCAAAAAAAAAAAAGTCATGAATCGAATCAAGATGTAATTTTGAAGATTAAAAAGTCAAAAAGATGAAATTTTGAAGCTCATGAATTAGCAAAAAGAGGGAAATGGTAAGAGCTCATACTTTCTTCCTTGAGAATGGACTCAGAAGGGTTAAAGATTAGGGTTTCCAGTTGGGTCACAACAAGAAGATTAAGAAGAAGAAGTGGAAGAAGCAGCAGCGATATGAGAAACCTCATTATTTTTACTAATTTCTAGGGTTTAGTAAACTATCCGAGCTAAGCATTCATCTCTGAAGTCTTACACTTTGCTGTGATGACATAATTAAAAAGATAGAGAAAATTCAGAGGAGCAACGTGTTAATTCCAAACTTTGGTGCAGTTGCACCAGAAAGTTTTATATTTGGATGACCAACCCTCGGGTGTCCAGCTGTTATGTATCTCATCAACGGGCGACGTAACTGTCGGTAGAGGTAGATATTCGTGATGCAAAGTGACTATATATAGGAATGTGCTATTGGGATGCATGAATACCACGCATGAACATATAAGGGTGTATGCTCGTAAGTGCACAAGGGTGTGCAAGTGTGGATGTTATAATGCAGACATTGTGAAAATTATGCAACAAATGCAACCTACCAAATGCAAATGATCGACTTGATCGGACCAATGGCGGCCGATTGATCGGGTCAATAAACATATAGCCTACCAAGCCAGAATGTGCGGTCGATCGATAAATGATGGTCAATTAATGTGAACTGACCGGTGGCGGTTGATTAATCTAGTGGACCGAATATGGTCTATAGAGTCGGGATGTGCAGCCTATGCTTGATCGATATGATTATGCTGGTGGCGGCTGATCGATCGAGTGGACTGCAGATGGTCTATGTGACTAGAGTGTGGAACTGATTGATGAAGGGTGGTCGATCGTTGAGATACATATCATCGATCCTAACTTGCCAACTTAAATTTTAGTCATTATCACAAACTTCTTCAACCATTTTGCAACGCTAGAAGATGACAAAGAGGCACACATAGGGGAATACATATTATGAGAATATTGCTGAGGGCACCTAATAGATATATTATTAAAATAGATCCTATCCCACAATATTGCAAGAGAAATTAGTGGTATGCAACTTCAACTAGAGGATTGTATAGAGTGATAGTATAAAGTTATCTTTTATATATAATCTATGTAGTTTTGTCCTATTGCTATGAGTTAGATGCAAGATATAATTTACACCTAAACTTTCATTCAAACTCCTATAAAATTTAATTTTTTTTGCTCTCTTTGTTAAATTTTGCCCTCTAAAGTTATGCTAATTTACATAAAAAACCTATTTTTCATATTTTAAAACACATTTTCATATTTAAACATTTCTTAAAATAATTCATTTTTTATGCCTAGGGGATGAAATGCAAATAAAAGTTAGAATCAATTGGCCCCACTTCACATAGAGTCATGCTTCTACATTCAATACAAATAGGGTTGATATCATGGAGCTTTCACAGGGTTATTATAAATATTAATGAGACTCTTCTCCTTGCTTTTGTGTCATATTAATTAAGACAAGTCAAAAATAATTAAATAAATGAAGGATTTACAAACATACCACATATTTTCTATGTATTTACACATCTACCATCCACGTCTTACACTTTTTTTATATTTATAACATCTTACTTATTCATGAAAATATATATTTTTTAGTTCTTAGAAGCTAGCAGTACATGCATTGTTTTATGTGAAATGAAAGAATTGAGTCGACGTAAAATGAAATAAAGTTTAAATATTGGATAAGTAAATACTTGTAAATACATAAAAATTATGTGGTATGTATGTAAATGCCACTTAATTAGCTGCTTATTCCTAAATTTAATGCATGGATGAAAATTACAACATCGTATACAAATCATTTTTATATTTGGGATCTCTAGAAACTGGAAAGCATATATTTTGGTGCATTTACATACATGCCGCCCAATTCTTATGTATTTACATACATTACTTTTTACAATTGTACCACCCAAGTCTTTCATATCACAAATACCACTATTCTAACTTTCAAAAAGTGACCAAATACACATTTTCATGCATTGGTAAGGTGGTCAGTATGTAAAAATTGAAATTTAGGTCTTAGATATGTAAATACCAAGCCTTTCATATCACTCAATTAGCTCTATACTCTTACAAAGGGAAGAACAAATACTATAAAAGCAAAGACAACAACCACAATACTCAGATTAAAAAAAGCCAAGATTCTTTGAACTATCTGCCCAAGAACTCATCTACTCCAAGGCTTCAACTTCACAAGTTGCTTACATAGCCTCTTCTACACTCGAACAAATCGGGTTGGTATCTCAATACAAGAGCAACCTCACATTTAACTGCCGATTATCATCAACTCCGTCACCCCGAACCTTATCAAGGTGATGAGAGTGTGATGGCAGTAGAGAAGGGCCACACTATTCCCATTCAACATAGTAGAAATGGCTTATTACCCACCCTCAACGGTACCCCTAAAACAATTATTTCCTCTCATAACTCGATATCTATGTCTCAACTTGCTCTTTATAATAATTGCATGATCATTTTCGATGCTCATATCTATCAAATAAAGGATCGGACTACTCAACAACTTCTTCTTCAGAATCCCTGTAGTGATGGATCGCATGGCATCCACATAAATCCTCAAGTCTTAGTTTTGGTCACCACTCAATCAGACCCGTGACATCAAAAACAAAGTGGTTTACATATTTCAATCCATTTATCTTTTTGTATTTCTAGTATTACAACTAAATGTCATCGTAGTCCTTTTCATGCTTCCACAATTTCTCCATGTAAACCCCTAGCTTCCACTAATCCATAAAATTGTCCAAATGCCACGGCCATCTTTATGAAACCATCTACATGCATAAACCACCCAGTCATTAAGATGCAGACTATCCAAATCATGTGTGTCTTTTACAGAAACTAATTTTATGGTCTTAAACAGACCCTGAGACAATGGAATCATACATTCACTCAACATCTTCTCAACTTTGGGTTTCATATTAGGAAAGTAGATCCTTTACTTTACATTACTCTCCTCATTCTCATATACTTTATCTTCTCCTTTACGATGACATAACATATGACATAAATTTAAATAAATGAATAAATATATAACTTAAAGTAACTTTCGTTAACTGCTATGAATCATAAAATGCAAATGAGAATAAGAACTTGAAAGTGATGAAAAAATTCTAAATTCTTTTACATTTTCTATAAGATTTCATTATTCCTTTGGGTAACTAGATACACGCGAGTAGTTAAAAATTTTGTGATTAATCGTGGTGCACGGCTGCACGAGCAGTCAAAGGAGATGGGTTGTACCTCAAAAGTAGATGAGAGAGCCCTAAATTAATGCACTCGAGACTTATCATTCTTGAGAATATGAAATATATCTTTTAAGATGAAAATAGAAAGAGCTTTGAGAGATAAATCATCATGAACAGATGGATTGTGGACTCTTACATTCTTGTCGATGACCACGGTGTTGACATTCTTTATGAATACCAACATTGATTTTAGTTCGATGAGCTTTGCATTAGCTGGTCAAAATCAAAAAATTGAGCCGAACCGAATAAATTTGATTGATTTGATTTAATTTCGAAGACATATTTCTATTTTATAAAAAAATGTATTGGTTTGGTTTTTTCAGATTTCAAACTCTGGCCGCAATCGTTTTAAACCGAATACTCGCCCCTTATATTGAAGATAGTTGTTAAGCTAGGCAACGATGATGCGTGGTGGCTATCAACGTTAGTAGAGTTGTCTAACATTTAGCATTGTTGTTGACAATAGACATCAGAGTTGGTCTTAAAAAAAAAAACACCAACTTTGTAAAAACAGATAATCATTCGTGTTGTTAGCGAATATCGATGTCAGCATTGATAGCAACGACCGACATTGACTTTATTGGTTTGAGATGGTAATATAATTGAAATGTAGCATACTACAATTATTTGTCACCATAAAATGACATAAATAGTTGAAAAACGAGAATCTTGAACATTTTGATAGGCATAATTATTGTTTCTATTATATGGCCGGCTTCTTTGGCCATCTTTATCTTTTTCCAACTTCAAAAATTGACATCCCTTATTATCTTCATATCAAACAAACATTAAGAACAGATTTCAAATATGATGGCATCATCAAACATTTAGGGGCATTTACCCTCCAATTCTTATGTATTTACATATCTAATACTTTTTTCTCGGATAATTAAACAGCATCGAAAACATTGCTATTTACAAAATCTGGCAGCCATGCGATACTTTTGAACTATCGAACAGACATATTTATGCCTGCCAAAATCTAACCATTACATGGTCTGGGGTTTTATATATCATGAATTTTGATATTCGAGTGAGAATTTGAAAAATGGTTGACGAGCGTAACAATGTTCATGTGAGCAACTCATTTTTTATATTTGTGCCACCGAAATTTCATATCATATAAAATGTCACTATTTTAAATTTTAAAAGGGAAAATGCACATTTTGCTTGCATGAATGCATGATATATGAAGATATATATATGCAAAAGTCGAAGTTTATATGGTATATACGTAAATACATGAGAATTGAGTGGAATGTATGCAAATCTTCCTAAGTTTATATTAAAATTGAGTTTGAATTTTGGAAAATCAGTCAAACTAAGCGTCATATTTTTAGCTCGGTCATGTGCTTATGTTTGGGTAAATATAATACATATAAATCAGAATAAGCTTAAGAAAATAGCACCAAATGTTTTTTTTTAACATTTTTATTTGCAATTATACCACTTAAATCTTTTTTATCATATAAAAATATTATTATTTTAATTTTAAAAAAAATGAAATACAAGTTTTCATGCATAAATAAGGTGGCACGAATACATGCACACACTAAAGAGCCGCTCTTAAAAATCATCCCATTCTTCACTTGAAGAGGAGAAAAGAATAGTGAGCTAACTGCTAAAACTTAACTATTAAAGTTTCGACAATTAACGCCAGTTACCTAATATATCATGGTCGAACACTAGAGTTCATCTTCGCCAATCAGAGATCATTGTCGTTCATCAGCCATTCTTAACCACCACCAACTACAGCTTTGATCGCTCTACTACAGTTATTATAACCTCCTGCAACTATGACTTATGTAACCAACAACAACTCTTAGAGCCTCCAATTATGACTTTAGGGACATTACTACAGTTGTCAATAGCCATTAACTACAGCTTATATAGCCAACTATGACAATTATA
Organism: Phalaenopsis aphrodite; assembly: GCA_003013225.1. Taxonomy (NCBI): domain Eukaryota; kingdom Viridiplantae; phylum Streptophyta; class Magnoliopsida; order Asparagales; family Orchidaceae; genus Phalaenopsis; species Phalaenopsis aphrodite. The sequence continues at coordinate 109,328 of NEWO01000071.1, forward strand.
GGCCCAAGATGAAAGTTTTAATTAGACAATAGCAGTTATATGTGTTATTTCAAAATAATTATGATTGCAACATCTTGTGCTCTCGTCTTTCTTAATAATTACTTTTATCATTTGCTAAATAGTTTAGTAGTGGCACACGTAGACACATTGGTTCTATAGTTCAAAAAGATTACCCCAATGTTTATGTTATAAATACCAATGTTTCGAATGATCTGTATGTAGGGCTGTAACGAGCCGAGCTTGAGTGAGCTCTGGCTTGACTCATGACAGTGTGTTCGTGTTCATCTCAATTTAAATATTCTTGTTCGTGTTTGACTCATACTAGGCTCAAAATTTACTCGTTAAAATTAATTAAATAAATTGATGTAGAGTGTTAGCTTCGAACTAGAATCAAATCTATGCAAAAGAAGATGCAGCAGAACCACATTATATCATGAGCTATCATGATTTATACTTAGATATATTTATATATAATATATAATTATATAATTTTTTTTTATTATATCGAGCTAATACAAGCCGAACATGAGCAAACAAAGAGTTGTTCGTGTTCGGCTCATTTATAATTCAAGCTTAAAAATTTTATTTATGTTCAGCACGCTTACTTAACGAACAAGTGAAACACGAGCAGTTCGCGAACAACAAACTTTTTTGACAGCCCAATCTATATGTTATCATCTCTAAAAAAAACTTAGCACAAGCCAATTTCTTATGACAACCCCCTAAATATTCGATGACGACATTATAATTTTAAAATATATAAACTAATTAATATTAATTTTGAACCGTTTCATGTCAAATCTACTTATAATTGAATCACTTTGAGCCACAAATTAGTTTTGAGTGAAAGAAAAAAAGAGTTGGCCACCAGTCCACCAAACACATACCATAAACTGTTCCGCAGGAACAATGTATACCTAAAATTTATATAATTGAAAATAAGGAAATATCTTCATTTTACAAACAAGGAGAGAAGCTGCACACAAGCAGAAGCAGAAGCAGAAGGCTTCGTTCTTCATCACTTTAGATGGCACAGGTACTCATATATTTTAATTTATAGCTCTAAAAATACATCATTTCCCTAAGTTTTATTCCTCATTTCCCAAAGTTTATTATTATTATTATTTTATTTTTATTTTTATTTTTAATCTGAACAATAGCAGAAAGTTATTCTGAAAATTCTGGCCATGAATGATGACAAAACAAAGCAGAAAGCCATGGAAGCTGTTGCTGATATCTACGGTACAGTCTTTTTTTCTATTTTCTTCAATTTATTCCTTGAAATAGATGATTAATAATCACATATTTTACTCATTAATTCACATTTTTAGCTCTCAATCAAAGCCAAATTGCATTTGAGATTCAACATAAACAGAGTTCGCTTTAGATCTGTTTGGGGGCGGCTGCAGCTGTTATTCAAAAAACTGCCGCAAAATGTAATTTTTTTGAAAAAAACAGCTAAAATATAGAGTTTTGCATAAAGCCACATTACTTTTTATAATATAATTTCATTCCCTTTTTTTAATTAAAGAAAATAATTTTGGTGAAGAGAAATAATTAAGAAAAATATGTAATATGTGATAATGTGAAATAATTTGATGAACAGGAGTTGATTCAATAGCTGCAGATCTTAAAGACCAGAAGTTGACTGTGATAGGGGAGATGGACACTGTAGCAATTGCAAAGAAACTGAAGAAAATAGGGAAGATTGAAATACTATCAGTTGGGCCTGCAAAGGAAGAGAAGAAGGTGGAGAAGAAAGAGGAGAAGAAGGATGAGAAGAAGGATGTGAAGAAATAAATTAAATAGTCTTTTTTTTTTTGTAAGAGTTTCTGAAATTGTGTAATTTGATCAAGAATCTTGTTTCTCTTGTCAGCATTTGTTTATTTTAGTTGAGGAAAATTATATTTGAGAAATATGTTGTGCTTTGTATAAAAAATAGGAAGATTTACATACATATCACTCAAATCATACATATTTACATATCTCAGTACACAAAAACTGTTTTTTTACGCAAATATGTCACTTTATTTATGCATGAAAATATGTATTTCACTTTTGAAAAGGTTAAAATTGTGATAGTTTTGATGATTTAGATGGCAGAGAGTTAAAAAAAGCAAAGTGAAGGTGTTAGTTGTGTGAATACATAGGAATTGTAAGGTATGTATGTAAATGACCCAAAAAAAAAATTTTGATTTGGGTGATTGTATTTATCCTTTAAATATAAAATTAGGCACAACAACTTTGGCATGTATGACACCTACTTATCACCTACAATCTTTTATTTGTTTTGGAGGATTCCTTCATATATATATTTATCCTACAAATAATTAAATCAAAATAAATTTTTTTATCAGCTGAAGTAACATGCACTTGGTGTTTATTAGAAATCAACCCAATCTAACTTTCAATTAGGGTCTGTTGGTTGCAAAAGAATCATTTGAAGAACAAATATAAGTCATTTCTTGTTAAGGACTATTTTATCTTTTGATCCTAATGAAATAACTTAGTATAGTAATCAGCCAGGCATTATGCTTTGAAAGACCTTCCCCCACAAGAATCTTGTTGTTATGTGGGAATACCTGACTTGTGAGGAGTTGTTGGGTTTTAAGGTCTTGGAGTTGATAGAATTGATGTTGAAAGATATGCTTTCCTCGCCTTTTGCAAAGAAATGTTAGAAGGCAAGTTTGTTCTTTTAGTACTTCAATGGTCATTAGTGTTGTGTGGGCTAAATTGGTTGGGTCTAAGAGTTCATCTTGTTTTGGGGTATAGATGAGAAAACTAGGACTGAAGTTGTTTTAAGTGTTGTGTGGGATAGATTGCCTAGTTTGGGTCGGCAGTTCGGCTAGTTCAAATTAGTCATTGAGCGAGTTGCCTTTAGTCTTTGACCCAAACGACAAGTCATGATGATGGTGAACTAGATCAGTTTTTGACGAATTGTAATCATAGTTGAATTTGACATGCTGCTCTTTATAGTGTCATGTTCGCCCAATTTGTTTAGTTGTTTTTCTTTGGGGTCTCACACGTGGGCAACATTATGAATTTATTCATCTATTATACTATTAATTGTTAAAAACTTATAAATATATATTACATGAATTTGTACATCGAAGAAAAAACAAATCATGTCCTTCTCTCATGATTCTCCTCCACCATTAATTATTGGAATTATCGACATATTAAATTGTTATTTATCATTATCTTTCTTATTTTCCAATGCCTCTGGCATAGGGGGTTGTGCAATGAACTTAAATATGCCTATGCTAAAAGGATAAGATTATGAGACATGTTATGCCGAATTATATAATTTGATGCAAAATTATTACAACAGTTTGTAATAACTTTATATGATGTAAACTTTGAAATGATTTTAGACATATTACAGATATCATTGTGACAAATTTCAACGGCAGCATGTTGTTAAGCCAACAATTTTGATGTTAATCTGTAGACGTCTTGGTTCAATCATCACAAATTTGTTACAAAAGTAGTTGAAATTTAAAATATCATTGAATGTCATCTTAAGTTTGTTGCAAAATTGTCACAATGTTGATTCAAGCCTAGATCACCAATAAAAGTCCATAATGTGTATAAAATTACAAAACTTCAACATTTTTCTAAGAAAGTAATTGAAATTAATAGTTTTGAATTTCAAGTTGATTGTGAGATAAAATCCAAGTTTAAAATTAGCATAGATAATGGAGCATCTTTAACTTCATCGCAATCACGTTTGACTCGATTTTCTATAGACAGTATGAAATAGTTTGTCCATGGATTGGCTAGAGCCTTATTTACTATTGAGGGCTTATCTTCCTTAAATGCATCTACATAGAAGAAGATTATGACATATTGTCTAACCCTCACTTACACCAAATGCTAGGAATAAGGTGGTTAATATTCCCCTTCCTGAAAGGGTATAACTCTTCTCTGGGATCTTAAAATCAAAGATATAAGAAAACAGATCAAAATTTAAAAGAAGAGTTTATCAATTCCAGCCTCTTAAGTTTCAATCTTTTCATGCTTTCACCGATTGAGCACTGATAATGTTGAGGCTTTCCTCGTCTTAGGGGAAGTTCGTCGTGTTTGCTTGAAGTGACATGAATCATCAATCAAGAAACAATTCAATATGAAACGTCATTTTAAGATGTATGTTGTGTAGCACTCCTCTCACTAAACAAAGAACTAATCATATGTGCTCTCCTATTAAGTTAGGGAAGAGAACATTACAATGATAGGGTCCATTAAATCTAAGAGGATTTAGTAGTTACAGGAAAAAAAATCAAGCGTGCTGAGAAAGATTGATTCATAAAAATAAGTAGTGTATTGTATCATAAGAGGGAAGATAAAGATATAAGATCTAGGTAATGAGCAAGCCTTAGCTCACTTTTAGTCTGTAACTTTCTCTTCTAAAAAGAGTAGTTAGCAATAAAGGGTTGATAGATACAAAATTTTCTCTTGGACTAGATAGGAAATGAATATGGAAGGGATCACCATAGCCATTATTCTAGATTTAATGATAGTGTATGATTTTCAGGTCCAAGGACAAGCCACCCTCTTATTCAAGATTGTTGTGTAAACTCTTTGTCAAATCCACTCAAACACCCCATCAAGGTACATTAGATTTAACATTGATTAAAGGTCCTCTACCATGGGATAAAATACATCTTGTTTTCTTAGAATAAAACGTCACTGTGATCTTCAAATAATAAATATCGAGTTCCTTTACGAGTTAAAAGCAAACCCATTGAATGTCCTTTAAGCGAGTTGGTGTAATTGATGGTGGCTTGCTGAACTCAATTCATAATCAGTTAATTGAATTAACTTGACTTAAGCTATGAAATAGTGGGCTTCAAAAATTCGCAACCGCTCCCTAGATAATTCTCTCTACATGTCTTTTTATTTTTGTTTTGAGAAAGAGCTTAGGAGGGTTGAATTTTCAGAAGACAGATTGGATTGTAGATAAGACACTACCCAGAGATTTTGCCCTCATTTAGCAAAGACTTTTTTATCTAGGATTCGAGGTTTCTTATAGACACAGGCACCTATGGTTAATTACCCGTCCTAATAACAGAAGAGTATTTTTATTAAGGCTAGTCATTAAGAATTCAATATTCAACATATAATAGCAACAGACTAGGGATTTAAATTGTAGAATTCATCACTTAGCTATGAAATAGTGGGCTTGCTGAACTCAATTCATAATCAGTTAATTGAATTAACTTGACTTAAGCTATGAAATAGTGGGCTTCGAAAATTCGCAACCGCTCCCTAGATAACTCTCTCTACATGTCTTTTTATTTTTGTTTTGAGAAAGAGCTTAGGAGGGTTGAATTTTCAGAAGACAGATTGGACTGTAGATAAGACACTACTCCGAGATTTTGCCCTCATTTAGCAAAAAAAAATTTATCTAGGATTCGAGGTTTCTCATAGACACAAGCACCTATGGTTAATTACCCATCCTAATAACAGAAATGTATTTTTGATTAAGGCTAGTCATTAAGAATTCAATATTCAACATATAATAGCAAGAGACTAGGGATTTAAATTGTAGAATTCATCACTTAAAGCTTAAAACGGATGGCGGGGGAATGAAGACAAAACTTGATCAAGATACCATAATTTTGTCATCCCGAGTCGCCGTGGTTAATGATCTACTTAGTCAAAGGAGATAGTCAACCCAACCTGACAGAAGTAGTCTTATCAGCAACCATGGGTGGCGTCCTCCAAGATATCCTTTTAGATCTGGGATGGATATTTATTTAAGGGGACAAATTAAAGTCGACCTTAGCTAGCAGAAGACTTTGTGTCAATCAACTGTACCCATGAATTAGTTTTGGAGCTAGACTAATGGTGGTGAGTTGAAAGAGAATCAAAGAAGGGGGAATATATAAATACCACACAACTCTTATATATTTGCATATCAAATGCCTAAACTTTGATACTTGCATGCATAGCACTCAAATCATTAACATCACATAAAAAATACCGTTATTATTAACTTTTAAAAAGTGAAGCACACTTTAACATGCATAAATTTATAACACCTATGCGTTATATATGCAAATAACAAATTGTATGTATTAGATATGTAAATACTAAATACATTAAGATTTGTGTGGTATGTTCCACCTCTTAAGTGAATTGCTATGCTCAAATAAATGATGAACTCAAAGGGATAAAAAAAAAGGAAATTTCAGTGTTTGGCATATAATTTCTATGCATAAAAGCAGATCCTATTTCTTTATATAGGGAAATGTATATAACGGTACAAAAATAAATATCAAGAGCTGAATCTCTCGATAAGCAAAGCCAGATTCTCGCCTATACAAACAAAAAGAAGAAAAGGCACTCAATCAACACAAGAAATCAAACAATTTTCAAAGAATTTTTTAGACTGCGAATTTTAATTACAAGCTGTTGTCTTTCTCCTTCAACTTCTGCAAATTTTAAACTCATTTCAGAATACCTTTGCTGCATCTCATTCAGCTCAGTTTCCATTATTTGATTTTGTTTCTTCAGTTCTGCCATTTCTAACGGCACTTTTGTAGTTTTCTGCTGTTCACAGCTGCATAAGATTGATCTTTCTTCTTCAATCTCTGGACTTTCAACGCCATTACTGCACAAAAAAATGAGTTTTTTTGAGGATTAATTGAAATATTTTTTGCATTTATTGTCTTCATTTTATGGATTTGTCAAAAAAAACTTTACCTTATGATTAATGCCGTTCCAATGCTGTTTAAATCCTTCAGTTTTTTCTTGTCTTCCATTATGTGATTTCGCACATAATCTCCATCACTTCTGCCATTCTACATTCTTCTAAATATCAGCGACTAATAAATTTTAAAAAAAAGTTTAATGTTCTAACTGCAGCATGAAACGCAAAAGAAATTTATAAAAAAAAGGAAATTTGCATTCAGGCCACACTGTTCTTGTGCATTTACATTTATAACATTGAAAGTTTGATATTTACATTATAGCATATTGGTATTAAAACTTCTGCATGAAAAGGTTTGTTTCGCCTTTAAAAAGTTAGGGATAATGACACATCCAAAGTGACATTGAGGATTTGAATATTAGAAATGTAAATAAGAAAGTTTAGGTGTTTGATAAGTAAATATATAAGAATTGTGTGGAATGCATGTAAATGCCCCCAAAAAAATGATTTGAAAGAAATTTTTAAGGAGCACATGTTCAAACACAAAGAAACCAAAATACAGCAAATCCATGGAAGTAATCATGTCTGAACTTCGAAACTATAATCACTCTAGTTTCAATCGATCAAAATTAAAATTGACATGCTCCAACTCGAACATAAATCTCTCCAAATAAGTTCAATTCAATTTAAAGTCAACTTCATGGATGATATATGTAATATTTATCTGTGCGCTAATATAATGTATGGCTATTTTTTGTTGAAGATTTGAATCCTTGATTGTCCTAATTCTCAAATGTTAATGAAAAAACATAAAAAATACACAAATTTTCAAACAACAGCAAAAATACCTCCGGAAGAAGGGCCTTCTCATGCAAACTAATCTTGCTTCTTGTTGATAACTTCATGAGTCCGTCAGAATTTATGAATTTTGCATTGTGGCCCTTCACCTTCTTCTCAATAACAGCAGCTTGCTTCCTCAGATTCTCCTTTTCTAGTCCATCATCACAGAGATTTCTAAAAGTCGCATCGTTCTCAAATTTTAGTTTCCTGAGATCGTTCAACTCCTCGAGTGACTTTTTTGCTTCCTCCTTCAAAAAAGAAACCTCCTTTTCAAGCAAAGATCGTTCCTTTTCGCTAGCTCGCAGCAGCATATTGCTTTCGCCAATCGATGTTTTCAGCTGCTCCATCTCTTCCATCAAATCTTTCTTTAGTTTAATCTCTTCAGCAAGTCGATTGCTTTTTTTCGAGAGCTTTTCAACCTCACTCGTAAGCTGCGCAATTCGTTCTGAGGATGCTCCTTGTCTAGCCTTTTCAGCCGTACACTGATTTTCAAGCTCCTCACGCTTCTCCTTGAGTCCCAAACTCAGGCTTTCCACTTCCCTTGTTTTGAAATCTAGTAGATTTAGTAGCTGCTGGGATTTAATTTGATGTTCATGTCTCACTAAATCAAGCTCCTTGTTTTTCTTCTCTAAAATCTCTTCAAGCTCACATTTTTGCATTTGTAGCTCACTAGATTCTTTTAGTGTTTGCATGACCAACCTTTCGTTTGTATGATATGCTGACGACATTTGTGCCACCAACCTCTTGAACTCTTCCTGCAACTTTTCGGCTGCATGACAGTTATACAACTTCATCTTCCTCAGCACCTCCTCCGCATTAATGGCTCTTTTCTCCTGCTCAACTTTGTCCCTACTGATAATTTCCAGGTCAGCTTGAAATTCTTCTGTCAGTCTTTCGATTTCGCTCTCCAAGCTCTCGACTTGGGCTTCTAACTCGCTAATCGAAGCAAAATGAGCCGAACAATCAAACTGCATCCTCAACTGTTCTCTGAGTTGGATCTGCTCAAGCTTTTTCGAAATCTCATGATTTTCCTGTTTTGATATCTCGTAATCCAGCGCAAGCTGTTCCATCTGCATCTCGATTTCTTCCCGCTCCTTTTTGTACAGCTCTAACTCAGTCGTTAGATGTGCAATCTTAAGAGCCGGTGAACTCAAGGCATCAAAATCATTAGCCTGATTGACCAACACATCAAGCGCATATTGTTCATCTTCCTCAAATGTGGGAGTTTCAAGTGAATTTTGCTGCAACTCCAAGTCATGAAATTGTGCTAGTCTACTTCTAAACTTCCTCTCCTCCAAATCTTTCTCAGTTTCGGAGGTGCTTTGCCTCTTCTTCTGCTGTAATAGCTCCTCCAATTCAGCATTGGACTCAATCATCTTCTTCAGTTGTGAACGAAGGTTCGCATTCAAGCTTCTCTCATGACTCAGCTCATGCTTCGTTTCTTCGAGTAATGACCATTTATTCATTCCTCCAAATTGTGGCTTCGCTTTCAGCTCCACACATTCTCTTTCAAGCCTGTCTCTTTCCTCTCTCATACTCCGCAACTCCCACCCGAGCTCCTGTCCCCGCCGGCTCTCTTTCACGACCTGCTTTCTAAGAGTCTGTAGCTCCAACTTTGATACTTCGAGCTGTCTCGTCAACACAACAACATCATTATTAAGTTTTTCGACAAAATTCTCTGATTCTTGTCTTCCTTCTCGCAGCAATGCCTCCCCAGAACTGCTGCTCAATCCATCGGTGCTTCCATAGGGAGCAGAAATGATCGACCAATCGTTGCCAGAAGTGATAAGGGGATCTCGAGGAGTGTCGGCGCTGCTTAGAGGAGATAATAAATTTCCATATTCATGCTGGGTGATGTTATTCTTCGCTCCATTGTCATTCGGGTTGTATCTATCCGAGCTGCTATCTGAACCAGATGCTGATATGGTGTCCATACTGAAGGATTTTTGGAGATTTCCTTTTGTTTTTACATGGACTGCCATGATTCTGCTCGATGAAAATTTTGCTTTTGATTGGTTTTCAGCGCATGAGACCTCCTGATGAACATCTTAAACATATTAGCAATCAACTTTGGTTTCATTTATGTTGGAGTTGTCATAAATTTCAGGATGATTTACATACATGCTACCACCCCATTCCTATGTATTTACATATCCAAAATTCAATTTTTAGATATATGTCACCTATACCAAAACTTTAACATTTACATATATGTCACCATACCTATCGATGAAAAGGTGTATTTTACTTTGTAAAAAGTGAAAATAGTGGCATTCTTTATGTGATATGAAGGATATGGGTGGTAGAAATGTAAAATGTAAAATTTAGGTCTTAGATATGTAAATAAATAGGAATTTAGTGGTATGCAAGTAAATGCCCATAAATTTTATCACTACTTGCGGATGTTAAGAAGAGGGCTATTACATATGTTTTGTGCATTAAAGTTAGTAATTAGTCTAAGGATGATTAATGGGGATTTATTACTAATTTAATGGACAGTAATAAGTTTTGTTGCTTGTAATTTTGTGCCTTATGGAAATTCAGTTGAAGAATATATATTTACAAGTTAAAAAAAAAAAGCAAATTCAAATTTTTACAGAATTAACATTTGGATGCTTACACATTTCCCCAAAATAACACATTCATAATTGAAAGAAGAACTTACAGATTAAATTTCACTGTTACAACCAATATACTAATAAATTTCAGTAATACCTCAGTTGGTTTAATTCCATCACCAATTTTAGCCAAAACTTTTCCTTCTTCCATTGCAGAATCGCCCATTTGGCTCCTTAGGGTTCTTCGCTGCGGCTGCTTTGCACTTCTGTCTCCATCCTCATCCAATACTCTGAATAATCAAAACAAGTAGCAGAAAAAAATCAATTTTGTATAAACTAATAAAAATAAAAACTTCAAAACTGCAAAATTCTACCTCCCCTCAGCTTCACCCACCACTCTTTGCACAGTAACCTGCCATTGATGAAAAAAACCAGAAACCATCATCAATAAATGATTTGCAGAAAAAATATCTAGAACGATTTCAGTAACTTCTTCAGCATTATGAGGAAAAAGATGGAATTTTTTTTTTCTGATAAAGAAGAAACTACCGACATGCAGAACTGTTTCAGCATTGGGCGCTTTGAGAGGAAGAGAAACAGAATAGGGTTTGAAGCTCTCCGCGTAATCTGCTAGGTTGACGACGATCTCCCCCAAAACCCCGGATTTCACCGAACCCTGCAACAACCAGATCAAATCAGAAAGAGGGGAAATCTCAGATTACAGATTAAAGGAGATTAAAGGAGATCTTCTGCGTTCATACGGTGGCTGAGAGAACAAAATTGTAATTTTTCTCATTGATCTTCCCGGTTTTTGAATCCTGAATCAGCCTCACAGTCTCATAAATTGGAATCGCCCAGTTGCATGATCCATCGACAACCGCCACCTTCTCCGATCTCGCGGTCGGTTTTCCAGCGTCCATCGGAAACAGAGAAACCATGAGCTCCTCCCATCCCTCATGACGAACCTGCGATAAAAGCAACAATGGCGGCCATTACTCCTCAAATCCACCGATTTTTTACACCAAAACTCGCTCTTTTGAGTAAATTCGAGAATCGAATCAGATAAATACCTTTGTAGCTCGGAACTGAAATTTGAAAACTGCTTTAATCTTATTCCTATCAGTCTTCCATCTCGCTGCCTTGAACATCTTTGATCTGTGTATTTCTTCCTCATAACCTCTGCGCCATTGATGTTATGTAACGGCTCCCATTTGCTTGGAAGAGAGGATTGCACTGGGTTTAAACTACGAGGAAGAGAACGAGAAAGCAGATCTAATGAGGCATAAAGGTCTTCCTTTTCTTTTCGTTTTGCTATCCGGATGGAGTGCTCAGTCTTCCGTTGGAGCTGAGGTGAATTAAAAAGCAATAAACTTTAAAAAAACGCAGAAGCGTCTGTGTAATAATTTGAAAGAGGGGGATGGAGATTAGAGAGGGGAGCGGGGATTTGGAAAAGAAGAGTGAGAGAGAGAGGTGGGGTTGGATTGGGCTGTTGTGATATAAAAATGTTAGCTGTTGGGTTGCTTCAGCTTCACAGCAAATCAGACGAAGGAGAAAAAGGGGGTAGGAGATTTTGCATCTATGCCCTTGATCGAAGAAGAAAGAGCAAGGGGGGGACAGCCCTTCCGGCTTTTTATGAATGTGGGTCTGATTTCATTTAAGGCATTGTTTTTGGGTTGTTGCAAGTAAATTAAAATGTAAAAATATTGATTTTTTTATATGCAATAGTTATTATTATTTTCATATAATACAATCATCTAGTCTGTATTCGCTTAACCATTTTGGTTCAATGCTCCATTTGATGTGCATGGTTGAAGCTCTCAATTTGTGGACTTCTTGTTCGCCATGAAACAAGTTTTGCAATTTGCTACCTAAAACTCACCTTAATTGAAGATTTTGAGATCGATATAAGAGCTAGGCATCATACCTCCCACATAACATTTTATCTTGAGTTGTTTGTCGTGCCTTCTTAATTCATCTCTCGTCTTTTGATTTTTTAACCTGATGCTACTCAAGAGTCTTCTTTTCCTTTTAATAGAAAACATTTGTGGTCAAGATCTGAATACCCTCTACATCTTTCTCCCCTCTTTCTATATTTTCTCCTTCATCTTCATCATTATTATGATTTTTTTAGTTCAACTTTTGATGGATTTTGTTTATTTTAAATTAATTTGAGATAAATTATTTTGTGGTAATATCTATTGTGTAGGTTAGGATTTGGTTATCATGGAGTTTTAATTTTATCAAATCAAGAATTTATTTATTTATTTTATTTGGATATGATGAATTTAGATAATATTTTAAATTAATTTATACTAATCACCTTAAAACTATAATTATTATTCCACTATAATAATATTTAATTCTTCATAATTGGGTGTAACATAGGATAAGCATGTACAAGCATATACTTCTTTTATTTGTAGATACATAAGCATATACTTCTTTATTGTGGGTGTTATCCTTAATATATATATATATATATTATATTATAAAATATTTCATATGTTAGTAAATTTTATTTAATACTTATAATAGAAAGCTTCTTGTGGTGGGGATAGTTTGTCTTGATTTATGTGTACAAATTCTTCAATATTGAATTGATTTTTATGATAACGAGATACATTTTCATATACATTATCTTATTTGAATATAATACATCTTTTCATAGAAGTCATGTTTTTATTAAATCACTTTCATCAGTCATATAAAGTATACAAAATCTATTGAAAATTTCTTTACAATATATAAAATAAGTATAACTATTTGTAATGGATGTGTAAGTGATATAACCATTTTAGGTATTTGTTAATTGGCTAATGAACATACAAAGTGATGGATCACTTAAACAACATTAGATTTTTTATGTGTTTATGTATCTTCTTAATTATGATATATTGATCATTTTTATTATATATATGTATGCATGCATATATATAATAAAAATAATAATTGACTAAAGAATTATCTTTGGAAATTTATGTTTATATTTCATGTGGTTGTATATGATTTATTAGTATATGAATATATACTATACACCATATCAGACAAATGGACGTGAATAAAATCATACTAAAATGCATTATTATTTTAACATGATAATGTGATGATATTTTTTTACCTACCATTACATAATACATTATGATTTTTCTTATTGTCATGTTGCAAGCTCTTGTACCTTGTTATTGATACCTTAGTAAATAGAAATTGTTTATTCAATTTGAGTTATTAAATCCACTTATTACATACTTCTATTAACATGTTCTACTAACTAGTTTGTGGGACAGTTAGACAGTTAATTCAAAGGAAGCTTCTTAATAATAGCAATGCAATTAATATCTAATTATTTTTTTTAATTTGCACTTATGTTAGATTTTCGTAATCCTTAAGTTTGAGATTAATGATTTCAATTAATTTTGATTAGTTTGTAAATTATTTTTAATACTATTTTTACATAATCTATTGATGTGGAAAATATATTTTTTTTGTCATTGCTCACTCTTATTGATTTATTTTATAATTACATATATATAATTTTTATCTTTTGAGTTTAGAATGAGTTTGACCAACCTTGAATTTTGATGTTTACTTCAAGTGTTCAAGTCAATCCTCAATTATGTCTCATGTCATTTAGGTGTGTTGCCTTTCTATACTCAATTTTAATAGTGAAAATTTGATTTAGCTATTTTCAAATAAATCTTCACTATTAAAAATATTCTTATTAGTATATTGAAAAATATGTATTAAGATAATAATTTGAGAAAAATATTTTTTTTATGTTTTCTACATAATATGAAACTTTTTATTCAAACTTCTAATCTTCTCCTTCCCAATCCTCTTACACCTCTCCTAACCTAACTTGATCGTCATTAAAAAACACCCAGGTCATAGCTTTCCACCATCTACAATCATTTATTGACTCTCTCATACGTTATTAACCATAGACAAACTACTATAGCTTCTAATATCCCTTTGAAATAGAATATCTTATTCTTATAACGGCAATGACCAAAGGAAAATATGTTGAAATTTTTATACCTATTTTATACTGTTTTTGATGATATTGCTCTTTAAAGAAAGATATTTTTGATATTTTGTTGCAGGAATGATGAAATATGGTTATTAGAGCAAAAAGATGTGAAAATGAGCGAATTGGAGCAAAAAGGACCAAAATGTGAAGAATTGAACTAGGTCGATGGCACCCGCGAAGAATTGAACTAGGGCGCTGGCGGTGCCATCGAACCTGCCGACGGCGAGATTTTCCCGAGACTCCAGAATTAATTCATTAAGAAGGTCCGCCGATGGCGAGCTCGGCGGTTATGACCAACTAGGCTTTGGATGAGGACAAATTTTGAAGGGATGCTTAGGCAACTCTTGGGAAAGCTCATCCACAACTTTAAAAGAAGATTTTGGCCGAAAATTAGAGAGGTCATGGATGTTAGAAAGATCCTGAAGAGAGGGGAGACTCAAAATTGAAGTGTGAAACAAGTGCAGAGAGTCTAAATTGTAAGAAATTCTTCGAGAGATTGTAAAAGTAGAGGGAAAGTCAGATATTTCTTCCTCATTGTCGCTTCGAAGAGTAATTCTATGTGCTATAAAGAAAGCAAAGGATTCAGAGGAACTTCGAGGAGTTTTCTTGGAGAGAAATTAGAGATAAGTTTTTTTATTGTTGTAGTTTGTACGACTTTGATGTTATACATGAATTCCGAGTTTTGTTGTGTTTTCCTCATGAGATCTGAGTAGTTTTCTCTGTTTTTCTCCTTGTCTTGAGATTTACGAAATGGTGATTTGAATTGGTGAAGCCATGAGAATGTTTAAGAAATTGTGATGATCTTTTCACTTCGATCTTAATTTACTTTCAATCTGGTCAATTGATTTGTTAAAATATGTTGAGTTTTACAACTAAAGTGAAGATCACATCCAAAATTCAGAGAGGTCAAAGCCCTTGGAAATTATATGCAAATAAATAGGGAATAAAATTATCGGACGTAGAATTGGAGATTTTACAGTGGCAGATTAAAATCCTCAATTTGGTCATATCGTTTGGGTGCTGAAGTGTAGGTGTTAGCCCTCAGGTGAGGCGAACGTGGGAGCTCCAAAGTGAGAGCCGGTATCCTCCCAGCCTAGCCGTAGATTCAGTAAACAAGCGTAGGATTAGTCAATGTTCTTTATGTCTGGACCAAAGGGTAAAGAATATGTATGCTCCTATTTGAAACAATATAATTTGAACTAAGTCACTTTATCCATTCACTATAATTTTTTGACAAGGAGAATGATGCTTTCTTATATATTGAATATCACATTTGAACCTTCATTAGTATAATTAGTTATTTAATTGTTATTAAAATTACATATTTATTTCAATTGCTTATTAGTGACAGATACGCAAATTGAACTTCGTTGTTGTGATTAAAGTATTGCTTTTCTAAAATCTTAGTTCGTAGTTCTAATTTTACTCCCTGCGGGGTCGATATCTAGGACTCCGTTAGAGCCCTATATTATTTGAGTGATACGTATATTTGTGTTGATAAGTGTGACTTTATAATTATTGAATATTTATTTCGTCCATATTTATCGAATATATAACTGTTATTAAGGATTTGGTACAGTTGCAGAGGAAGTAAATCTTTTAGCAGCAGTATTAAATAATTATATTTTTAAGCATATACAAAATCGCGGTCAGGCAACAACAATAACAACAACAACAAGCCTTTTTATCCCGCTAAGTGGGGTCAGCTGCATGAATCCTTGTTCTCCATTGTGTCCTATTGAGTGTCATATTTTTATTTAAATCAAATAAATTAAGATCATTTTGATACAATAAGCCCAAGTTTTTCTAGGTCTACCCTGCCTTTCTTAACATAAGTCGAATGTAAAACATCTACTCTCCTAATTGGATCATCCGATGGTCCACGTTTAATGTGACTAAACCATCTATGACGACTCTCTCTAATTTTGTTTGTCACTGGAGCTACACAAACCCTATCACAAATATATTCATTTCCCAATTTATCTCTAAGTGTAAAGCCACTCATCCACCTAAGCATTCTCATCTCGGTAAAACTTAACTTAGTTATATGCTTCTCTTTGAAAGGCCAACATTCTGCACCATAAAGCATTGCATGTCTAACCACCATCTTATAAAATTTTCATTTCAGTCTAAGCGGTACTTTTCTATCACGCAATAGGCCAGAAGCATTTCTCCACTTCGACCAACCAACTTGAATTCTACTAATAACATCCCCATCTATATCACTATCACTTTGAACAATATACCCGAGATATCTAAAACATTCGCAACTTTTAATAATTTGATCACCCACAATTACAACCTTATCACTAGAGCCACTACTTCTAAAATTACATTCTATATATTCAACTTTAGTTTTACTTAAACGAAGGCCTTTAGACTCCAAAGTAGCATGTGACATTATCTTTCGATGTCAGGAGTGTAGGGTGTTCTCTTGAACGACCAAGGAGTATGCTTCACGTGAGCACAACCTCCGAGCGCTCCAATTTGGATCCTTCGACATGCAGTAAAAATGTTGTCCTGGGGTTTGGTTTTAACTAAGGTGAAGGTCAGTCAGCATTAAGAAGGCTTTGATGGGACTGACGTATTTCGCTCGACACAACACATGGAAACCGGGTTGTGATTAGGACTTGTCGGAAAAAAAAAACACCATTTAGATGACCTCAGATTGTGAAACGGATAGCGTGGATGAGTTTAGAGTTTCATTTTAGCTTAGGGAGTGCTTTTCCAGGTTCAAATGTGGCGTAAGATCCCTGTAATTGGGAAGCCAGTCTAACAAGGCCCGATGTGACCATGCCAAAATTGGGTGTGGCCATGTTTGTTTTGTACAGTGACCACGCCAATTTCGGGTGTGGCCAAGCTAGGTCAACACTTACCTGTTTGATTTGAGCCTCGCGGTGTGACTACGTCCGAGGCAGGCGTAGCCACACCGACAAGACAGAGCGGGTGTTGTAATTACGCCACCCTTCGGGTGTGGCCACGCAACTAGCCCGTTCACAATGCCTATGCAACGGTGTGGCCACACTGTAACCGTGGCGTAGCCATACTGCTGAAACTCATTTCGTGAGGCGGTCTCTGTTCTTCCAGCAAGATACCGTCTAACAGTCGAAAATTGGCCACATACCGGTCCTAGGCCATTTTTGGAACCTGTGCTCACTTGGCATGTTCCCATGTGGGATAAAGGGATATTTCCTCCCCATTAACCATGGGATAAACCCCTTTTGTTCTGGCTAACTGGGAAAGATAGCCATTGAGTGGGGGGAGATCATTTTGGATATTTTCTTAGAGAGGAGAAGAGCCCCAAAAAAAACTAGTGCGCTGTTGTAAGAGAGTTCTTAGAGAAGAGTTTGATGATTCTGAAAGTTCTCTTTGCATTCTTCTTCTTCTGCTACTACTTTTTATTCTCCATCATTTTCTCCATTTCTCATACCTTTTCTTCTTTTCTGGCAATCATTTCGTCGAAGAAAGCAGAGAGAAAAAAAAGGTTTCTTGCTCAGAGTCTTGCGAAATCTTTGTCTTGAGGAGAGCTTCATCCTTTTTGGGAGAACGACCTTTGTTGGATTTTGTGACGTCGTCAGAACCTCCTCACGGGGAGAGCTTCATTGTTCTTTGGAGAAGAGCCTGCACCGGAGGTTGGAAACTTCGTCGGTCTCTCCTACCAATAGGAGAGCTTCTTCTTGGATATTGTCAGACGCTAGTCAATCATTGTGATTGTATAACCTCCTTAACATTCACATTTTCTTTCTTAGCCAACCTAAGATTAAATTTTGCTAGATGTTGTGGATTTGGTTGCCCACACAAGGCGAGTCAAACAAGTCTCCCGGTATCGTCCTACTCAATCAATCGTGCTTTATCGGACATTCAAATTAGTCGAACGATACAGGTCTGCCCGGCCATACATTTTTTTATTGGCCACTTTCGTGGTGTCATGGTGGGTTTGATTTATTTACATATTCTTTATGCCAACATCCCATTTTCATATGCATAGATTACACAATTAGAAAATAATTATCCATAACTTGCATTTTTCTACTTCAAACAAAAACAATGCACATGCTTTTGTTGTAACTTGAGGCAGAGCAAAGAAGTCAATGCAATTCTTTTATCTTATATATATATATATATATATATATATATATATATATATATATATATATATATATATATATATATATATATATATATATATATATAT
>NEWO01000071.1:139200-152087 GCA_003013225.1 Phalaenopsis aphrodite
AAATGAATGATTATTAATACGATATCAACAAATTTTAATCGTCTAATAGGTCTGATACAGATATAGGTAATTTTTTTAGCAAGAAATATTCAAATTTCAATTAAAGTCAACAAGATCTCTGATTTCAACAAAGTTATAATCATATAAACCAGCTTGACAGGACAGACCCAATGATACCAAAATTGGCATCATTCAGGTCAAATCAAGACATTAAATCACTTTTAAAAGCTTTACAAGCATATTTTGCACGTAAAATGAATGTCAAAATTGGCAAGTTTAAAGTTGAATCGAGCGTCTCGATAAGATAAATCGAACGAGCCTAAGATCGCTTAATTTCAACACCATTACGACACTCAAATGTCTAGCAAACTATATATGATGAAACGAAACTCTCAAAACTATCAGAACAAAGTGGTTAATGTTCTTGCATTAATTATACCCGTAACTCTATAAATAGAGTTGTACCCTTCTCTTAAAAAGAAAAGAGAGCTTGAGGCCTGAGATGAGCTTGAAGCTTTCAGAAGAAGATGAAGCTCAGCATCACTCCTGTCACCGTTGACCACCGTCGACCAGCACTTATCGACGGCCGCCGATCACCATTGCTCGTCGTTCAATCTAGTGACAAGTTCCTCTATGCATCGACGTTATAACTCGGAATACTTTGTAACAATTTCCCGCATGTGGGACAAGAAGTTATACTTATAATTTTCAGTTTCTAATTTATCTCTTCAACTAGGTCAGATCTCGTGGTTTTTTTTTCCTTTACGAGTTTTCCATGTAAGAACTTCTAGTGTCAGTCCTAATTTTTTTCTTTTTCCAAGAGTGTGTTGGATTCTTGTACAATGCTAAAACGGTATTTTATTACTCTGTTGCCACGAATGTATGTTCTAGCACACATCAAATTATATATAGCTAGAAGATATAATCGCGAGGCATTTACATACATACCTACTACTTCTTATGCATTTATAATTTAATACCTAAATTTTACCTTTTTACATTTATTCCACCCAAGTGGGTCAAAATGTTAACATTTAAATCAAAAAGATCACTTTTTTAATTTTTAAAAACGTGAATACATCTTTTCATATATAGGTAAAATAGCATGTAAAATACATGAGATTTGAAAGGGTATGTATATAAATCTTCATGTAATACCATAATAGCATAATATTATCTCATAACATGTGATTAAAATATAGAAATAAAACGTATTAGAGGATTTCCACATGGTAGGTTGCGTAGATCAAAAGCCTACTCAAACCCATGGTACAAGTTATGCCAAAATGACCCCTTTTTCTTTTTTTGGTAAGAAAGTATTAATGTATATGCATGCCGTTTAGCTTTATAGAAAATAAAATGAAAATTCAAAAGCAAAAAATCATGAGGCTATCTTGTAAATAAAGTTATAAGTTGGGTTCTCAAAAATTTGGCACACTTATAGATAAAAGAGAAACTGATAAAGAAAATTGTCATTGTTTTTACGTGGAAAATCCGAAAGGTAATTGAAATGATTTTACCATGATGATGCAAGCTACAAAACTTTACCCGATATGAACCAAATTGAAGCAATATAACACATGTGGGGGTAAATAATGTGACTTTTGTTGGGTGTAATGCTTTGGGGAAGTGGCGACGTCCTGACGATGATGGTCTGAGGATAGCTACAACGGTGATATGGAGGTGGCGGTGACTAGATGATGATGGTATGAGGATGACAGCAGTGGTGGCTAGGCATCGATATTCTAATAGTGACAGTGGTTAGAAGTTAGTGGTTTGACAATGGTGACAATGGTGGTCTGGTGACAGTGGTCCGACAACGGCAAGAACCAAATGATGGAGGCTTAGCAAAGGCAGCTGACAAACATTAGTGGTGACAATGGCGGTCAGGAAATGATTGTCCGACGGAGGCATTTACTCTGTTGTGATATCGACGATGATGGTTGGGCAACAATGGTTTGGTTGCGGTGATGATGATGGTTGCCCAACAGTTGTTGGTAAGCCGTGAAAACCCAGTGACGACGACGGTAGCTGGACAATGATGGTCCAACAACAATGACGGTCAAACAGTGGTGGCAGGGAAGTGGTGGTTTGATGAGACTGGTAGCTTTACAATATTGGTCTTGTGGTGGTGACAATGGGCCAGAGACGACGACAACTTGACGGCGATTATGGAGCTCAAGAACCCTCAAGAGCATGAAGCTCCTTTAGCTTTCTCCTTCATGCCCAAGTCTCTCCTTCATAAAGAGAGTGAGGGTCTATTCTTAGATTTTGTGACTTGTATCCCACATAAATATTGCATGATCCCAAACCACTCTGTCCGACAACCTAGAGTGATCTCTTTTATCAAATGAGATTTTATGAGTATCTAATTGTCTTAATGATATCAGAATTAAGTGATCATGGACCCATTGGATTCACCTCATCGAGACACTCGATTTGACTATAAACCTCTCAGACTTGTAGAACATTTAGTTTCCCCAATCTATATCTCAAAAAGTTTGATTAAGCTTTAAGTGTATTAACTAGGCTCGCTTGAACTTAAATCACATCATATTTGAGGTCAGTTGACTCGTCTTATTGAGATGTTTCACTTGAATTAGAGTATAGGTGATTCCTAATATGATTTTTGGAAGCTCTTAGTCCAAATTCGTGTCGAGATTCATGCATTATTAAAATATGTTCTTAAGAGTGCGTAAATATAAATACATATTTTCTTAATTACATAATTAAATACATTAGTTTGGCAGTTAAGAAAAAAAAATGTGATTAGTTTATAAATATAAAAAAGTTGAGTGATTTTAATGTAATTATCCCTTGAAAAGGACTTCACATCTTGAAGTGACTTCTGAATTATAAAATTAATTAGTTTGCTAACTATGGCTTAAAAGGTTCCCATCAAACAACAGTGGAAGTGTTCCATCATTTGGTCAACTAATTGTAAAAAAGAAATTATTTTTTTTCTGAAAAAAATGAATATATTAAGCGAAATTTACAGTACATATTACTCCATTTTTATTTATTTATACATCCAACACTTAAGGTCTCATACTTATGGTTATAATATTTTGATATCACAAATTTATGCATGAAAAACTACCCTTCATTTCTTAATAATGAAGATATTTTGATATGATTTTAAAATTTTGAATGTTTTAAATATAAATATGACATATTAGGCATGAGATATGTAATTACATAATATTGTGTTGTTTTTATATAAATGCCCCCATATGTTAAATATGATTCTAACTGTTTTTATAATAATATTTAAAATTAAAAACATTTAAAATTTGCATGTAATGATTTGAGAATAATTAAGGGTCTGTTTGGGGCAGCTTGTTTGGTGCGGTGGCATTTTAAAAACACTTCTGACATGTTTGAGTGACTGCATTTTGGCAGCTTATTCGTTTTCAAAATGTTGAAAACAGTGTTTTCACACCGCACATATCTAGGTGTGGTGGCAGCTTTCTGGCAATGGTTTGATTTTTCTAAAAAATAAAAATTTGTAATAGTCACCACACTTAGTTTATCAACAAATTATTAGTTTATCAGCAGATTATCCAATAAGCTATAGCTGCCCCAAACAGACCCTAAAAAGCAACTCAATGCTTAGGAGTTAATGTTAAAAAAAATAGATAAAAAAAAAATGAAGAAATAGTTTTAAGGCTTAAATAAAGCCTAAATATTCAAATCATTCTATAAATTTTTTTTAATTTTATTTCTTGATTCTATTCACTTTCTATCATCGCGTCAAAACTAATAGGTTCTATTTGGGATAATTGTAGAATTTTATAATTGTGGTTATAAAGGTCGAGAAAGTAATTTCTTTAAAAATTATGATGGAAAAGACAATTTTTTTTTTCGCAAAATCATACAACAACTTTCATATAGCCGCCATATTTTAACAAGTCAGATTGAAAAAAAAGAACTTTCACCACAAAAATTTCTATAAAATAAAGCAACAAAATAACAGTTCCTAAAATAAAATTATGATGACAGTCTAAAACAAAAAAGAAAGCTAAAAGCCTGCCCAAACAGACCACATTATCATTAGTTATTATTCATGTTTTTTCTTAAAGAAATCCCTTCAGTTGTATTTTTTTTCTTTATCATTAGCTATTACTTTTCAATTTTGGACAAACTTTAAGCTTCTTCTTTTTCTTAAGATTAACATAAATATCACACAATTTTTTTATGTATTTTTATATCTAACATCTAATCTTCAACATGTTTCAATGAAAGTTCAACTAGATCATTATCATCATCAATAATTTAATAAGTACACATAATTTAAGACATCTAACAATAGAAGTACCCCACTTAATAATATGCTCCCCAAAACTTATTAAAATATAGCCCTTAGCTAGTTTTATTACCTATATTATTATTATTATTATTATTATTATTATTATATAGCTTATATTTATTTACATTGACTCCACAATCATACTACAAAACTCCACCTCTCTCTCAAAAAAATAACCTAACTAGCTCCATAAAGAGTATATCTTAACATTTTCTCACTAAAGAGGCAGCCATAACTACATAAGAAGTTTTACACTCTCCTTCTTCCACATCATATTAACTGCAACACTATTACCAAAAATAATGATGACCAGTGACAGCCTATAGCGAGAGATGAAATCTGCCCGGATGAAATTTTGGACAACTTGTGCTTTAATTCGAGCGAGTGCCTTGGCTTCAATTTACCTAGAAAAATAATCCACAACGACAAGGAGAAAATTGCACTGGTCCCGTGATGGTGGAAGTAACCCAATGATGTTTAGTCCCCATATTATGAAAAAACAAAGGCAAGTAATTGGTTGAAGCTTGTGAGTCGGCTGGTGTTGCAATGGTATGTAATTATGGCATTGTTCGTAGTTCCTAGTTAATCCTTCAGTGTCTTTCAAAAGTGTCAGCGAGAAGTAACATTGTCTTTGTCTTACATACACCATAGTTTTTTTCTTCTGAATGGCTTTCGCACTCCCCAAAGTCTACTTCTCGAAAGATGTCTGTGAGACAGCCAGCGATGTTGCATTTTTCCATTTAATCAGGTTATGATGAGAAGCATGTCGATGACTTCGCTTAGCTCAATAGGTTTTAGTCTATGGTTTGAACGGTCTTAGCTCGGTCGACCTCCAACCCAGTTCAT
Source organism: Phalaenopsis aphrodite (assembly GCA_003013225.1). Taxonomy (NCBI): domain Eukaryota; kingdom Viridiplantae; phylum Streptophyta; class Magnoliopsida; order Asparagales; family Orchidaceae; genus Phalaenopsis; species Phalaenopsis aphrodite. The sequence continues at coordinate 144,356 of NEWO01000071.1, forward strand.
GGGGATGCACCCGGTTAATCTTGCCCTTGAATGCTTGTTCTTCCACTGAAAGGCCCTTGGTTTTCCGTTGTTGGAACTTTGGTCTTCTGCAGTGGGTCCTTGTTCTTCAGCCTGCAAGTCCTTCTTAGTCGTACTCCTTCGTACTGCTTGTCCGTTATATTTCTTCAAGATTCTTGCAGCTATGTACACTCCAAGTCTTTTTTTCTTACACAAGATGTAAAGTTAGCAATTACTTGTTAACCATCAAATGACAATGTCCAATGAAAACATAAAATACATGTAAATTGAACTCATTCAATCAATTCTCTTTGCTTAAATATAAATTTTCAGTCAAAACAATGAACTACAAATTTGATTTAATACCATACACTATAACATCATAACATTCAACATTTATCATAATTACATTCAAACATAAACAATTAGAGTTAAGTGAATAATTAATTAAATAAATTTAAGATTTTTAAAATTTTGACATAATATAATTTCTACTTAGTTCAACACTCGACCGATATATATTCGTGCTAAATGTTCGCTACTCATAATTTTTTTTCATTTAATCCAGTAAATAAAGAAAATTTCATAATCTCTTATTTTTTTTAACAAAAAAAATAATTTATTTAAAAAGATTGATAAAACTTTAGGCTACCTACTATTTTATTATTATTATTAATATTATTATTTTTATTATTATTGGATCATGTGGATTAATACTTTAATCAACCTACCATTCTTCAAGCCCATTGGTCTAGTTCATTCCTATAGTTATAATTAAGGGCATTTACATGTATACCATCAAATTTCAAGGTATTTACTTATCTAACACCTAAATCTTACTTTTACATTTATACCTAACAAATCATTATTTTAACTTTAAAGTAGTGCAGTACATATTTTCATGCATGGGCGAAGTGGTATGCATGTAAAAAAATTGAAATCTATGGGGTAGATATGTAAAGACATATGAATGAGTGGTATGTATGTAAATCATCCTTATAAATATCATTCAAATTTGATAAATCCTATTTAATTTTTGAAAATGTTGACATTTGCATTTTACCCCCATAAAAAATTATTTGTAGCTCAATCGGACAAATAGCAAAAGGGGAGGTCCCTTATTTAGGGTCCGTTTGGGGCAACTTATTAGGTGTGGTGGCGTTTTGAAAACGCATCTGGACTGCTTGGGTAAACTGCATTTTGACAACTTATGCGTTTTCAAAACGCTAAAAACTGCGTCAGTGCTCTAACTTTTCTAAAAATATAAAAATTTGTAATAACCACCGCTCGTAGCTTATCTGCATATTATTTTTAATCAGCTTATCAGTAGATTGTTCAAGAAGCTTCAGCTGACCCAAACAGACCCTGATTATTTTTCCCTCAATATTTCTAAACATAATCGATTTTTGCATATAAATAAAATATATCTCAGCTTGAATTAATTATTCATTAAATATCTATTAAAATTGAATTTCCCAATAAATAATAAAATATATTTAATATAAAATTGTTGATTTCATCATAACTATCTTAACCATTACTCAAACAAATATGATTTATTATTTTTATTTATTTATTTTATTAGAGAAGCAGATCCAATGTGAAAAGAAAATATGGGAGTTTCTTGCCCCAAGATATGACAATAAAGTATTATATTTTTGGAAGAATTACATATTTATCACTTATTTCAATGTATTTACAAATCTAACATCTAAACTTCAATTTTTATGATGTATGAAATCTTTTAAGTTAATAGCGATATTTTTTTTGTGTTATAAGAATTTTGGATTGTATAAATGTATGAAATAAAATTTAGGTATTAAAAGGATAAATACAAAAGAATTGGGTGGGCAGACTCAGCAACTGCATAGGGCAGTAAAGGAGCAGAATTTGAGCGAGCTCAGATTTGGCTTGTGTTTGCTTGTTCGAAATTGGCTCATGTTCGAAATTACGAGTAAACAGTGCGTTCATGTTCAGCTCTATTTACATATTTTTTGTTCGTGTTCGGCTTAAAATTTAGTAGTTTAAATTAATTAGAAAAATAGATGTATGGTGTTGGATTCAAACATGCACAATTTTTACTCAATAAGAAGTGCAGAATCACATAATCACACAAACTATGGTAATTTATATATATATATATATATATATATATATATATATATATATATAATATTATTATATAAATATTTTATTAATTTTTCTTATTTCAAGCTAAACGAGTCGAACACGATCGAATAAAGGGTTGTTTGTGTTTGGCTAAATTTTAATTCGAGCATGAAAAACCTGTCATGTTCGGCTCGTTTAATTATCGAACAATTTAAACACGAGCTACTTAACGAGCCGAACAAGTATTATTTACGAACAACAACGAGCCTTTTTTATAGCCCTACCCACACCATACAATGGTTATATATCTATTGATTTAGCAACTAAACTGTAATATTTACAAGCATTACACTCAAAAATTTAATATTTCATTAAAAATACTATTATTAATTAGTTTTTTAAACGTAAAATACACATTTTCATGCATTATAACACCAAAACATTATAAATGTAAATGCATAAGAATCCCCCAAATCCAGCCTTTAGGGGTTAAATAGATAAATACATAAGAATTTTAGGGTATGCATGTAAATTTCCTTTTATTTGTACTTAGTCATGTAAATAAAATAATATTTTACAGCTTAGTAAATAATCTAAAAAATTTTATTTTTCTATTTTTTTCCAGCTCTGGTTCTGCCGTCATTTGGAGACAATATATAAGCCTGCTGATTTTCAAATATTTAAAATTTATTTATTTATTTATTTCATGCTAGAAGATGACTTAATCTTACATTAATTAATTAGTTAATTATCTTTTAAACCTTCCTATCTGTTCTATTCGTCGCCGTTCATTTTAATGGCAGTACTTAGAAGGCTTTTAGGAAAAGTTATAGACTCGAAACAAAATGTAGGTATAATATCATATTGATGCTAAGAAATTGGACGATTTACATACATACCCTTCAATTTTTACATATATATTACACTACCTATGCACAAGAAATTAGGGCTGTCAAAACGGCTTGTTGTTCAGGAACAACTCGTGTTTAGTTCGTAACAAATATTTGTTCGTTCGTGTTCGGCTCGTTTCAGCTCGAAATACTACTAATCAATTTTATATATATATATATATCTACAGATCAACAAAGATTTATAATAAATTAAAAGTATTAATTATAAAAATAAAATAAAATTTATTAAATTAGAATTAACTGATGTTTTAAATCTTGCCTCAATTCTTAACATCTTCTGGCTACGTGATTAAGATTGTCAAAACTACTATTTGTTCGTTAGCGGCTCGTATTCGGCTCGCTATGCAAACAAGTCGAGCACGAACACTTTTTGAGCTCGAAATAGCTCGCTCGTGTTCGGCTCGTTTACATCCCTACAAAAAAAAGTATTTGGCTTTTAAAAATTAAAATGATAGTATTTAATGTAAAAAAGCAAAGTTTGGGGGTTTGATATGTAAATACATATGAACTGGGTGGTATTTATGTAAATGCCTTAAGAAATATGAAAAAATTTAATGTATGCTTTTTTATTCAGAGAAAAAAGCGCAATATATGCTCATTTAAAATATATATGTGAACAATTTTATTATTAATTATTTTGATTAATCTATAAACTCTTAACATTATCTTATATTATGCTTAATTATGTTATTAACTCGTTTAATTTTTTCTAATTTCTTTACCAAAATGTCTTTTAAGCACGACAATATCTTGCAAATTTTAATTTCAATATAAATATTTTAATTAAATATGTAAAAATGTTTTTTTTTTTGTACACAAAAAATATCTTCCATTAATGTTTTAGAGATAGCAGACATCAAATGATAAATTCATCAATAATTTATTGAATATTGATCGTGAATTATTATTATTTTATTTAAGTATATATATGATTAAAATATATTTTAATGGAATTTGAAATATATATCTCATTGGAATATATAATTTATGAAAAATACAAATTATTTGACATAATTGCACTACATTTTATTCTAAGAAAATAATCAACTGAAATTTTGAAATAAAATATTAAATCAGTTATTCGTATTTGCATACATAGACACGCACTTTTTATGTATTTACATATCTAACCCCAATCGGCTACTTTTTACAATTACACCACTAGAATCGTCCGCACCACAAAAAATACTATTTTTTTTAACTTTTAAAAAGTTAAATACATATTTTCATGCATAGGTAAGATGATTTGTATGCAAAACTTGAAATTTTGATTTTAGATATGTAAATACATATAGTGGCATGTACATAAATCCTCGTTTTATCTTTCCTAAAATGAAATGTTCTACACGTACTTTCGGTCGAAGGGTCAAAAACCTCACTTCTTGTATTTCTCTGTTTCTCTCTTGTTTGCTCTTTGTCACACAGGTTTTGCTCGATGATAGATTGGAAATGTAGTGGTAATCAACGGCGATCGATCGATGGCGGCTCTTTGCGATGACTGGTGAGGAATTTAATGAGTTTATTTATGATTTGAATAGATTTAGGTTATGTTGGTTTTAGTTTATTGTAAACTTTCTTAGGAGAGAGTTGAATAGGCTTGTTGTGTTGATTTCGAGGGCTATGGATGAGCGTTGGGTTGACCTCATAATGAACTTAAGGTCGGTTGACAGCTTGAAAAACAATGGGAGTGGATTGGCTTAGGAATTGAGTTGGGTTTAGGGCTTGAGCTTGGAGTTGATTTTAGATTGAATTTCGTAGGATCGAAAGTTGATTTGTGTTAGGTTTATGTAGTATCGGGTTAAGCTTGAGAATTGATCTCATTTGGGGATTGGAACATAGGTTTGATTGTGGTTTGATTTGTGTTTGATCTAATTTGGGTGTGATTTCTTTTATTTTACGTATTTTTATTGTTAGAGTTAGATTTAGTTATTAAGTCAGACTAAACTTAAGTTTAGTTTAACATTAACAACATTTTTGAATTTAGTTGGGTTTAATTTAGGTTTGATCTTAATTTAAATTATTTTGATGTTAAAATTATATTAGGTTGTGTTAATATTTAGTTGAACTTAGGATTAAATTTGAATTTAAACTCCATAAATTTAATTGATTACATGTTGATAGTTCAGTCATCGATAGAGGAGCAGTGCAAGCCGGAGATGCAAGTGTCCAGAAACTCAAGGTCACGATTGAATAGTTGCAGCGCTAGGAACGTATGTCTGGCAAGTGACCTATGTTTGAGGATGAGGAGGAGGAGCAGGAGGAGGAGGAGTTTTTTATTTTCTATTACTTGAACCACTTTAATTTATTTTGTAGTTACTCTTGAAGTGGTTATTTTGTATTATATTTATTGTTATATTTGTTATGATTTACTTCATTCTGGTTGTTGTCTGTGTGCTTTTAGACATGCTAAAATATAATTATGAATATGTTCGTAATTTATTTTAATTTGTGATTCCATATTACAGAAAATTAGTATGTGTAGTCGTTCACTACACATTCGGATGACAGTTTAGATACGGCTACGCTGCCTTAGATCGCACGACAACCCATCTAGACCATCGTCCGAATACACGCACAATAATTTCTCCCATATATCTACCCCCAAGATCACTCCATGACTTAGTCCCAATAAGACCAAATAAACTCAAAAACCAATTCAAAAGCCGGCCATCCCCTACTTGGCCGGCAATCCCCCACCCCATCTCACCTCCTTATATATAACCACACATCACCCTAATCCCCAGAAGTCAAACCTCCATCAACTCATTCAAAAAAAAAAAAAAAGAAAAGAAACTTTTTTTCTTCCTTCACATAAAATCAAGAGAGGAGATCACCATGAGGCAGGCAGGAGTCTACTCCGGCATTCTCTGCGGCAAAAACGGACCTCACTCCCTGCCATTATCGAGAATAAAGAAGATAATGAAGCACTCCGGCGAGGACGTGAAGATGATCTCCTGCGAAGCTCCCCTCGTCTTCTCCAAAGCCTGCGAGCTCTTCATCGAGGAGCTCACCATGAGAGCCTACAAGGTTACCGTTCAGGGAAAGCGGAGGACCCTCCAGAGGGAGGATATCGCCACCGCCATCTCCGCCACCGATGTCTTCGACTTTCTCCTCGAGATGATTTCCGCTTCCGTCCCCTCCACGGCCTCCCCTGACGACGTAAGAGCCGCTGCTAAGAGCGCCTAACTTCCCAGAAATCAATTGTTATGTACGTGCGAAGGAGAGAAAATTAGGCACAGTTGTGTTCATGTGCACAATCATGAATATAACCATGTTACTAGAGCACATGCATGCCATGAAGCCTTTACATACATACCACTCAATTCTCATGTGTTTACATATGTTACAGTCAAAATTTAGTTTTTACATACATGCCACATTTCCTAATGCATGAAAGGGTTTAAGTTGTGATATGAAAATTTTGGGTGGTATAAATGTAAAGATAAAATTTTGGTGTATGATGTAAATACGGGAGAATTGGGTGGTATGTAAGTAAATGTCCCGTGACTGAATGTTGTAGCACGTCTGTATTCACTGAGTTCTTAATTTTAGAAGGTGATGACCATATAATTGTGTATTCATTATGTAATTTGAATCTAATAATTTCTTTTGCACAATTGTTTATGCAAATGTCAGTATGTCATATGCTGCACAGTGCACCAATCACAGTTTCACAAGCCATCTTATTTTAGAAGTCGGAATAATGTATTGTTATATATGATAAAATATAAATTTCGTTTTTGAAATTTAATAATACTGAGATTTTTATTTGATATTAAATATTTGAGTATTATGAATGTAAATATGGAAAAATTATGCGTGAGGTGTGTAAATACATAAAAATTGTATAGTATGTACCTAAATGACCATTTTTATGCATCATTCGCTAAATAAAAAGGATGATTTACATAAATACCGCCCAAAGTTTATGTGTTAGATATGACTCTCTCTCTCTCTTCTTGATGACGTACGCATATTTGCTGAATCTCATTAAATCTTGGCGTTCTTCTGTATTTGTGTTGCTTTTTGTTTTTTTTCGCGCTAATTTCTCAAACGTTGATGCAGTATGAGAATGCAGTTGAATATAGATAATTTTTACGGAATTGTTTCATATTTTTCCATTATTATTGACATATTTCAGGTTTATAAATATAAATATCAAATTTTAATTGGTAAATATGAAAATATATAAGAATTATGTAAAAAAAATCGCTTTAAAATTAGCTTATAATTATTAGATTTGTATTAAAACTAGTGCTATACATGACGGGCTTATATTGCACTAATCTCAAATTAAAGTAGATGGTTTTTAGCGCATCCCTATTAATTTTGGGATAATTACATACAGACCACCCAAAACATATTGATATTTATAAATTGATCACATTGGCACCATCAAACTATTGAGAATTGGATCAAAATTAAAAATATGGGTTGGTTTGTAAATAGCAAGTTTTGAGTGTTAAGTGTGTAATTGCCCGAACTTTAATTAAACAAAACCCTATACAAAAATTGAAGCATCCAGATAACATATATTCGGATGACAGACATAATATTTTCTTTGCAAATCCGACAAATATTTGAATTTCTAAAGCAAAATGAGAGCATTTGGAACAACAAATTAATTTTTTTGACTATTTTTATTATTTACATACATGTACTAATGTATTTACACATTTGACATCTAAACTCTAATTTATATATATATATATATA
>NEWO01000071.1:152923-199989 GCA_003013225.1 Phalaenopsis aphrodite
TAATTGCCACCATAGCCTTTTAAATATTAGATTATTTTTCAGAAGCTTAACAGCTGGTCCAAACAGATCCTAAATGTGAAAAGCATTTTCATGAATCAAAAACCTTGTCATTCGAGACTGAAAGTGAGTCGGTTCGAGCTTATCGAGTTGGAAACTTGAGCTTGGGCATTCATAAATGGCCAATGGGCTTAGGGTTGGGAAACTATACTACAAATATGTGAAAATAAAAGAAGAGGGTTTTTAGTATGGATTTAAAAACCTTCCATTAAACTTTTCAACGAGTTTGATCTCCAAATTGGCTACGGAATAAGATTGAGTCACGTAAAATATTAGACGTAGCTAATACAAAAGTGAGGATAAGGAGCATTGGTTCTCAACATTGATTCTATCATTTCCTATGGATTGAGAGTGATGTAATGTCAGAGGTTGGAGATGATAACCCATTTGTTACTATTGTATATGTAGATAATGTTGTGTAGAATGTAGGAGATGATAACCTATCTATTTCTACATGCAGAGTTAACTAAAAGTTAATAAATCATCAAATAAGAATAATCAATAATATGAAGTATTTGATTGGTGGTTTTATGGAACATTTAATTGAGAGTCACAAGGCAATGAATCCTAGTGTCATTAATCATACCATATTGATAAACTATGATTGTCCTTCTTCATGTGTTTACTACCAAGATTGGAAGATGGTTCCAAAGAAAGGGAGGTATGAGTGGGCAATGAAGGCACAAAACATTTTTAAAAGTTAACTGCACCCATAACATGCTTAGATAAATAACTAACTATTCCTTTAATATATTAATTGCATAAAACTTTTTATCATGTTATTTTACTATGTTATTCGCTTTGATTTCAATCTTTTTCCAGCATAGACACGTGTAATGTTACCTAATAATGATGCAAATATGATGCCACTCTAATCTTCTTTAAAGTTAAAGAAGGACAACAAAGATGAGATTGTTCTGTGTACTGTAAGATAAGCCATGTTAAAAATCTAACAATAAATTTATGTAGCACTTACATATATATAAACAAATCATGCATTATAGATATCTTATAGTTTATAATGTTGAATGCATGAGATACAATAAATCATCTACCAAACTTAAAAAAAAAATCTTTTTAAAACTTCGCCCAAGTTGATATCATTCTAAAGAATCAGGTTATGTATGGATTTATTTTCTAATGATTAAAATTTAAAAGCTCAAAGGTAAATAGTTAAAAAATATTAGATTATGTTGTTAAATCATAGCAAATAGTGCATTAATTATTTAATTTTTAAATGAAATATATTTAATTATGTTGTGTTGTAATTATTATGATTTCTTTTTAACTATATCAATTTTCTTGTTTATCATGTTATATTAGGTATGATTGTACTCTCATTATCATACTCATAATAGATTTACTGTCCCCTGAATTATAATTTTTGTGATTTCTCCATTCTATATTAAAATTCAATTTCTCAATATAAATATATCAATCAAAATATAAATTTAATATCATATATTAATAATACAATTACTAAGTTTAATTAAATTAAATTTATTTTTTTATTTCTAATTGTGGTAAATAATTAAAATTTTGCTAAATGAAATGATTCCTCAATAAGAATTATATTAAACTAATTATTTATTAAGAGATAAGTTAATATATATCAATTAATAATAATTTATTTATTATAATAATTAATAATTATTTTAAATTTATTTAATTCCATTAAATTTTGATATATAACTATTTATCACATCAAATTATTAATTTGATAATACATTAATTAATTATTAATTCTTAAAAAATTAAATAAAAATACCCAAAACCTATAAACGCTGCCCACGCCTTCCCGACCCCTAGGTACCCCCCGCCTCCCATTTCGCTCGGAATCGCCGCGTATCGAAGCCCACCGAAACTCCCATCTTTCTCTACCTTCCGCCCCGTTGCTCCTCGGCGCCATTGGCGAAGGTACTTCCTCTTATCGACTCCCCTTCTTGCTCTCTGTCTCTCTGCGAGCTCCCGTTGCCGGATTCACTAAATCCGGGATTTAGGTAAAAAAATGGGCCAAATCTGGCCGCGTAAATTCTCACTTAAATTCAATACCAGACAGCCCCTTAGGTGTTAGATATGCAAATACATAGAAATTGGGCTGATGTATGTAAATGCCCCATCGTTTTACTGTGTGTGATAAATTATTGGGATAATGACATACAGATCACCCCAAACATTGATATTTAACACAAAGGTGATTTTTTTAAAGGGGAAATTACATATAGACCTCCCGAGACTTGCTCTTTAGAAATCAAGCACCGTCTTGCAACCATTTATCATATCAAAATTCATGGTAAAACCCCAACCCAAAATTTTCATTTTTTTATCAAATTCTCAATAATTTGATCATGAAACACATAAATACATCAGTTCGATAATTAAAAAAAAATCACCTTGTCTGTTAATTTGTAAATATCAATGTTTCGGGTATTCTGTATGTCATTATCCCTTATTTGAACAACTCAAACTATTGAAAATTTGATAAAAGAGATTATTACATACATACTACTTGTCATTTTTTAAATGAGTCCAATCAGATACACGTGACAAGATTTTATTAGGGTCAGGTAGCAGAGTTGAGTCCGGACTCCGTATGGAAATTTTTTTCCATACACAACACCATAATTATTCCTATTTACAAACCTAGCACCCTCTTTCATCATTTTTTCAAATTCTCACTCAAATATAAAATTCATGATAGTACCCCAACCCATATTTTTCATTTTTATCCAGGGATAATTATTAATTACATACACAACACCCAAAACATTATTATTTATCAAATCTAGCAATTTTGTAATTTTTTTTGAACTATTGAACCGATGTATTTACGTGTACCATGATCAAACTATTGAGAATTTGATAAAAATGAAAAATATAGGTTGGGATTTTACCATGAATTTTGATATTTGAATGAGAATGTGAAAAATAGATGAAAGTGAATGCTAGGTTTATAAATAGTGATAATTTGGGTGTCATGTATGTAATTGCCCCTTTCATCAAATTCTCAATAGTTTGACATACAAACCGCTCGAAACATTGATATTTATAAATTAACCATCCAGGTGATTTTTTTGAACTACCAAACCACTATATTTATGCATGCCACACTTAAGTTAATGAGAATTTGATAAAAATGAAAAATTCGGCTTGGGGTTTTACCATGAAATTTGACATCTGAGTGAGAATTTCAAAAATGGAAGAAAGCAGGCGGTTGATTTTTAAATAGCAAGTTTGGGATGGTCCATATGTAATTGCCCCTTTAATTTTTTTCCCAGGTGTTTACTGCTTGAAAAAACTTATTTTTTTTAGCTTTTCTTCTATGAAGGTTCAATGAAATGTGAGAGCTTCCGTTGATCATAATAATATGAAGCGGGGATTGCCTAAGGAATAGGTTAAGATTATCTGCTGCTTTCAATGGGAGATGTTGTAAGTAAAGCTGTTAATGGCATTGGTTCAGTTGTTGGAACTGCTTTTGTAGCTCCTATAAAGGCTATCTTTGGCAGATCATGCGAGTAAGTTTAATCATATTTGAATTTTCACATTTTATTTCATTTTTGCACCCATTATTTCTTTGGTTTATGCATTATTCTTTTGCTCAATAAGACATACGTTTTTTATATACTACTTATTCTTTCATGAATTTAAATATCTAACATGTAAATGCACCCAAACATTCATATTTATATGCATGCTGCTCAAATCTTTAACATCACATAAAAAATATCAACATTATTGCTTTTTAAAAAGTGGAATACGCATTTTCATGTATATGTTTATGATACCAAGTTGTTATAAGTGTAAATATCAAACTTTGGGCGTTAGATATGTAAATACATAAGAATTATGCGGCATGGATGTAAAGTTCCTTTCTTTCATCTTTTTTTTTCATTGCTTTTGTCCTCTATGAATTCTTCTTTAATGCTTTTGTTCTCAATGATATTCCTTTTTAATTTGGCCTTTATTGATTTAGCAGCAAATTGAAAAACTTATTGCATGCTTCTGTATTTTTTAGTGAAATACAAGTTGGAAATCTTCACTACTAAAAACCTTAGGGAGATTTACATATATACTCCCCAATTCCTAAATATTTACATATTTAATCTCTAAACTTTACCTTTTACAGTTATACCACCCAAATATTTTATATCACATAAAAAATACCATTATTTGACTTTTACAAAGTGAAATGCACATTTTCATACGTAGGTAATGTGGCGTACATGTAAAATTTGAAGGGTAGGTGTTAGATATGTAAATACATATGAATTGAGTGGTATGTATGTAAATCTTCCAAATACTTATTACCATGGTTGACATGGAATGGGTTGACGCCAAAACTTATGAGCATTATGGGGTGAAATTCAACTTGCTACAGTCCTTTTGTAAATCACTTTAAATACTGGGTTTTATCCGAGTTTTGTGGAGTTGACACTTTATTTATTTGTTTATTGTACAAAATAATCTAAAATCATTTTAAATCAAAAAAATTGATAAACAGTATTAAATGAATTTAATAATTTATTGTCATTAATTTAGTATCAATTATGAGTCGTTCCTGAATCAAGTCCTAGGTTCAATTAATTGAGTCCACTAATTAGTCTATTTGAATAATTAACTAATTTTAAAGTTAATTTGGATCAGCTAAAAGTTAATAGTAAATTCTAGTACTCAATATGGTGAGAGTTAATAAATAGTCTTTAAAATTTTGCAACATACCTTGATATTTTGAATGAATTTGAATGTTGGGAATTTTTGCAATAGGAATTGATTGAAACGTTGAAAAGCTAGAGACATTGAATTTTAAAGAGCACATGCACTAAAGTTTATACTTTTTCAGCTTTGTAATTCATTGATGCCAACTAACTAGAAATATATATTGGACTTTTCTCACCATCTGAATATCTAATGATGTTGAGGATTGTCGTGAGCTCATCGACTGCAGCATTATCATGAGCTCTCTATGAGCTCTTCTTCTGTATCTATGAGAGGATTGAGTCACTATAGATATCTCTCATGAATATGAGGATCGCGTCTTCATTTATTCAAGAGGTTCCCAAATTGTATCATTTTTTCCTATGGATGTCTCTCTATGGATACATGGAAGGTAATTTTAGTAGTAGTAGCTCTAGTGACAGAATTATAACTATGGGTGATCAAATTATTAAAATGTGTGTACTCTTTAGATATCTCGGGTCTATTATTCAAAGTGATGGTGATATTGATGGGGATCTTATTAGTAGAATTCAAGTTGGTTGGTTGAAGTGGAGGAATGCTTCAAGCCTATCGTGTGATAGAAAAGTTCTGCTTAGACTGAAAGGAAAATCTTATAAGATGGTGGTGAGGCTTGCAATGGTTTGGCCTTTAAAAGAGAAGCATAAAACTAAGTTAAGTGTTAACGAGATGAGAATGATTAGGTGGATGAGTGGCTTTACACTTAGAGACAAAATGCGAAATGAATATATCCGTGATAGGGCTTATGTAGCTTCATTGACGAACAAAATTTTAGAGAGTCGTCTTAGATGGTTTGGTCACATTAAACGTTGACCATTTGATGATCCGATTAGAAGAATAAATGTTTTAGATTCAACTTATGTTAAGAAAGGCAGAGGTAAACCTAGGATGACTTGGGCATATTGTATAAAAAATGATCCCAATTTATTATAATTAAATAAAAATATGACTCTAAATGGAACTCAATGGAGAAAAAGTACTCATATAGCGGACCCCACTTAGTGGGATAAGGCTTTGTTGCTGATGTCTCTCTATGGATGCGAGAATGGATGGTCAAGATTACTTTTGAATGAAACGCAAACTTACCTTGATATTGTGAAAGCATTTGGATGCTTATACATTAAGTAAAATATTGCTCGGAAATTAATAATTAAATTAGCACAATTATAATAGATATTTTTATAAATTTCATGTTAATTCAAATGAGCTCATCCAATCCAACTTGAATAATGATTAAACCATTTTTTAACATAATCGAACTAATTTCTACAACGAAAGCATCATGTTGGATCGTGATTGAATCATCTTCAATAAGTCCTTGAACTATCTTCAACTCATGATTGATCAATCTTTGAACAGTCTTTGGCACGTTATGTAACTTTCTTCAAAGCTTTTTTAGCCCTCCTTTGATCATGATCAAACTATTTTCAAAGATGATTTTTTCGAGTCTGAAAAAAGTTCAAAGTTAGTTTCTTCATGTGTCGAAGATGATTCAAAGAGTATCCAGACTTGCTGGTTCAATCATGCATCGAAGATAATTTGAAGATTACTTAATTGTGGGTTAAAGACGGTTTAAAGACTCCTAGAAGAAATTTTGAAGTTGGATTGATCATCTTTGAAAATTGATAGAATAAATAAAAATAATATTTGTTCATGGTTTAAATATTATTTAGGATGCTCTATTGTGATTCATGGTTTGAATATGCAATAATTGGATATATCATAAGAAGTTTTAGAGAAGTTAAATTTTAGAGTTTAGAGTTTGAAGCTTGTATTTAATTTTAAAGAGTATCTAGACAGTATCTAGACTTGCTGGTTCAATCATGCATCAAAGATAATTTGAAGATTACTTAATTGTGGGTTAAAGACGGTTTAAAGACTCATTGAAGAAATTTTGAAGTTGGGTTGATCATCTTTGAAAATTGATAGAATAAATCAAAATAATATTTGTTCATGGTTTAAATATTATTTAGGATGCTCTGTTGTGATTCATGGTTTTAATATGAAATAATTGGATACATCATAAGAAGTTTTAGAGAAGTTAAATTTTAGAGTTTAGAGTTTAGAGTTTGGAGCGTGTATTTAATTTTAAATGACAATACAAAAACTTCACTACTTTGAAAATAATGAGCAGGAGATCATTGTTTGTCATTGGTTGAAGAAGCTTGCTCTACAATCATCGTAATCAGACAAGATGATGTGAATAAAAAAATTGTCGCGGTGCTCTTGTTATCATAAGGTCACATAACTGTTTAGTGAGGATATAGATTCTATTTGTTAAAAGGTGGGTGTGTTTTGGTTTAGAAATAACTTTTAGGCATATTTTTTTAAAGAAAACACTCAATGGGTATATTTTTCTAACTTTTGTCAGCTTGGGGCATATGAAGTTAAATTTATCAATTTATTAGATCAGAGGAAAGATTTATGTAATAATTTTTTAGTAGTGAGGTCACAAAAAGGCTACATTGGTAGGATGTTCCTCTATGAAAGCACGCAATTCAACCAATAACTAGATGTTTTTTTTTGGGTTTTGACTAATTTTTTATGATCTTTGTTGGCATTCCTTTTGTTTTTCTTACCTTCTTTGTCAGATCTTTTCATTTTATGATTTTTCACATATGTGAACTTGTCCCTTAAAAATTGGCACGAACTTATGTGATGTTGATTTTTCAAAAATATTTAATTTTTAGATTTTTTTTTGATAAATTTTTTACGTCTATGAATTTGAACAATTTTAACTACCGTGCTTGTGCTAAAAAAAATTTACTTTCTTTTTTGCATGTTTTGTACATCACAAGCTATCTCTATACATTGTTTTACATCAAAACATTGTCATTTGATACGATGAAAGATTAAAATATCGTGTCTTTGTAGAATTTGTCGCTTTGATGTTTTCAGAATTTGATAATTATTTATAAATTGTATGCTTGTTAAAATTAGCTCAATTTTTTTGTCTTCCACTTGAGGTGAAGACCATTTTCATAAAATTTTAGAATCTTTAATTGATTAATTGTCTAAAAGAATATAAAGTTATCGTTGTTGGTAAATGTTGCACTATGTTATTACCATGGAAAATTAGTTAATGAATGAAACGAGTGGGTATTTGGTTCTCTTATTATCATTGGAAAGAGGATTGCTTGATTTGTGTGTTCTCATAATTCTTTATGCTACTTAGCTTCTAGCCCTTCGCAATTACCAATAATATATGATTAAATTACCAACGACGACTCTCTACCGTTGGGAAATTCATTGGGGTGAAGGGAGGGAGAAGAGTGGTCTGAGGTGGACCATTATATTAATCTTTTTCCCCTCAGTTAACTGCCTTTGATTTGACATCCTATAAAAAATAATGTAATGGAAGTAGACATAATGTGGAGGTCGATGTTATTTTGTTCTCCATTGTTGATGATATCTAGGTGGCATCTTAAACAAGTTATTTTCAAACAATCTAATGACTTCGACAGAATACTCGTTGAATATTAAAAATATTACTTTGTGAGGAAGCGAATGATCCATCCTTTGTTAAAATTGAACATTTTATCAAACAACGGTAAACTTTCAAAAAGAGGATGTGCTGCTTCTTTAGTCTTATAAGATGCCTAATGATCTCTTAGAAAGATTTTATTTAATTTCAATTGGATTGTAATATCAAGAGTGATAGCCGTGAAGCCTAAGGTATTACGTAGTAGTGATTATTGTCTTTGAGCACTTTTCTACTAAAGGAGATTTAGCCCTCAAGATGTCTTTGAGACATGTATGAAATCTTCTGATTTGGTGGTGTTATAGAAATCAGATTATTGGAATAAGATCTTTAAGCAAATTTCAAGAGGAACCACCCTCCAATTGAAATAGAGTGGATTTTATCCTACAAATGATGGAATTTGATAGCTTTAGCTTTTCTTAATATATTGTGATAATAGTTCTCTCTATAATAGGGATTTTATCCAACACTAGACGTTGTTCAAGTTTTTTGAATCAGGGTGCCTGTCGGTCAATTTTTCGATTTGATTTTTATTAAAAATAATTCTGAAATTTAATTTAAATATAAGAGGTATATAGTTTGAGTTTTGAAAGTAGTGTGTTTTAATTTTTGAAAAAATGAGACCAAATGAATCTTATTCGTCCAATAGTTTACATAATCGTGTCCGATACCGTGAATACTACACTTTTTCGAAAGATGAGTGTATATCTCGGCGAACTAAGAGATTTGAGACATCTGTTTGGTCTGCAAACCTTTTTATATGCGATCGACAAGTTCCCCTATTTAATATAAAGATTAAATAGGGTTTATTTTATCTGGGTCCAAGTTCCCTATAGATGGAAGCCTCTATAGTTATTTACATCCCAAATGACGGGAGTCACTTGAGAAAACTCTCGATAATGATCAGAGGTACTGGTCTTTAAGAATTTAAAGTTTAAGTTTTCACGGTATGACGTGGAAAAACAAATGAGAGTGACTCAAATAGGAACAATTATTTTCAGGAGTCCAAAGGAAGGACAAGGTTGGGGATGTCACAGATCCTGAGGAGAAACCTCAGTGACTTCCCAAACTATCTTAATGTGTGGCTGAGTTTTGGAGACAATGTTATTTAAGTGTTTGATCCTACCAATTTTATTATTTGAGACTTACTTTTGCATAATATCTGATTATGCAAATAACCCGCAGAGATAACAGTGTTTACGTCGTGTCACATGACAACCTTAGAACCTAAGGCGAATTAGGACTTAGGCTGCACAACATGGTTGTACAAGAGCCTAAAAAAGGGATGAAGATTTACGTCGCGCTAGGCGAGCTACCTCAAAGTCCTATGGGTTTTTAATTAGGCTAAGGAGAGAGTTAAGCTGATGTAGACTTGTTTTGCTGTTGTAGAATGACGACCACCTTCATTTGTAGTCCCCTCCAAGCTCCATTTCGCACTGCCCATGAAGTTGCTCCAAGCTCCTGTTGTAGTGATGACTCGAGGGTTTAAGTGTTTGAGATTGGTGATTTATGTTTCTCGGTTTTGGTGTTAAGGTTTGGTTTTATTTTGTTTCGGTTTTGGTTTCAGTTCTGGTTTTGCATGCAGAATAAGCAAATTGCAGGTAAATAAAAGATACTTGAAAGGTAAAATGTAGTAAAATAATATGCTGTAGAAAAACTGCAAAAGCGTACCTATGTATCTGCTACTGTTGTGTTATTAGTATTGCGAGCATAGCATGATTTGCAGCAGATTTAAATAAGCTTACAAAAAAAAAGCAATAAGATGAGAAAACCCAACACGAAAGTCAGAAACATGAGTTGTAGAAATCACAAGCAAAAGAAACACATAGCCACATACGAAAGGTCAGGACTGGGTGTAAAACATTGGTAAAAGTGGGAGGCTTAGATTTGAACTGTGTGCTTCTTGATCTTGAATAAGAGCTACCAGCCTGACAATCTACGGAGGGCAGTCCTTAACCTCAATCTGAATGATTAGCCGTGGACCTTTATAAATTTTCACAGAAAGATTCTTTGATTTTCATACAAAAGCTATTGTTTGAGACTTTTTTTATGCAGAGTTCTTTTTAACATGCAAAAGAAATTTTTATTTTTGCTTTTGTAAATATTTTGTAAAGTCGTATATTTCACAGGTCAGTCACTCTAATCGTGCTAGAACTACCGACGATCTAAGAGCGTCGAAGGCAACGATCCCATCAAGAATCGACGAATAGTATTATCTCCCTTTTTGAAGATCCTTGAGGCAGGAGATACTATTTTAATAATTTCACTTTATATCCCTCGTTTAAACACACATAAGTAATGTCGTCATTGCCCTCGCCACCTAGACCCTAGACTTATCTTAGTCTGATGATCCATATGTGGAGTTAACAAATTTTCTCAATTGCAAGGAGGATTTGAGTGTAATATCCAAGTTCAAATCTCGGTGCACTGGGTTTCACCATAGGTCAAGTCATTGTGGGAATTTCACAGTTTGATTTAATCAAGGAAGTCGTGAACCACATCTCGGTGCATCCTCATGTCCAGTGTCTTAATCAATTTGTGAATCAGAGTTTAGTGTCTAGTTTCATTATTTATTCGAAAATTAGATAGATAGACGCTCACCTAGGGTGTGCTCATAAAATCTAGGAAGCCTACACTGAAAAATTAGGTAGATGAAGTCTCATCTAAGATGTGCTTCTAAATTCTAGGAAGTCTACACTGAGAATTAAGTAGATAAACTCTCACTTAGGGTATGTTTCTAAAATCTATAAAGCCTACAGTGAAAATTAGGTAGATGAGCTCTCATCTAGAGTGTGCTCCTAAAATTTAGGAAGCATACTCTGATAATTAGATAGATGGACTCTCACCACATGAGTGCTCATAGAATCTAGGAAGCCTACACTGCAGTGGTTTAAGCTGTTTTACGCTCAATTAAGTGTTTTCCAACTATTCCTCAAATATTTTTAAGTGTCCTCCAAATGATTAAATCAGAAACTCCCTTTTTTTTACTTAACCATTTAACAAAAATTACAGAACAAACGAAAAGAGAAGACCGACTCACTTCTAAAACTAACAAAGTCGAGGAACGAAACAACAAGTGAATCTGCTTAAAAAAAATTAAATTCTTTCAAAAAACGTAATTAAATCGATCCCTGAGAAGAGTGCTTAAATTTATTCCAAAATAGTGTTTTGATCTACCTGAATGTTTCACAATTCAGAGTAAAAAAAATAAAGCTCAAAAACCACCAAATAAACTAAAAAGGTGCAGCCCTAAATACACGAAACAGAACAAAAAATTACAACCCACAACGACACTTTCAAATAGCTCCAAACCCGTGTTCAAAATAGTCATAAAACGTGTCTTTGTGTATGTAAATTCCCCTAAACTTTTGGATGAAATATTTAAAACTTTTTCTTTTCTTTCTTTTATGGAGTGGTGATATTCAAGTATAATAAAAAAAATGATCCATAGAACTGAAGAGGATAAATATGCTAAGTCTAGCAAATTAATAATGGAAACTAGGAATGTCAATCACGTCAAATAAGACTCTTCACATCAGCTTTACTATCACAGGTTAAATGCTTTCATGCTCACTTCCAGTTCCCAAACAAAAGTTGAAGTGTGAATTCATCAAAAATAACATGTTCACAGATATTGAATCATCCTAAATAGTAAACTGATAAAAAATGAAATGATAGGAGCTATAAAACATGAGAAGAAATATTTGTACACCAACCACACAATTGTAAAAAAAACAATTGCCTAAACAGAGCAGTTCATAACTTGACATTATCTAGACAATATGAAATAATAAAATTGAACTAGGCTGCATCCAATGCAAGACACACTTAGTTTTGGAGAAATAATAACAAATAATTTAAGGTGTGAATGCATAATTCTCTCTAACCATGCAATTCGTTTTCAGAAGACAACATTAAAATTAGAATATTATCTAATGCAAATAAAATGTTCAGGTATTAAGAACAGAAAAAAGTCGCCATTAAAATTATTTTCAATGCCAGACCAACCCACATGAAATATGCAGAGAAGTAATTGATATAGCAAAAGTTTGAGAACAGTAGTAGTAGTAGTATGCAATAAGCTCAGAAAGTTTAAATTGTTAGAACCAAATACTTCCATAAAAGTTTGCGGTGAACCGAAAGGAATAATCGAAGTAGAAGGTAAAATTAGGGAGTGCAAACTTGCGCGCGGGAGTGTGGCAGACGATCGACAGAGAGTTTCGAAAGAGAACGAATGTGTTCTGTCAAGAGCAGGGGGAGGCGAAGCATACATATACGGGAGGGCTAAGCGGCTTCGTGCGGAGGAGAGGCGAGCGACTTCGGTGCAGATGAGAGGCGAGCGGGGCTTCGATCGAGGCTGGAGAAGGCGAACGGGAGTGGGATCGAGCGGTCTCGGTGTCGCGAGGAGGCGAATCAGAAGGATGAAGCAGGCGAGGGTTTCAGTACAGAGGAGGAGGCGTGTGAGGCTGTTTAGTCGAGCGAGGAAGGAGGCGGGATCGAACGCGAGGAAGCCGGGCAGGAGATGCGAGCCGAGCGGGAGGAGGGAGTCGGGATTGAGAGAGGAAGAGGGAGCTGGGTTCGGTAGCGAGGAAGAGGGGGTCTTCGGCGCAGCAAGAGTCGAGCGCTTTGGTTCGCAGAAAAGAAGAGTTATGTCGAGTGAGGGAGTCGAGCAGGAGCCTTGCTCGGGAGAGTGAGGCTGGTATCGAATGAGGCTTCTTCTGCGTCCGGAAGAAGAAGAGGCGAAGCAGGGGCCGGGGGGATGAAACGAGGGTTTCGGTCTGTGAAGGAGGAGGGGTACGGGATCGAGCGTGAGGAAGAGGGAGTCGAATCGTGCCGAGAGCTCGAGGAAGAAGCCAACGTTTTTTTTAGAATAGGAGCGAGCCGAATTAATCGAAGTAGCCGTTACTCTAAAATTTTGGTGGGGACTTGAATACTTTTCTTTCAGGCAGCCAGCTCAATTAGAAAATTATAATATCAAGTCATTTTCAATTAAGACGATTTTAAATCATTGTTTGAATTTTGAAATTCAAAATTACGTGAGTTGGTGATTAGCCTGTGCTCAGCCTGGTTTGGACACGGATTGAACCTGAGTCGAGCACAGACTCGCGCCCTTTAATTAAAAAAAACGTGCATTGATTTTCGTGTTAATCGCTCGCATGCCAAACCACAGCAATGTGGGTTTCCTTCCTAGCTAAATTTGACGTCCCAGACGCATCTGTGTGGTCCACTTCGTCATCCGGAGTCGTTCGGGCGAGTTCGCTGACAGCCAGACCAAAAAATTGTCACTTTCATGCGTGGTGTAGCGAGTGCATTGTTGAGTCGCGGAAGGTTCACCTAAGGCTGTCTGATCCTGTTGGCCCTCTACATGTTGGTCCTTAGTCCTTGCAACTAGAAGTTATGTGCTTGGAACCACTCATTCGAGTTCTTCACAAAAATGAGTCAAGAAGTTGTTTGAAGTTCTACGGAAGGTGGGCTCCATTACTAGTCTGCTAAGATGGTCAACAAGGAACTCCTAAGGCTAGATTTTGGGTTCTGGGAGTAAAAAACTAAGATCTCACTGAAATGAGGTCAACAGTGCCTTCTAGCATCCTTAGATAATGGGAAAATCTATGCTTTTTAGGTCTATGTTTTATAAGGTTTTAGGATGAGTGGAGTTCATATTTCTTCTGAGGTCTTTATAGAGACTCTTTCATAAGGATTTTATCCCATACTAAAGCCTTAGATAAGCAGTGACCTTATATCTTTTTTGGTCTACGCTCAGATTTTTAAATGAGTGGAGATCACGAATCATTTAAGGTTTATACCAGGGTTTTTGGGTAAGTGAATAACTTTTATTTTCCAAGGTTTATGTTGTTTGAAGTATTTAGATAAGTGAAGATCTACTATTTAGTTTTATATAGACTTCTAGTGAAGACCCTGTCCAATACTAGGTATTATTTGAGCCTTTTTTACGTGCAAGCCTTTTAGGAGTTGGAAGTGAAGATCTTTTTTATCACTTATCTCATAGGGGCTTTCTAATGAGAACTATGTTCAAAACTCGGGAACTTTTGAGGCTTCCTTACTAAAATCGCCTTCAAGGTTTTTTTTTTTCTCTTTCGGAGTGCAGTTCAATTTTTTCAAACTATATATGTGACATTATTAGAGATTGTAGTTTATGATGAGGAGGGTTAGAAATTTCATTTGAAGTTAGGCCTATCCTAGCCTTCTAGGTTGTTAGGTTGGGACCATGACCCATTAACTTAAACTATGTTGGGAGACTGGGAAAAAATCACCAATAATTTTTTATCTTAGATTACTATTTAGGTTATTACTTAGTGATGTTAATCCATGATGGAAAACGTCAAATTGAGTTTTAGCATCAACTATATCTTGATGTGTCAGCCATCGCATGTTCCCAAACCAATGATGTAAGTGATTATCTTAGACTAATGACAAATTTAGTGGGGGCTAAGGGGGCACATGTCCTCTATAGAGTTGGTGAAATATGTGCCTCATAGAAATTTGGAAAAATTTCTTCCCGCATATTTGTTTTTTCCTGCTTGTTGTAGGCGTAAATGCTCCCCCCAACACTCCGCCCCTCAATTGGCCCAACCCAAAAAAGACCCTAAATTCCCCCTACGATTATGTTTTAAATGAACATAATTTAAATCTGGATTAACAATCTAGCTTACATGCCAATTCTGTTTTGAACTAATCCATTTATTTTGCCACACTTTCTCATTTAAATAAAAATTATGATTGTTGAATCCAAAAGTGTATGGGAAACACATATAAGGAATGGAACGTTCTGTTAGGGATTAGGATGGAGGAAGAGAGAGAGAGAGTAGTAGTGGACAAAAAAAGAGTTTGTCTTATTCATGATATGGACCCCTATTTATAGGCTTAAGTTTCAATATTACAAAAGTACATATTTGCCTCCTCATTATAAATTTTCTGGTGAGCTTTTTTGTAATTACATAATTATATTTTTATAATAAGACCAGGGCCGATTTGATCGATGAGGGTTGTCGATCGTCGGTTCTATCGGTATATATTCCGAATGAGTGCTCACTATTGAATGTCCTGAAGGTTGATTACCGCTCTGGGGGAGTTTCTCCCAGTGCTTTCTACCGATAGTTTTCCCTTGCATATATAAGGTTGGGTGCTTCCTTTGCCAATATTCATCCGGAAGTGATCATCGTAGGCTATGCTCGATCGTTCGCATCTTCTTCAAAAGCCGTCTATTTGCTTTGAGATTCGTGTTAACATATTTTTAATGTACATATTTAGTTTTCCGATTCTCTTGCTCATCGGAAGTTGTACAATACTCAAGGATGAGAGAAATTTTTAACATGTATGAAATAATTAAATTATATTATTGTGCAATAATAGACATCATTGGATTTTCGTGCTCGACCCATTATAAATAGACTTTGGGGCAAGGGAGGTTTGCACTACCCGTCTCTTCTGATTCTTTTGTCTTATGTCCTTCTCATTACGTGTTTTACGCGATGTTTGATGAAGGAGCGCCGCCTTCTGATAAGAGTGTCCTTCTCAAAGCTATCAGTGATATGCGGGTGTAGGCCTGTAAGTTAAACTTGAAATGTAAACCAATGGGTAAGGTATCCGTGGAGGGGGTGAGTGGGAAGAGAGCTATGCTCAAGCCGACCTGACTCTTCTGGTTTTCTTGCGGGTTTTCCACAGGACAGGGCTGCGAGCCAGGCTAGAGCCGTCCTAAAGATCATCCTATGGGACACCCAACAGGGGTGAGTGTTCCTGCCACGAGAGAAAGATAGCCCGTCCAGGTGATTGCGGGAGTTGTGGTTCCCCAGAGGAGTCCTGAGGAGGCAGCGGCTGAGGCCGAGACATGGCTTCGATCGGCTAAGAGCGGTTTCTCTTCTGAAGTTGGAGGTCAAGAAAAATATGGTGATGGCATTTTCTCTTAATTCATTTTTTTTTCTGATGTTTGTGTCTTTCAGGATCTTCAATTGGGTGGGATGATTGGAACTGATAAGCAGGTAGTTGGGCTATATTTTTTTCCAAGAGAAAAGCAAGGTTGACAAGGTCACTCCATCTAATAGTTGTAGCCTTTCCCAGTCCACTAAATGTCGTATTATGCTTTTACACTGTTGTTTGGGTCACCCCAATTTTCAATATTTAAAACAGTTGTATCTTTTGATGTTTACTAATAGAAATCTATCTAGTTTCAAATATGAGATTTGTCGATTAGCTAAACATCATTGAGTTCCACATCCATTGTACTCTTACACTCCTGCGTTTTGTTCACTAATTCATAGTGACTTTAGGGGACCCCTCTTAAACGCTTAGCTACATCAATAAACGATGATTTCTTATCTTGATTGATAATCACACTTGAATGATGTGGGTCTATATCTTAAAAACAAATCTGAAGTTGTTGTTACCTTCAAAAATTTTCTTTCATTTATTTTGACCCAATTCAAAACATTAATTCAAGTCCTTCAGACGGACAACAATCCTGAATTTCTCAATACTATGTTAGGGGATTTTTTTGTAAATGAGGGCATTCTGCATCACAACCCTTGTACGAATACTCCTCAAGAAAATTTGATAGCCAAGAAAAACAACCGACCCTTTCTCAAAGTTGCTTGTTCATATTTTTTTTCAATCGAATGTCCTGAAACGGTTTTGGAATGATGTCATAATTACCGCCACATATCTCATAATAGTTCGCACAAAAATTCACAAATTTTGAGCACGTTAACAGTCTTAAGATCTTGTTTTCCTACTAATCGGCTCGTTTCCACTTTAGACCCGAAAATATTTAGGTGCATAATATTTGTTCGAAACACTGCCCCAACTTGTAGTAAACTTAATCCCTGGTCCATCAGTTGTACCTTTCTCATATATTCTGCCAATCAAAAGGGTTATTGACACCTCTATCCTTTCACAAATAAATTCTATGTGAGTGTCGATGTCTTCTTATTTGTAAGTGTTTCTTATTTTTCCAACACTCTCTCAATTGAGGAGAAGCTAATTTTTTTAGACACTACTCATTTTCTGACTCTATTGGATATGCCACCTACTTCTCCACCATCTACCAGACTAACATCTTCACCCACTCTCCGTGTCTATACTCGGCGGATCAAACCCTTAGTTGAGACCCGTCCCAGTACCCATATTGTTATGCCCGTTGCCACTTTACATAACTTGGAATCCTCCTCGGCCGACATTCTCGACATAATACTTGCGGAGCTTACTCTTGCTCCGAATTTGGAGGCGAGTTCTACCATTTAGATATGCAATCAGACATTCTCTTTTTATTCCATGATAAAATATATCTCATTTCATATCTTGTCGCCAACCTACAAAACATTTGCCACTTCGACGGATCATAGTCTTCTCATCTATTATTGAGGAAGCATTGATAGACCCTTCTTGGAAGGCTGTGGTAATGGATGCGATGAATCCTCTTTGGCGAAATCATACGTGGGATATTGTTGATTTTCCTCGGGGAAAGAAAACTGTTAGTTGTCGGTAGATCTTCGACACCAAATTTAACTCTGATGGAACCTTTGGATGAGATGAATGCTCTTAGACCAACTTGTCATCCTTATCTTCTATGTCAACGATATTATGCTCACAGGTAATGATATGCCAGCCTTTGAATCTCTTAAAGTCATCGTCAAATCCTTTGAAATGAACGTCAAATCCTTTGAAAGGAAGGACTTGGGGTCTCTCCGATACTTTTTAGGCATGAAAGTTGTTCGATCCTCTTGGGGCATTTGCTTTTCCCAGTGCAAATATGTGGATCTATTGACGGAGACCGATCTTCTACTTTGCAAATCAGTGGTTGTTCTAATGGACCCCAATGAGAAATTGGTTGATGTTCTCAATCTTGTTCCTCTGAACACGACACACTACTAACACTTTGTGGGGAAACTCATTTATATCACTCATACGCGCATCGATATTTGCCACACGATATGTGTTATAAGCCAGTTCATGGATGACTCATATGAGCACTATCTCACAGTTGTCCACCGAATCCTTCACTACTTAAAAGTCACAAGAGGCTCAGGTTTGTTATTTGTCACTCTTTTCGTTTTATTGTAGTTTATACTGACATTGATTGGGCCAGTTTGTCCATGATTGACAATCTACCTTGGGGCATTGATTATTTCTGTGGGGAAATTGTCACCTGGAAAAGCAAGAAATAGTCAGTAGTTGCCCGGAGCAATGCAGAAGCCGAGTTTCATTTCATGTCCTTGAAAATCTGTGAAGCACTCTGGTTATGCATAATGCTCCACGAATTATGTATGTCGGTCTATGTTTTTCTACAACAGTTTTTGTGATAATAAAGCTACAATTAGCATTGCTCATAATCCGGTTCATCATGACCACACCAAACATGTAGAAATTAACCACTTCATCAAGTTGAAGCTCAATTTTGGGGGATTTGTGTTCCATTTTTCCCATCCAGTTGTCCACTTGCAGATATCCTTACAAAGTACTTTCCTCGCCCATTGTTTGACAACTTCCAATCCAAGTCTAACATAATTAATATTTTTGTTTCAACTTGAGAGGGAATATTAGATGATTTATTTGAAAATCTTTCTCTTTATTATGTTGTCTTTCATATCATTTCTTTTTATATGTTGTTGTTGTTGTTGTTGTTACGTATGAACACCTAAATTTCAATTTTTACATATATATACCTATGCCGGTAAAGGTGTATTCTACTTTTTTAAAGTTAAAATTGTGGTATTTGTGATGCGATATGAAAATTTTGGGTGATATAAATGTAAAAGTAAAATTCAGTTATTAGATGTAAATACTTAGGAATTGAGTGGTATTGTATGAAAAAGCCTCTAAAAAAAATACCCCAAGTAAAACATCTAGTTGGAATGATAATTTAGTAATGCTCCTCCTGCAATAGAGGGTTTTCTCTTTCATTGTGCATATCTTTATGCATGAATATGTATGTATATATGGAAGATTTACATACATGCCACTCAATTCAATTCCTATCTATTCACATATATGTTGCACCTAAAACCTAAATTTTTACAGCCATACCCAGCTCACGCATGCATGAAAGTTGTATTTCACTTCTTAAAAGTTAAAATGGTGATATTTTGATGTCACAATAAAGATTTGTGTGGTGTAAATTTAAAAGCTATGTCTAGGTGTTAGATATGTAAATGCATACGAATTAGGTGGTATATATATGTAAATGTCCCATTACTATATATATTACACTTATTTAGTTGCTCCTTAATATGCATAATTTTTGTATTTGCACAGAGGCATTTGTTCAGGGACATGGGACTTAATCTGCTTTATTGAGCATCTATGCTTTTCTAACCTTGTGAGGCTGTTTATCGTATCGGTTCTCAGCTACATAAGTAAGCATTTCATCTCTTTGCATTTCAGCCTAAAGTTTTCAGAATGCAAATATAGCTGTTTTTTTTTCTTTGTAACATGAATTTAAAGAGTTGTATTTTGGGCAATTTAAAGACTATTTGAGATCACTTTTGTTTATTACAGTTTGATATTTACACTTTATAACAGTTCGGTGCCACAAACCTATGCATATTAAAGATTTGAGTGGTATGCATATAAATAACAAATTTTAGGTGTTAGATATGTAAATATATAAGAATTGTGTGATATGTATGTAAATGCCCCTAGTTGGAATATTTGCATACATACTACTGAATTCTTAGGTATTTATAAATCTAACACATACACTTCAATTTTTATACCACCTTATCTATGCATGAAAAGATGCATTTCAATTTTTAAATGCAAAAATGGTGATATTTTTTATGTAATAGGAAAGATTTGTGTGTTATAGATGTGAAAAGTAAAGTTTGGTTCTTGGATATGTAAATACACGGGAATTGGGTGGTATATATGTAAATGCCCCTTTAGAATATTCTTCAACAAAACTTCATGAACTGAACTCCCATTTTCCCTCCATAGTTCTGCTCTTCTTCTACCTCTTGTTCAAAGTTGGCATCATCCAATGCATTGGGAGAAGCGTCTGCAAAGTTTCATGGGCTGCCTGTGAGGCATACTGGACGGCAATGGAGGAGGTCTTCTTCTTCCTCTGGCACAAGCTGAAGAACACAAAACGAGTCTATCGCCGCCGGTTCGAGGACATGGAAGAGGAGCTCAGCTCAGCCGGCGGCGACGATGACGACTCAGAGGATTATGAAACCATTCGAGTCACGAACCGGCGGAAATCGGTTCGAGACAGACGGAGAGATCGACTGAGACGATCTCTGTATCCAAGGAGCTATGGTTCGTCGAAAAGGAGACATGGAAGCGGTCGTCACCATCGCGTGAGGTTGAAGACGAGCGAGGTTGAAGTTCATGTTAGGGGCTCAGGGAGGAGGAGGAATGCAGGGCAGATTCAACTGAGAGGCAGAGAGAAGTATGTTGCACCATTATTGTTCAGAAGTAGGTGGTGATGTTTAGAATGATCAGTTTTTTTTTCTTTTTCGAAATTAAACCTTGAAATGTGAGATACGTAAATAATAATATTTCGAGTGTTATGTATGCATATGTAAAAACAACTTTTGTTAATTAAGATTCAGATAATTTTAGAGTTCATGGGGGAGTTGCAGTGGATTTGATTGAACTGAAGATTTTTATTTTCTAAGTTTGTCTTTTTGGGAAATTTACTTGCACACCACACATTTCTTATGTATTTACATATCCTACACATTAAGCTTAATGTTTATATTTGTAACACTTTGTTGTCATATTCTTGGCATTGTGTACTTCATTTTGAAAATGTTAATGTTAATTATTTGAATCTTGTAAGTGTAAATATGAAAATTTAGATGTATGATATGTTAAGTAGTTAAGAATTGTGTGGTATAATTGTAAATGTCCCACCTTTTTATTTTTTACAGATTGCGAACGTTACCGTTATACTTCCAGTATTGTTTGTTGACATAATTGTTATGTATTTCCTTCGGTAGAAATGATTTATTTATTTTTTTATTTTTGGTTCGGTATAAAAATAAATAATTTATTTATGGTAGTTTTTATTTACCGTAAAAATATTATAGAAAAAGTGCTATGCTGCCTAAGGAAAAAATATCATATCAGGACTAGACACTTAGAGCTACGTGCGGAGTCTAATGAAAGTATGTTATGAAGGTGGTCGGCCCGATAATACAAGAGAATATTTCCCTCGTGTTATTCAGATGTTATTGTGTGTTATTCAAGTATTATTGATGTGTTATTATGTTATTATAACACCGAAAATATTCTCATAAACAATAACACCTGAATAACATACAATAACACCTAAATAACATACAATAACACTTAAATAATATGAGAGGAATATTCTCTGGTGTTATCAGGCCGATCAGCTCCACGGCGTAATTTCATTGAACTTCGCACATCGTTCTACGTGTGGAGTCTTGATGTAATAATTTTTCCTAAGTAAAAGCCTAACAAAAATTTAATATGTTGCGAGATGTAATTATAAATGATGATTTTATGTTTATGCAAACTTGTATGAGAAAAATAAAATATATGCTTAAGACATGATCGCTTTTATGTAAAATTATATCGCAGTCCAATTTTTATAGTAAGATATATAATAAGTTCTAATATTATTTTCTTGCATAAACATTGGTCTTATATAAGATCATCATTATATATAATAACTTTAATTATAAGTTAATCAGAATTAAAGTTTCAGCACATTTATAGTGAAATGATGTCTAGATCAAACTGTTAGATTGCAATGTGCAAGCACAACATGTTTCACGCAAAACACATATCATGACACAATACATCATGCAATGCGAATGATTACAATTAAAAACGAGCCGCACTCATCTAAAGATCTCAAATATGCACCTAGGGTTTTCAAGCATGAATATGCGACATAGTTGTCTCCAACTGTAGACAGCAAGTGCGGGGAATTTTTCCTCTCGATTGCTCGGAGGAACGATTCTCCGCCTCTTGCAAAATGAACTAGCTACAAAGTTTTTTTTTCTTTTTGCAAGTGCATTGTTTTGATCCCTCCATAAAAGATCGGATACCTCTACAGTTGTGGGAAAGTGAGATTCCAACCCATTAGGATATAGGTTTAAGGCTTGCAACGGGAAGTCACTCGGCTTCGTAAGGGATTGACCACGAATGTGATTTCTAATATAGGGTTTCCTCTAGGGAAAAAATGATCAATCATTGGGCATATGGTCGTGTCAACTAGTATCAGCCGACCAACTTGCCTAGCGTAGGCGACTAAAAAGCCTACAGTGTCACTACAAAATTGGCCAATCCAAAGGCGTATGGCTGGGTCGATCAGCATTGTTCTACCAATCGCATCGTTCAGTGATGGACAATCTATTACGTTAGACGATATCGGATGGCTGGCTAGACCAACCTTGTGTGGGTGACCGTGACCAAAACCCGAAACACCTAATAAAAACTAGTCCTAGGGTCGGCTAGGAAAAAAATGTGAAATTGTTGCGGAGAATATCACTGCTGCGAAGGTTGATTGATGTCCTAAACTCGTGTCCCAAATGAAACTCTCCTAACAGTAGGAGAGAAGATGAAACTCCGGCGATGCTCCGACAAGGTCCCAAGCTTCACTCCTTAACGAGATGAAGTTAAACTCAGGCGAGGTTCCAACGATGCTCCCTCTCCCAAGCTAGGGCAAAGTTCTCCTAGACTTGACCTCTAGGAAGTTGGTTGAAGATGACCAGAGAGGAAGATGATTGAAGAAGAAGAAAAAGAAACCCCCCTTTTCAACCTTCGCTAGTGCTCTCCACTCCAAAGCCTCCAAGAAAGTCTCCAGGCACCAAGGAACCACCCTAACTCTCACAAAATCTGGAGAAACAGAAGAAGCTCTCCCTTAAAAAATGTCCTCCCTAGATGGAAGAATGGAGCAGGATGGTTGCCTTGGTTGCTCCTTCTCTTTTAATAAATCTTGTACGCTTTTCCCCTCCTCCAACAACTCCAAGTGTCCCAAAAGTGGACACATGTCACCTCCAAACTTCCTCATACCAATTATTCTCTTAATAAGGGCTTCTGGTTGTTTAAGGGCATTTTCTGGCAAGCTTGGCAAAGCTGCCGAGGATAGAAATCGAAAAGGTCAGGTGACCCAGCGCGGTCACATCCGAGACCTGACGTAATTACGTCGGGATCTCAGGTTGGGCAACATGATCACGGCACCCCTAAGAAGTGGTCAGGTTGCTTGGGTGACTTGGGCGCGTTTTGGGAGCTTGCGGCGTGTTTGGGCATGACGAATTCGGGCGTGATCATGCCCGGGGTTTGGCGTGGTCATGCCCGGGGTTTGACGTGGCCACGTCCAATACAGGTGTGGCCACGCTAGACTTCTACAAGCGTAGGCCTCTGAAAAAGTTTGTCATAGAAAAATTCATGCTACGTGTGAATCTCGAAATCCTAGATATGATTAGAACTTTACCCTTGAACTTCCATAGAGGCCATAAATGTGTCTTATGGCTCAAGAAGGCACTCCACACTCAACAATGACAATTAAAGCTTGTATATCTCATAAAAAAATATTGCTTCCACTAATTTAAGGAAAAAATGAAATATTTCCTTTGAAACATAATTAAAATGTTATTAATAAAAAATCAAAATTTAGACATTAGATATGTAAATACATAATAATTATGTGGTTTATATATAAAACCTCCTATTCCACTCCACACACTCTCTCTATTATAATTTCTAATAAAATCAACTCAACCACACACAATTTTTTGTGCTAAGTACTAATTTTGATGATTTGATGCTAATTACCCTTGAATCAAAATTTTAAGGGAAATTTACATGCATACCCTTAATTATTATGTCCTCACATTTCTAACACATATAGCTTGATATTTACATTGATAACACTGGTATTTTCATTTTTATAAAATAAAAAATAATATTTTTAATGTGTTGCTAAAGTTAGAGTGGCAAGCATAAAAAATATAAATATAGAAGTCTTGAGGTTAAATATGTAAATAATATTTTTACAACGTGTGTTTAATCTGAGTCTTAGCCAGAAGTGAGATAGCCTGACCAGTAAGAACCATAACCTGAATTTTCGCCTACCGATTCTCATTTTCTGACTACTCTTCTGCTCCCGTTTGGCTTCTCCTTCTTTCCCCAAGAAGCCATGTCCGCCGAGCCACCGAGCACCGCCGGCGGCAGCGCCACCTCCCGAAGGTACTTCTGCCACCAGTGCAACCGCACCGTTGTGATCGAATCATCCACCTCCGGCGAGCTTGCTTGCCCTATTTGTCATGGTGGTTTCATCGAAGAATTCGACGCACCAACCACTGCTCCTAACCCCGATCCACCCGCCTTCACACTCAATCCATCCGCCGCCCCCTTCACGCCCCCGGGCTCCCAATCACCCATCTTTCTCTCCCGCTCCACAAGTTTTGACCTTCGAGATCCCAGCGATCTCTTCTCCCTCATTGGCCCTGAATCCGGCCGATTCCGCGGCTCTGATTCAGGCTACTATCCCTCGCGATTGTATGGATCTGATGCTGGCCAATTTACTTCGTCATCCGCTGGCCCTAACGCGTTTAATCCCTTCGATTTCTTGCAAAGGTACATTCAGACCATGTTGGGTGGTGCTAATGTTCAGGTTATTCTCGAGGGCGGCGACCGTCCGGCGGTTAGCTTCGGTGATTACTTCATTGGTCCGGGACTCGAACAACTCATCCAGCAGCTCGCTGAGAACGATCCTAATCGGTATGGCACACCACCGGCTGCGAAGACGGCCATAGCCTCCCTTCCTGATGTTAAGATCGCTCAAGACCAGCTCGCTTCAGATGAGGCGCAGTGTGCTGTCTGCAAGGAGTCTTTTGAGATTGAGGAGATGGTAAAGCAGCTGCCTTGCAAGCATTTGTTTCACAAAGACTGCATTTTACCATGGCTTGAGCTTCATAACTCCTGTCCGGTTTGCCGGTATGAACTCCCAACGGATGATCAGGATTATGAGCAGCGAAAGGGTGGAGGGAACCAAGCGCCACTTTCGGCTGCGGGGGTGGAGAGTGGGGGTTCTATTGGG
The DNA here is from genome assembly GCA_003013225.1 of Phalaenopsis aphrodite. Lineage (NCBI taxonomy): Eukaryota > Viridiplantae > Streptophyta > Magnoliopsida > Asparagales > Orchidaceae > Phalaenopsis > Phalaenopsis aphrodite. The sequence continues at coordinate 178,225 of NEWO01000071.1, forward strand.
TCCAGTGGGGCGCCTGTGGGATCTGAGGAGCAGAACACCAATGGGCAGCGATCAACCCCGGTGGAGCGGAGGTTTAGGATAAATATTCCCTGGCTGTTTAGGGGATCGGGGTCTCAAGCTGATGCCAACAGTGCGGAGGATGCGCAAGGGAGTGCCGGTGGGAATGATGAATCTTTCGGTGGCCAAGGAGCTTCTGGGGCAGATAACAGTCGAAGAGACTTGGATTAAGGAATTTGTGAGGTGAGGTTGCTGGGAATTGGTTTTTGCTTTTATTTTTCAGATATTTCTTTTCTGTTGACATATAGATTTGCTACATTTTAATTTAGCTTGGTTCAGATTTTGAAGCTAGAAGTATAATCTTGCCAATAAAAATGCATTTTTTTTTTACTTTGTTGCTTTTAAACCAATTATGTTATTTAGCAGTTGGAATGTGGAGGAATAAATTGGGTTAGGACCAACTTTTGGTTGGGTTTCGCTCTGCCTGACCAGTGAATTTTTTTTTGCTATTTGTGGTTATGTTATTGCTGTTATTTTCTAATGTGTAATTTGATAGCAACATTTTGAATCTTAGACAATAATAAAGATTGGTTTTTTCAGTTTATGATTGCTTCTTGCTTTCTTAGAAGGTTCTGACTGTGGAGAATGGAGATTTCATTAGATGCTTGTGCAGTTAATGAAGTTTATATTACTACTAATGTCACTTTAAGAAGCAATGGTTTTCAGAGAAAAAAAATTGTCATAAAGGAGTAAATTCTGTCAAAAAGTGCTTCTTCAATAGATTTTCTTGTGCCAGTAATGCTTACCGATGATTTAAAATCCACCATAAAAGCATATATGATGGATTTCCGATGAAATTCGCCAGAATTACAGAGGGAAAATAGGCAGAAGGTTGGCCACAATACCTCTTGGAAAAAAAATCGATGTAAATGATCCATTAGAAAAAAAAATAATTTTAGCAGCTCATTTATGTTGATTTTGTTCTTTGCAATCAACAGATCTTTTATGTTAGCTTTGCTCCTAGTGGTTTTTTACTTCAATTGTTTGCATCAAATTCTAGCAAATTTTCTACCAAAGTTCTATAGGTCTATTTTTATTTATTTTGGGAAACACTTCACCTAAAGCTTAAATTATCCATACAAAAACAACAACAATAACAAGCCTTTATCCCACTAAGTGGGGTCGGCTACATTAATTCTTTTTCTCCATTGCGTCCTATTAAGTGTCATATTTTCATTTAATTCTAATAGATTAAGGTCATTTTTTGTACAATATGCCCCAATTCTTTTTAGGTCTACCTCTGCTTTTTCGAACGTCAGTCGAAGCTAAAATATCTATTATTCTAACCGGATCATCAGATTATCGACGTTTAATGTGACCAAAACATCTAAAACTTAAATGATTCATATCACAACAGAAATATTTATATTCACATCACAACACGTACTAAAGAAATATTCCATTTAAATAAGTAAATGATAATATAATCTAAGTAATTTCATGCTAAACATTAAACACAACTGATTATATTTTAAACATTGGGAAGCATACATCAAATATCGATTATATATAGCATTAAACCTAAACACATAAAAATAAACTGTATGTCTTGCATTTATTTCTCCCCCACTCTTACTGTCACCATCTTCCTCTTCTTTTTCATCTCCTGCTCCTTGTCGTAGAGCTTTGTTGTTATTGTTGTATAGCTTCCATTTTTTTTTGTATGCACCTTTCTTGTTGCCTCACCATTTGCTATATATCATCTTTTGCATTAAAAAAATAAGAAGTATGAGGGAATTAGGCATTAGAAGCTATAACTTGATAACCTCAACCACAAATTCTTTTTTTCATTTTAGTTCAAAATTTGATTATTGAGACGATCCACTCAACGACCTTTTCTGGAGATGTCTAACTTTGAACATCCATCAGATGTATGTAGTCATCATATAGAGGATTAATGTTACCAAAAATTATATAAATTTAAACAATTAACATTCTAATTATGATATTTATATACTTACATAATTCACACACACGCGCGCTCGCTAGATAAATTTAAACAATTAACATTTTAATTATGATATTTATGTACTTGCATAATTCACACACACACACACAAAGCCTTTATCCCACCTACTGGGATCGGCTAGATGAATTATTTTTCTCCATTGTTCCCTATCGAGTGCTCTACTTTCATTTAATTCTAATAAATTAAAGTTATTTTTTATACAATACGTCCAAGCCTCTTTTGATCTACTTCTACCTTTCTTAACATAAGTTGAATCTAGAACATCCACTCTTCTAACCGGATCATCAGATGGTCAACGTTTAATGTGACCAAACTATCTAAGATGACTTTCTCTAATTTTGCTTGCCACTGGAGATACACCAATTCTTTCACGGATACATTCGCTTCGCATTTTGTCTCTGTGTCAAGTCACTCATCCACCTTAGCATTATCATCTCAACAACACTTAACTTATGTGATGAAGTTTTATCGAAATATTTTTCCATGACATAAAGAGTATCAAATACGCTCCTTTTGTATTATGATGTCCTTAATTTTGTGTTGCTTATTAAATTTATATAATATAATATTGTGGTAGAAACAGGTCTATGTTAGAATTTTAAAAATAAAAAGTATAACAAATACTTTATTTTTCTTTCTTTTTTTTTTAAATTATTTAATTTTCCTTTTAGGCTCAATTTATATGCGGGATTTTTGTGCATCGAATCCACCATCTAATTTCTGCTAGTAAGATTTATGCACTAATAGCATGTCATTTGCTAAGAAAACACCGACTGTCTACCTGAGCATTGCTTTCATCTAAAAATTATATATTCGTGAAATATTATTGATTAGAAAATCTTTATGTACGATTTTATCTCATTTATTAGCATCTATTTTTTTTCATTGAATTGTCTAGTTTCAACATACCGAGCATGAAATATATAATACGTTGATTTGCACATCTTAAATGGGTGCCCATCATGAATACGGTGTGGCTATTGGATATATGGCTTGAAACCATTTTCCTATAAGCCTTGTCTTATAGTTTTTGGTTCTATTGTAAACTTTGAAAGTGTGTGATCGTAGTGCTTTCACATTTTAGGATTTTATGGATGATAGTATTTCGGGTCACCTATTTTCTCATGATGTCATTTTATATGTTCAACAAAACTCAATGATGCAAATATTCTCATAAGCTGTGGAATAAGCGGTATAGAAATGATTTCTTTTGGGGAAGCATAATTTGCCAATAATTGATTGTTCATTGTTGATGAAGTAGATTTAGTTCATTATTGTGAAATATTTTACATTAGTTTTTAGATTGCTTCATTCATTAAGGAAATGTTTTAGATTTTTCTTGAAGGGCATACACTTGATGAATATAGTATCACCAAACATTGGTATATTGTTCATATGGTTACCCACGTTGACTTCATTTTACTAGGATTTTGTAACAATTGGATAAATGCGATATTTAAGAAAAAATTGGCCATATGCAAACAATTAGTGGACTATTGTTGGGTGGCTTTTTTTTGGCTTATGATATACCATTGCAAATCATATGTTTGTAGTACTTGATTTGAAATTTTGAGGCTTTTGGCTACCAATAATTGATTGTGTATTGTTCATAAAGTAGATTTAGTTCTTTATTGTAATTCATTTTGCATTATCTTTAAGCTTATTTTTGGTCACCAAGGAAACGTTTTATAATTTTCATGAAGGGCATAACAATTTTTTAGATATAGTGTCTCTAAACATTAGTATATCATACACGTTGTGACTCGAGGTGACTTCATTTTATAAGGATTTTTTTTTTAGGAATTGAAGAGAATTATTATATTTCATTTTGATATATATAAAATTTATACAAGTCTACAAAGTCTTTTTATATGAAAAATATGAAATCAATGAATAGAATTAATTACAAAATACTTGCAATAGATTACGAATTGCTGAGTAGGTATTAGGGAAAGAGGGCGGAAGTCTTGGTGAGTGTGGGTCTCGATGGAAATTATGTTATTGTTTTACACTACCCCTCTAGTATGATTTTCTTAGCCATAGTGTTTCACAGATGGAAATTATGTTATTGTTTTACACTACCCCTCTAGTATGATTTTCTTAGCCATAGTGTTTCACAGATTTCTAGTTCCATTGATTTAACTTCAACTTTTGTGTTAAATTTTGCCGCCATATTTTATGTTTTGTCCATCGAAGCCATGATATTTTCTCCTAGTATTGTGCATTATCTTAAATTGCCCTAGTGTCAACCATAGAACTCACATAATTTCCATCTGTATATGTTTTAAGAGTCACTTCCTTTATATTTTTTATTATTTTCTTTCTTTTTTTATTGTTCTCTTCAAATATTGTCGAATTCTGTATGTTACTTTTAGGAGTAATGTTTTAGGAATGTGCATAAATTGAGCCACCAATACAATAATATAGGTAATGTCATTCTATTGTGAGATAAGCATAAATGCCTTCGTACATCTGTGCCTTGTGGAATATCTTCAAATTTATGATTAAATTTGAGAAGAATCTCGACAGATTTACAGCTTAACTTGCCTTATCTTTTTCAAAAGCTTAGTTATATATTTTTGTTGTGGTATCATGTCGAGTGTGAATGCCAAGGAACTACTTTTGCTTGCCTAATTATTTGACTTCAAATTCTTAGGGTAATATTTTCTTAGAATTCCCCATTTATTCCAGGTCATTGTTTGTAATGATAATATTGTCAACATAAGCTAATAGTGTGAAACTTCTCTTGAAGCTCTGTGTTTCACAAATAAATGGGTGGTGTTTCTTGATTTTTTCTTGAATCCATATTGAGCATTACCGTAGCAAACCTTCTGGAACACACATTTGGTTATTGCTTAAGCCCATATGATGCTTTTTTAGCTTATATATATATATATATTATTTTGTATTTGTGTCAAATTTTGATGAGATTTCTGTATGTACTTCATTTTTCATGTTATGGTATAAGAAGATATGCTTTATGCCATATTATTATATTTAGTCCGTGTTAGCTATTAATGATAAAAGAATTTGAATTGTGTTCATTTTAGCGATTTGATCAAATATTTCAAAGGAATCAACCCCCATATGTTGGAATGTAACTTTTGGCTGCTAGTTTGGCTTTATACCTTTTAGGAATTATTAGATTTGTGTTTTACAATAAATACCCATTTACATCTTGGAAGTTTTTTTTATTTATAATTTTATTAAATCTCATGTCTTTTTAAAGGACTCTCAATTCTTCCCTTTTAACATTAATTTATTTTGGATTATTTAAAACCTTAAATGTATTTTAGAGATAGAAATATTTTGCAAAAAAGATTGGTGACTATTAGAGAGATTTTTACAGATAAAAGCAAGTGTAAGGGATGTTTCATGGAAGCACTTGTAATTTGGTTTTAGGCTGATTGTTTTATCAATGGATTCAGTAATAACAATTATTTTAGCTAATTAGACTTGTGTAGATTGTGCTGCCTTTCTTATGAACAAACTTATAATGATTAAGCAGATGGAGCTTCGTATATATATTTGATTTGTGTAAGATTAACTGGTTCTAAAATAAATTTATTTGCTAGGATAAGAGATAAGACACTGCAATTTCGTACCAACTTTTCTTCATGAAAAATATTCTTCCTTTTAATAATTAGTAGTATAGTAATGATGTTTTCATTGAAAATGACATCAATGGACAAAAATAAATTTCTTTTGGGGAGGATGGCAGTATTTATGCCATTTTTTGTGGGAAAATTATCAATCAAGCATATTTAATTGGTCTAGGATCAAGTTTTTCTTTGTTTTTGGAATGTGCATGAGCAAAGACATTATTTCCAAATATTGTGAAAATAAGGTTATTTAGTATTATATTGATATAATATGTTTAGGCTATGCTTATAACTCTTGAAATCCATACTCTTTGCCAGTAATTAGTTTGGGGTAGTTGTTAGAATTGTTTCCCCCATTTTTGTTTTTGAAACTCTTTTTTTAAAAGAGAGCCCTTATAGTAGCAAGTGATCATTCTTTCGTTCATCCTCTCTATTTTGTTGAGGTGTGTGTGTATGATCAGGTCTCAAATATTTTTCATTTTCTTATAAGTGAGAAGGGAGAATGTTAGTGTTTTCTATGACATTTTTGAATTTTACTTTTATAATTTCAAAACCAAATTAATTTTTGATTTTGTCGAGGAAAGTGGGGCAGATGATACTTATCAGTTTTTAGTAAAAATATCTATGATAGATGGGTGCAATCATCAATAAAAACAATCCACCATCCCCCAAAGATGTTCCATGTAGAGGATAGTCGTTGGATGCATTAATTATGAATGAAAGTAAAAAGGCAAAGGGTTCTTTTATATCTTATTAAAAAATTAATGCATTTGTGTATTGCATTAATTATGAATGAAAGTAAAAAGGTAAAGGGTTCGTTTGTATCTTATTGAAAAATTAATGCATTTGTATTTTGCTTGTTCACAAAAATTTCAATGACGTTCTCTAATTTTGATTTCGTTGATAAATGAATGGATTAATGTGTATTGTGAAATAAATTTGTTAGAGTTGGTCATATAATTTTTAGCTCTTGAATTAATGATTCAAGAGCTTGAAATGTGGGCATCTTTTGAGTGTTTAGTTATGTGAGAATATGAGTTAATATTTGATAATGCTAGAGCACAAGCACCCATTATAAATTTTTTTTCAGGTAACCTGAATAACCTTTTTTATCTTTTGGCACCATTTTCTTCCTTCTGTTAAAAACTTGTGAATCAATCACAACACTTTAGATGATTCTTTTCATTTAGTTGATATGTTGAATGGGCGTCTTGCAATGCTCCCATTAGATTTTGACTTCAATCCTTAATTGAAATAGAGTCTTGAGACTAATGGGTTGTAAATATTGTTGTTGTACATGTGCAGTAAAACAACAATTCTTTTGATTGTAAAAAAATAAAGATAAGAAAGAAATGCGACTATAAAGATTTAGGCCATTGTAATGTAAATAATTTGCTGTAATACATTGATACATGCTGTAAAAATGAGAATACTTTGCAGTAATGTGACAATAAAGGTTGCAACATGGATAAGTATTTACAGCAATGCTATGATGAAAATTACAGTTATCGAAAGAAGAGAAAAGAGTGCAACAATGAATGCAGCACTATTGTGTTAAGCATTGATGATAACTTCGATAATGAACATACAAGGAAGTGAAAAAGCCTAGCGCTCTTCCATGATGACAAAAATTGGCTGCGTATATTTTATTCTAACATGTACAATATTTATGCAATCCAAGGAAAGTATTTGATAGGGAAAGCATGAAATAATGTATATACTTAGCTACATAACAATTACAATGGTCTACGGGTTGATGAGTGGGCAGTATGGATCCAACTCATCAATGAGGTAGTAGTAGAGTAGGAATAATATGGAATGGGAGCCTTAGCGAGTGTGGATCTTACATGGCAAAAATTGTGCGATCATTTCACAATTTTATTGCCTAAAAATTTCATTACCTTTTAATTGTTAGATTGAATGATTAGAAAGAATGTTTTAGATTACACAGACATGTATCAGGACAAGTAGATGTGCATATTAGAATATGCATCAATGGATGTTCAGTGTTAGTGTAACGGTCCAACAGCTTTATCGAGGAAACCTTTCTAAGTTATGAAAAATTTGTTCACTTGTGCAATATTTAACATGTTGCAGGCTGAATAATGTATGTACTAATATTCAAGGTTTATTTATTTCCCCTCATTATCATAGGGCGCTTTATGAACTTAGGCTTATTTTTTAGGTTTTTTTTTTGGCATGTTTTTGCTAGTTATGAATCAATTTGTGGTATTTTTTGAAAGTTATGAATCAATACAAAGGTGTATTTTGCTTTTTAAAAGTTAAATTTGTGATATTTTTATGTGATATGAAAGATTTGGGTGATATAAAAGTAAAAAAGGATGGTGGTGTTTGACTGCAACCCGCATTTACATTTAACAGGATTTAGTAAATCTGATAAAAAATTGATTTATATTGACGGAGATGGTGATGGAGATGGCGCTTGCAGCAGGACAGAATAAATCCTTAAATCTGCCTCTCAATCGGATTTAGTAAATCCTGATTTAGGTTGTAAAAGAGACGGAAAGCGAGAAAAAGAGACTAAATGCAAGCAAATTCGGTTTAATGGAGCGTTACATTTAATTTTCATTTTATTGGTGTTTAGCTGGATTTATGTTAAATCTATGAATAAATCCTATTAAAATTATGCCACCAAACACCGCCTAAAACTTAGGTGTTGGATGTGTAAATGCATAGGAATTGAGTTGTATGTAATGCACCTTTCTTCTATTGTTCTCGGTTCATCTGATTGCAAGGAATATGAAGTTCACGCTCTTAGTTGCTGAACACTTTAGCTGAAAGTTTTCCTGCTGGAGTTTGAATTATAATTTTAGCAGCAACTCAATTATTGAGTGCAGAAGGAACCCAATTTTGGACAAAAACTCGCTTAGGACATCTATACTTAGCATTAAACAAGTTACTCTTGGGAGTTAAATATTTTTCTGGCATTTACATACATACCATTGAATTCTAATGTGTTTACATATATAACACGAAATCTTTGCTTTTAACACTTATACCACCCAAATGAATGATATTGGAACATGTAAATCACCATTTCTTTGTGATGATTCTCAAGGAGTGAAAATGACACGGGAGGTACCCGGGAGCCTTCATTTCTACAACCACGATTTGCTACAGTCCTGCGAACATACAGGCTGCTTTTTTTGTTTGTTGACCAAACCCATCCAGGTTTTTTCGCTGTTTTGAAGTCGGCCAGCCCTCCCGGGCCACTCCTCACTATCCTCTTATTATATATTTATTTTTTGATGTTCTAGGTTTGGTTTTTAATGTGTTTTGTATCGGAACAGTCGCCGATGTCTTTTCTTCCCTCCAATTTCCATATCCTAGAGTTCCATGTGGTGCATCGGTTGTATCTTGGTCTCTAGGTGGTGATTACCTTTCCTATTCCTTCACGCATCCCTCTCGTTTCACTACCTTGCCTCCCTTCTTTTTGCAACCCCCCGCCAGTAGTTCTTTTGTTGTTTTTCCTGCAGTTCTTCACTGTCCAGCCATCCACGTCTCCACTGGACCCTCAGGACAGTCCTCTTTTTGTTGTCTCGCTGTCCCATGCCTCCCCCACCGCTGCCGCCGTCATTCTCGCTTGCTTACGCCTCCTGGAAACGGTCAATCCTGGCCATCTCCTGCTATTCCAGCCGTTCGGTCAGCTGTTTCACTCATTCAGTGAACTGCCATTACCACAACTCGTCATCTTCACTTCCGCGTCCTTTTCCCTTACTGTCATCAACCCAGACATCCCTCGCAAATCGTCCCCCGGCTGTCTACTAGTTGTATGGCCTTGTGGAAACTGTTGCTCTGCTGTTTTCTGCTTGCTAACTATCTCTCCCACCCCAATCCACCTTCCAAGGCCTCACTGACCATTACCACAACCTTGCGATCCACTCTCATTGAGTGTTTGTGTCGTATCAGTTGCTACTTTTGTTTTTTGATGCCTTGATTTTTGTTATTTCTTATTCCAGTTGGTTGTTTGTAAGTTCATATTTGAGTTTCAATAATAATATTTGCTTTTTCTATTGTGTTTTGTGTTAACTCCAGTGTCAAATCTTTTTAAGAAGTTTTAATAACTATCATGTTTAGCCTTTGTTCTATTTGGGTTCGGCTTAATTAAATCTCTCTGCATTTTTGTGCATATTATTGGTGTTAATTCTACTTGTGCTAGACTCTTTTGTACTATTACACACCTTATCTTTGGTCTAACCTTTTTTCCCTTCTTTTGTTCATGTCCAGGCCTATATTTTCTTTAATGGGTAATATTCATTTTTTCCTTCTAATATTATAGTTCTAGACTCCTTAGTTAACAATAATTATGTTGCAGACAGCTTAGCTCTATGGGTACTTTGTTGCCTAACACTGTAATCCATATGGTATTAAAATTTTATGTTTCCTCTTGTATCCTAGTAGTATACAGTACTCCCCAAACAATTATTCATTTAAAAAATGCAAATTTAATTGTACAAGTTATCTTGCTTAATTTTCTCGTTCTTCTTTTGAACAATAGATCTAAGGTACTTAAATCTTGGACATCCTAGTATCGCTTTCTTTCCAAATAATATTGTCTAAAAAAATAGATTCATATTAATTAAAATTATTTATTTTGATGCATGATGCTCGTTCCTCATATTCTTCTTTCTCTGTTTTCTAAAATATCAATTGTTATATTTTTTTTAGCTGAGAATTAATTTCAACCATTAAAACTATATTATTTAAATAACAAATACCAATGTGTTTGACTATGAATATCTTTTATAGTATTTTCATATCCAATAAAAATGATAGTGACTTGGCATTGTTATTAATGCTACGTTATAAGTTTTGGAAATTTTTTACCACTTCACAATTACTTCCAATGCTAATCACAATTACATCTTATGTATCTTTTATAAGTTTTTGAGCCCCTAAATATTCCTTTTTGAATATATATTGGTAGCATTTAAAGACTTTTCTTTGTACTATTTCCATTAATTACTTTGGAATAAAATTCACTTAACTATACCTTCTTATTTTAAAACTTAAATTAATTTTTTTTATGTTCATGTGGTTTTACTAAACCAGTGTTTCCTTTTCATATTTATAAGTTTATTGTATTACTCACGAGTTTGATTCCGTTATGATTATTACAATTCTACAATCTTGAATATCTCTTTTGTTTTTAAAAATTTGTAATAAAATGATCCTTCTCCAATAATCGGAGTTTTGTTGTCTTAAGAATTTTATTAAACAAAATTTTTTTCATAGTTCTCTTATATTTTTCTTAGCTCACCAATTCTTATTAGGTATCTCATATAGGCCAAAATTTTTATTATTCATCTTCTTCATTGCTAGTTCAGTTTCTCCTTTTTGTTTTACACTTTTACTTAATTTAATATCTCACAACTAAGGTCACTTTATTATTCTAAGATGAATATCTTAAAGCTTACTAAATTAATTTTTTGAAAACAGCAATTTCAAATTTCTTTTATGTAAAAAAAAAATATAGTGTGCAAAGCAAAAGTTATGATTTTTAATAATTTATATTATATGTCAGTAATTGGAAGAAAGAAAAGGGTAAATAAAATCGCTAAAGCTACAAAAAAGTTTTATTAACTTTGTTCTAATTTTCTTATGTTTTTTTTTCCTAAGAAACAAAATTCTATAATCGATATTCTATCAATGGTAAGGTGAGTACAATTCCTATTATTAGTATTCTTTTGGCATAATACCTGATTTACATTTAAACCCACATTTGGAGCAAAAGAAATTTTTTGTATCACAGCTATTAGTTCTCAAACTTGAGATATTTTTAGAGCCTTAGAACCCAACCTCACTAAACAACTCGAAAAAGAACTATCCAGTGCTAGCAGTTACCGAGAAAACTAAGAAAAAACCAAAGGAAATTAGAGGATAGGAAAAATTTTGGATCAACTCTAAGTATTAGAGAAAATAAATTTTCAAACCACTAAATATCACCTTATTATTTGATGTGAGATGTGTCTCCAGAATGTGGGACCGAATTATGCTGATTGCGGAACGAGTTGGATGGGACTCTTGCCCCGTGAAACTTCTAGTAAGGGACTTTTCGCCCTATTATCAAATTAGCTAAATATTTTTTTTTTTATCGTTTCTACATTATCTACTTTCCTTTTTTTTCTAATTAGGGTTTAGTTTAATTATTAGTATAAATATTGTATGCAAAACCCGATGGGAAAGACTTTTGATTTGAATTGATGATTTTGGAGATGTCTTTTCTGGTTATATCCTAATGGAGTGTTGTATTCTTTTCCTTTCGCAAGTGATGTGTCTTTAGCTTGTGTAAGAATAGGCGTTGAAGCTCCTCGCCGCCCTAACATCGCCGAATTGGAGTTTTCTTCGCTGTATTTAGCCAAGACATCAGCCGATCGACGTCTATCTCCCGACCAATCAACCTCGACTATTTTCATCCCTCGATATTCCACAACTATCTTTTCTCAAATCTCACTTCGTAAGTACCTTTTAGGAGTCTTAGAACTATTTCATTTGGTATCAGGATTAGCGAACCCTAGTTCCATTAAACCCGCCAAACCAAAATTCCAAATAACCTAACAAGAAAAAAAAAAATAATAATAATAATAAAATCACTCCTAGCCCAAACCTTAAATTTTCAAAATCCAATTTTCCACCTCCACAAAAATTTTATCCCAATACTTTCTACCATGCTCTAAATTCCCGACCAAACTTTGCCCTTTCCCTTTTTCGTAAATACTTCCATCGGAAGAACGAGATTTCATACCGCTAAGGAGACACTCTCAATGGGGCATTCGGGAAATCACCATGGAGGATATGCAATAGGAAATCCTCCAAATAAAATAGAGGCGTGCAATCTTAGAGAGGAGAAAATCTAGAGAGGTCACCCGTAGCCACAACGTTAACTTGCCATATCTAAAGGGTGAAGTGAATCTCTTTCGCTATTCAGTTTTCAGTGATGAAGAACCAATACCCCAAAGATTTGACAATGAATATCAAAGGAGAAGGTATAATTTTGGAGTGAAGATTGTCTTGTCATATTTTGTCGGTCTCATGTATCTGAACAAGCTCATTGAGTGGCTCCAGACAATAAAATGTATGTTTGGGTACCAGGATGTCTCACGGGCATAATGATAAAATTTGTCACCATTAAGTTAAAGATTGTTGCATCTCTATGGTGGAAGAATCTGAAACTTCTTTGACAGCAAAAAGACAAAAACAAAATTACTAGCTGATCCAAGATGAATCAAGAGATGAAGTGTAAGTACCTACAATTTCATAACAAATACGATATGTTCTCGAGACTTTATTACTTACAAGAACAAGATCTCTCAGTAGAGAAATACACAGTTGAGCTCGAATGGCTTATATTGAAATATGGGCTAGTGGAGCCCGAGAAGAAAATTATAGCTCGATATTTGAAGGTGTTGAGGTCTTCCATTGCAATGTGGTCTAATTACAACCCTGTTAGACATTACAGGATGTTCAAATCATAACTTCAAAGGTAGAGAGAAAACGTCACCGGGTGATTGTCATATCTTACAGACAGAGTTCAACCCCATGATCAAATAGCAAGAGCACACATTGTGAAACCTTAAAGCCTAACCTGCCTAAGTTGAACTAGTTTAGAGTGGAGAACAGTTGGAGCCAATCAGCATTCCCAAACCCCACCTAGCCAGGAAGTGCGTCAAGTGCTGTGATTTTGGGCACTATGCATCATATTGTCCAAATGAAATGATGATCTCTTTCACTGAGCATGGAGCGTATGAAGAAATAAAAAATGACACAAGAGAGAAAGAAGATGTCAGAGAGGAGACTTAACTTTCAGCCTCCAAGGAAGACATGCTAGTTCTTCAAGCTGAGCCCAAGAAAGAGATCACAATGGAATTAAAATTGATTGTCGTAAAAGATATTAAGTTTGAGGAGCCAATACCAGAAAGGGTGCAAGCACTGTTGAATGAATTGCCAAACCTCATGACCGACATTATACATATTTAGTGGTTGTCACTCAATGTGGTCTTGCATGCTACTACACATTTCATTCCAGAGTTAGTTCCTCTAGACAAATTTGTTTATCAGATGCGCCCAATTGAGTATGGGTGGAAAAAATAGATTGCAGATTTAATGGGTCGAGACTTGCTTTGTAAGAATATTCTTCTATGTACAGTTTCAGCTCAGGTTGGAAGGTCATGTATTTTGGAGCTGTAGGAAATGGACGTGAGCATAAATTTTGCAGTTGGGTTGTCTTTGACACAACAAGATAATGCCTTTGTTAAGATGATGGTAGATATAGTCTAGAACCTTCCTGGGAAAAAGACGACGTTTGTACACGGGAGAATGACGTGGGACGCATCTCCAGAACGCAGGATTGGGGACTGCAAAATTGTGGTTTTTTACAATTACGTTGATCGCGAGACTAGTCAGACGGGACTCTTGTCTGTGGAAATTCCCATATGGGATTTTTTGCCCTATCGTCTAATTAGCTGAAATTTTTTAATTACATTTTCTGCATTATTTTCTTTCCATTTATTCTAATTAGGATATTGCTTAATTATTAGTATAAATGTCGTAGGTAAAATATGATGAGAAAAACTTTTGATTTGGGTTGAGTATTTTAGAGATGTTTTTGTTGGTTATACCTTTATGAAGTGTTGTATCTTTTTCTTTTGGCAAGTGGTGTTTTGTAGCTTGTGCGTGAATAGGTGGTGAAGCTCCTCGTTGCCTAAACATCGCTGAATCAGAGTTTTTTTGCTTTTTTCAGCTAGGACAGCTGCCGATCGACATGTATCTCCATTCAAAGGCCATCAATTTCACTTATTTTGTCTCCCGATATTCCACAACCACCTTCCCACAAATCCCACTTCCTAAATACCTTCTAGTAGCCCAAGAACAGTATCATTATTACATCATGATTTCAAACAGGCACCTAGTAAGACAATTTCCTCCAAAATTAAATTCAAATATCAAAATGACATATGAATAAGTGTCCCCAAATTTATTCTAGGCCTTGAATTATTTCATTCTAATCTTGACTGCCTACTTCCAAAGGCACCCATGACTTTGCTTAGGAGTAATGAATCAACCTAAAAAGCACTTATTTAAATCTTCTCACATAAACTTTGATCTTTGGGCCGATGGCAAGTTGCGTGGGATTTGCTCATTCACCGGATTGTATATGGGAATCTGTATTGCTTTTATCATTTTCCTTCTCTTTAGAAAGGATTTTCCTTGCATCTTCAGCTGCTTAAAAAGGCTTAAATTAGAAATATTAAAGAAAGCACTAGTTCAAACTTACACTTCAAGTCCAATTTCTAAGCATTATCGTTTATCCTTTTAAGAATTTATTAAGTATTTTTTTTTTCTTTGAAGAAGCTTGGAATGCCTCGGCTTTGAAAATCGTTCTTTTCTCATGTATACCTAAATTTAATCTTCTAGTTCAATGATCAACTTATCTTGCTTTTTATTAGTTTGTATATTGTTCTGTTCTCCTTTCTAAATTGAGCCTTGCTTTCTTGTGTAATTGCTCAACAAATTCAGTTTTTTTCTTTCCAAGTTAGTACATATAAAAACATGTAAATGCAAAAAATTTAATGGAGTTAGAGGATTAAAATCATAAACAAGTTCAAATTTTGAATATTTAGTAGCAGTTCAAACAGATTGATTTTAAGCATATTTAACATTTGGTAAGCATTCCTCCTATGTTTTTTTTTTATTCATATTAATAGTTTACAACAAAGTAGTTAAAAGTTTTTTTTCAAAATCTCAATTTGACCATCTATCCGTGGATGACAAATAACAGAAAACAATAATTATTTCCAAACTTCTGCCAAAAGATTTTCCAAAAGTAACATAGAAATTTAACATTCTTTTCTAACAATATTGTCGGATCCACTATAAAATTATACAATTTCTTTAAAGAATAAATTAGCTATTGTAGAAGTATCATCTGTTTTATAATGAAAAATAACATGTGTCATCTTAGAATATCTATCTACTACCTCAAAAGTAAAATTTCTTCTTCTTTTAGATCATAGCAATCCTAACATAAATCCTAATGAGATATCTGTCCATGGCTTGGTAGGAACTGGTAACTAGGTGTATGAACTATGAGGTTGCACTTGTGATTTATAGTTTGCTTACAGATGATACATCTACCAAAAATTTTCTCAATGTATCGCTTCATATATGTGGCTAATATTAATGTATTTATAGAATTGCCAAAGTTTTAACAACTCTAAAGTGCCCCATTAATCCCCTACTATGTGATTCCCTCACCAAGATTTCTTTAAGAAGCACATTTTAACACAACTTATTTTTTCTAAACAGGAATTTGTCATGTCTAAAGGATTTTTCATCTATAGTTTTCTCTTGGGTTTTATTTTGATGTTAAATCGTGATCATGATTATTTTTTTTCTTAATATGTTAAAAGATAAGTAACTTAGATTCGACAATAGAGATTAGGTTATACTTTGGTGAAGTTGCATCCATTATTATATCTTCATTTCCTTATTTAATAATAAGTGAAAATATTTATTTGAATTTTATTCATCGAGCATGATTTAGCTTCTGTTGGCTTTTTGAATGCGTTGTGGATTCATAATTGACGTGGATAATAATTTTTTTTGGCCATAGGTGGCGCTGCTAAGCCTCTAAAGCTTAAACTAGGGCATACATCTCTTTGCTATAAGTAGGATAATATAGGGTTCCTTCATTTATATTTTCATTGAATATACAATTGGTCGCCCTTCCTGCGTAATAATAGCTCGAAATTCTGAATCTGAAGTATCACATTCATTCTCAAAAGTTTTTTGAAAAATCAGTTAAAGCCAATATGGTTGCATCAGACAAATTTTATTTGATTAATTGGAATGCCTTCATCTGTTTTTCTCTCGATTTAAATCCAAACTGTATTTTGAGGACTCAAGTTAGTAGAGCGGTGACGCTATTAAAGTTTTTTATAAGTTGTCGTTAATACTATCATTGCTTGCACTAGTGGGATTTGACTTGTATCTTGAATAGCACATATCTTCTCTTCATCAACCTGTATGCTTTCTGTGTTAATTAATAATATCAGAAATAGCAGTTTGTTAGTGCATAAAGTACATGTAGTCATACTAGCAAATAGTTTTTCTTTCCTAAGCATGTCTAAATCAGACTTTAAATGTTTTACATGCTCATTCTAGCTTTTACCATAGATAAGTATATTATCAAAGTAAATCACAACAAATTTGCCTATGAATGCACATAAAACATGGTTCATAAGTACAACAAAATTGTTTAGTGTATTAGTCAAGTCAAAAGCCTTAACAAAGCATTCATTCGAATCATGCTTTTCTTTAATGAAACTTCTTCATTCATCTCCCTTTTTCATTTTATTTTGATGATAGACACTTTTTAAGCGTATTTTAGTAAAAATGCATGATCCATGCAATTCAAATAATAAACAAGGAATGGAATATTGGTACTTTCTAGTGATGTTGTGGATAGCTTGATAATCCACACACGTTCTATATTCCTTCTTTTTAGGTACTGATAATGCATTCATTGTACAATGACTCTTGCTTTGTTTTATGTACCCATTTTTCATCAATTCACTGACATATCTTTGTAATTCTTGTCTTCTCTGGACTACTCCTATTGGGAGTCGGTTGGAATGGTTGCATTCAGTATGAAGTCGATTGATGTTCTAGCCCTCTGATTGCAGATAATCCAAGTGGAACTTCCTCTTGAAAGGCATCATTGTAATCTTTAATAGAAAACTAACAGAACTAGGCAAGGCATTATCAGGTTCATTAGCGTTTGAAGATGCTTCTCTGTACAAAAGGATAACCGTGTTCGACGGTGTTTTTTTATTCTTAGCAGGTTTCGTAAAAAAGTATTTTTGTTCCCTCTCATGAAATGATTGATACTCAATCTCCCCATGATATTATTCCCTAATTTTGGTTCATTTTTTTTTACTCTCTTTTTTGTATTCTTTTTTAGCAATTTTATTTGATCTTTGTATACTTTTTTGATGTCATCGGGTAAGGGTGATTAGTCTGTGTAAAGAAGGAATATTTATTTGTGTAGATATCATCCCTGACTTGTCTATCAAATTACCATGTCAACCCAACAGTAAATGATCGGTTTGCATAGGTGTTACATTAGACAAAGCCTCTTCTTCATATTTTCCCCAAACAGAAGGAAACTACTAGCTCCTGTTTATTCACCTTTACCTCTCTACTATTGTTCAGCAATTCTAATTTATAATGATGAGGATGCTTAATTATTAGCAAGCCTATCTTATCCACCATTGTGATGCTCATAACATCAGTACACCTGCCCTCCTCAAAACTATATATTTTGTCTTTAAATTAACATTTAGTGTAGAATATTGTCTTGTCGCTCTTTTTTTTTTCTTTTTTGTGTATTTAATGCCCTTCATGTCACTAACAATTATCTTTGAACAACATATTCTTCTTGGTGAGGTTCTCCTAGCGATAGCATGGAATTCGTATCTTAATGATTATTATTCAGCACTACCATAATTTCTGTGTTCGACATTGACTAGCTATATGTACCATGCCTAGGCATTTAAAACATTTAATATAATGATTCTGAGAAGGTTTGCATATCTTCTTCATTGAGTTTCGAAATTGTTCGGTCCTCTTCGTCCTTGTTTTGAGTATGGGCTCTTGCTATTTGTTTTTCTTCCCTCTTGAATGGATTTGGCTTGGAGAGGGTAGCTCCAGCTTCTTGGCTAGTTCAGTTATCACCCTGCTCTTAATTTGTTGCTCTGCCTTGATTGTCATATGCATCATTTTTTTTTTAGGTCCACAAAATGATGCATCTCAACCTTGCCTTGGATCTCCCTATGCAACCCACACAAGAGCCTGTCATGGTGGAATCTTAGTCCTCCTCCACATTAGCTCAAATCATAGCAATTTCTATACTTTAGTAGCATCCATCATTACTTCGGTTCCCTTGTTTAATATTTTGTTTTAAATAATTCTCAAGAAGTAGTAACTTGGGATGAACCGTTTCTTCATAACTACTTTCATCTCTTCCTATATTTCTATCAGGCATATCTCATTTTGTCTCCAGTTTATAACAAATTGGTCTCACCAAGTCAATACATAATCAATAAACTCAATCACGAGTAATTCAACCTTCTTGGAGTCGGAGTAATTACAACAATCAAACAAAAACTTCATCTTTTTTTTTTCCCTTTCAAGATATTCTCCGAGATCATTATTGAACCTTCATTTTGATATGATTAATATTTGCCTCCTTTCTTTTAAAAACCATTCACAAAGGATGCCTATGTGAATTTGAGAGTTCTGGATCCGTAATCAGGTTTTGGAATATATGAAAGGAAGATTTACATACATACCACTCAATTTCTATGTATTTACGTATTTAATACCTTAACTTCAAGATATATATTTTTTTGTATTTTAGTTAAAGATGAATGCATCAAGAAAAGAAGGCACTACTATGACAAATCATAAAAAATGAAAATTTCATTGAAGAATTTTTTTATTATTGAGAGGTATTTTTATATTAATATTTTAGTAATCAAGAATCTGATTATTAGAATGGAATTAAATTTATAAGTCCTACAAATGAAGTTATGGAGATTAAATGGAATTTAGAGTAGGAGAAAATTATGTCAATTTGATTTCATACTAAAATGGCCCACTATAGAAGGTACTTGTGTTAAGATATTTTATAGAAAAGTGTGGAAATTAAGGGGATCTTCATTTGGTTTTTGTATTGATGCTAGAAAGGCCTATGATTGACTTGGCATGTATCAAGGAAAAAAAAACTGCGTAAGCTTGTTAAGGTTATCATCAATATATATATAGCGAAGTATCAATTTGTTAGAATCCATAAAGTGACCAAAGAGTTTTCAACAATGAGACTATATTAAAGATTGCTTATAGAGGATGTTAAAAAAAAGTGACTTTTTTATTTTTTACAAGTAACATAATTCTAATTGAGGAGAGATTTGAAAAAATAATCAGAAAGTTAATCAGCTGGAGAGAATATTTGAACAATTAAAGGCCTTAATAGAATGAAGATTAGTGTGTATGACATATAGGTTTATTAGGTTTGATATTAATTAGAAGATAAATGATGCCTAAGTTTGATAGATTTAAGTATTTTATATTTATTGTATAGAAGAATGAGGATTGGATGAGGATATTACCCATGGATTTAAGGCTTCAAGCAAGTAAATTTGGTGTTTTGGATAATTGTGTTATCTTATGCCTCTAAAACTTCATAATTTTATTTGGATTATTATATTCTATATCGTTGAACTTATTAGCATTTATTTTTATAGTATTAGCATGTTACTTCTTTTATCTTTAAATATTGGATTTTGAGACATAATTAATAGTTTATGGAATGTGTAAGTTCGTATTGTGGATGTTGAACTTTTTCCTCTATTCCAAGTGTTTAGTCCTTGATCAAGTGTAAGTCTTTAAAAGTTTTGTACAATTGCTAGGTGGCCTTTTTCATTTTCTTTACTTTCTTTTTTTATATTTTCATTACGTGTTGAAAGTTGTATTTTATTTAGTCCAACTTGCTCAAATCATGATTTATTTCGTAAAATTGTGCAATACAAACCTCCTCTTGAGGCTCGCCTCATTATTTTTTCTATAAATTTACAATGAGGCTTACGTGTTATTAGGTACTTCATGAGATTTACGTCTCACATAATGTGATGTATGCCTTCAAGCATGCCGCAACTCAATTCTGGTGAAATGTGCTCAAATTGATCTCTTTTTTTATAATAAAATATAAGTAAAATAATTTTGAACTTATGGAGAACATGAGCAGGAGAGACTAAATTTGTATCGAACTTATCTTGAATTGTATGCTATTATATTTTCTATGCTTTTCATAATTTTTTTTATTTATTATTTAATATTTGGATGTTAATAGGCTTCCTTTTATATTATACAGTTTGTTACTTTTTTACTATGTTAGGATGTTAATATGTTGCATTTTAATGTTTTAACAGGTTAAAATGTTCACATGTTACTTATTATTTATTTTAAATTTAATACGATATTTCTTACTTTGCACAATTTGTTGTTTTTGAGGCTTTCACCTCAAAATACTTTTAGGCTTAAGCTCTATCTTGTTTTTTTTTTTTTTTTTGATAAATTTATAAATTCTCATAATTTATTTTTTTTAAAAAGCTTCTATTATGTCATGATGACATTAATTAAATTTTCATTATTCAAAGTCTCGGAGATTGCTTTTAGGATAAAAAGAGTATGTAGGCTCATGAAGAATAATTTGTGATAATGAGTAAGATTTTTATATGATTTTAATGAATGTTTAGTGACTGTTTTTATACCTTTGCTTGTAGGAGTAATGATTCTCTTAGTGGAAATAGTGATAGGAATTAGTTCAATTGATTGGACTTAAAAAAGTTGAGATGCCTTTCTTCCTTGGTAAACCAGTAGTGGTTGAGTAAAAAATAATTCTGGTTTAGGCTTTGATTCGGTCATGTTTGATTAGTTATGTAGTAGAGTTTTTTTGTAGGGATGAAGGGTAGGGAAGGGAATCTTAAAGTGCAAAAATATTTGTAAATTATATTTGATCTTTAGAATAAGTGGTAACAAAATAGTGATATCTGCTAATAATGACATTAATGGACACACATAACTTTCTCATTGGAAGATGGTAGCATTTGCATGTTTTTATGTGAGAGGATAGCCAATTTTGACATATTTAATTGGTTTTGGAACAAGTTTTTTTTTTTTTTTTGTTTGAGATGTGCATGAATAAAAGGCAGCCCCAAATGTTTTGGTTACTGGGTTATTTAGATATCAAAGTGGGTAAAAATTGGCTAGAACATGCAGGTAATTGATTATGATGTGTATGTCTACTAAATAGCTCCATATTTATTATTTTGAAACATTCTTTTGAAAAAATAAAAACCCTTGTGAAGGTATATAAGTGACCGTTTTTCGTTTAGGCTCTTTATTTTGTTAGGTTGTATATAGATAAGAATAATTGTGTAATAGTTTTTTCCTTGGAATATGAGGAGAGTGAATGGTAAAAATAGTCTTTGGCATTGTCGTATCTCACTCTTTTAATTTTAATACCAAATTGATTTTTGTAATACTAAAAATGGT
>NEWO01000071.1:200757-237601 GCA_003013225.1 Phalaenopsis aphrodite
CCTACGACTCGCGAAAGGACACCCTCTGCTTCTTTAAGTTACGAACAAGACCCTCCTAATCATCTTTTGCGATAAACTACTACATGCGAGAGATTCGAGAGGGCTTTGGCGTGCTTTGCAGAAGAAGAAGAAAGATTTAGCACGGTCTTTTGGTGTTCTTATTTGGGCTTCCTCGAGATAGAGGAGAGAAGTGCAAGCAGTGGTTTCTTGCGGTTGAGGAAGAAGAAAGAAGAAGAAGATTGTTCTTCCTTGGCTTCTTCTTGGTGGCTTGTAACAGAAGAGAAATTTAGTTTATTTCTCTTGTAAGTTTATCTTTTTCGGTGTATCTCGGTGTAGAGAGAGAAGAAGAAAGAACAATGAAGTGAGAGATCCCTCTTGTAAGTCGAAACGATCGACTGGTGTAAGTTCTTCAAGTAGTAAAATCTTTTGCACATCCGTGGACATAGACAATTTGTCGAACCCCGTAAATCTGTGTGTTTCACTGTGTTACTATTTTTCGGTGTGAATTTTTTCATTTTCTTTTTCACTTTGTCGATCGTTCTTCTCTTTTATATATATACCACAACAACTGATATCAAAACCGTGTTTCAGATCTGAGGAAGAATAATGACTGCAGATGAAGTGAAGATTTTAGGAATCGAGAATTTTGATGACACAAATTTTGTTTATTGGAAGATGCAGATAAAATACTACCTCTATGGGAAGAAATTTTATTTTCTGTTATTGAGGAACAAACCTGAAAGTATGGATGAGACTAAATGAAATTTGTTAGACCGACAAGTTCTCGGGGTTATTTGATTAAACTTATTGAGGTTCGTTGCACACCACGTCGTTAAAGAGAGGACGACTGCAGATCTTATGACAGCCTTATCAGGTATGTATGAAAAATCATGAAGAAGTTATTCAATTTGAAGTTGGTGGAAGGTGTTTCTGTTACTCAACTCCTGAATGATTTCAATATTATCACAAATCAATTGTCGTCTGTTGAAATTGATTTTGATGATGAGATACGTGCACTGATATTGTTGACATTCTTGCCAAGTAATTGGAAAACCATGAGGATGACAGTTAACAGTTATGCAGGTAAATCTAAACTGAAATATGATGATATTCGTGATTTGATTTTGGCTGAGGAGGTGCACAAGAAAGATTCTGGCGAGTTCTCAGATTCGAGTTCGACGCTGAATGTTGATTTCAGAGGGAGATCATATGACATGAACTCAAATAGAGGGAGATCAAAATCAAACTCTGGTCAGCATGCAACCTGCTGGAATTGTGGCAAAACTAACTACATAAAGAGGAATTTCAGGAATCTCAAGAAGATGAAGAATGATGGAGGAGAATGATACCGCAAATGTGGTATCTGAAGAAGTACAAGATGCACTACTGCTAGCAGTTCATAGTTCTTTTGATAACTGGATATTGGATTCAGGAGCTTATTCCATATAACATTTCATCGGGAATTGATGCAAAATTATGTTGCAGGTAACTCTGGGAATGTGGTAGAAATTGATCTACCAGAAGCCACAGTGCAGGACAGTGATGGAAGTGAAGAAGAGAGTGAGTCCGAGACACCCATTCATATTGTTACATAAACAAATGATAGAGAACCACAGAGATATAAATAAATATTGTAAGGTGAAAATTCAAGCAAGTGGGGGCTGACAAAACTTCCACCAAGAATGAAAACATTACACAATAAGTGTGTGTATCAGGTGAAGATTGAGCATGATGACAGCAAGAGGTATAATGCTAGACTTGTTGGAAAAGATTTTCAGCAAAGACAGGATATTGCCCATGCAGTGAGAGTTGTAAGTAGAGACAAGAGTAACCCAAAAAATAGCTTAGATGTGCAACACTATGTGGACCCTACTGATATGTTGACTAAGGGTGTTGCTCTTGAGAAACTGAAGTTATGCACAACTTCTGTTGGTCTTCTGGTGTGAAGACAAGGGCTTTGAGTTGCAAAGGTAGAATATTTATTTTTGAAGAAAAATGCAACGCTGCCAGTGGAGGATATCAGTTCGAGGAAGCAGACGTAGCATGTGCATCGGTTTCCAAGTGGGAGATTTGTTAGCTGGAGTCCGATCTCGCCTCCCGATCCCGCTCCCGCCCCTTGTTCACTATCGTGAAAGGTCGTGACCGCGACCTTACAGCTTCACGAACTCCTCCCACCTATGATTCGCGAAACGACGCCCTATGCTTCTTTAAGTTACGAACAGGCTCTGAATCATCTTCTGCGATCAACTGCTACAGGTGAGAGTTTCAAAAGGGCTTCAACGTGCTTTGCAGAAGAGGAAGAAAGATTTAACATGGCCTTTTGGTGTTCTTCTTCGGGTTAGAGGAAGAGAATTGCAAGCAGTAGTTCCTTGCGGTAGAGCAAGAAGAAAGAAGAAGAATATTGTTCTCCCTTGGCTTCTTCTTGGTGACTTGTGACATAAAAAAAATTAAGTTTATTTCTCTTGTAAGTTTATCTTCTTCGATGTATCTCGATGTCGAAAGAGAAGAAGATAGAGCGACGAAGTGAGAGATCCCTCTTGTAAGTCGAGACGATCGACTGATGTAAATTTCTCAAGTAGTAAAATCCCTGCAACTCCGTGGACGTAGACAATTTGTCGAACCATGTAAATCAGTGTGTTCTGTTGTGTTCCTGTTTTCTGGTGTGAATTTTCTCGTTTTATTTTTCGTTTCGTCGTCAATCATTCTGTTTAATATATATATATACCACAACAAAATTTGCATTCAGTGTATGACTCTATATTTTGTTGTGTGGTTTTCTGAAAGAGTAAGCTCTTGTTTGGTGTACTTTTAGGTATATGAGAATCCTGTTAGTTGCTCCGACTTGTTTCTCATAGGGCGAATGCGTAAATTGGCTTATCAAGCTTGCAACATATCTGGTTGTGTATGTGACAAGTATATCAACTTTGGGATCAATTGAAGTAACTGCAGACCTACAACCACGAATACCTGTTTTATTTAAAAGATCAGGAACATATTTCCAATTTAAAACTGCAATCCATTTCTTTGATCTAGCAATCTCCATGCCAAGGAACTACATCAGTGACCCTAAGTCTTTGATCTGAAAAACTGATGAGAGTGAAGTATTCAATTGATTCATTTCTTGTACGTCGTCTCTGGTGAGAATTATATCGTCCACATATAGAATCATCACGACTATCGCTCCATTGTTTGAATGCTTAAAGAACATTACATGATCTTCTTGCTCTTGATTATATCACTGACCTTTAATAAATAATGTAAATTTTTTAAACCAAGCTCTCGGTGGCTACTTCAACCTGTATAGGGATTTTCTTAGTCTACACACATTTGTGTCAAACTTCTCACTGAATACCAAATTTGCATCCGTATACACTTCTTCCTCCAAGTCTCTATTGAGAAAGATATTCTTTATATCCAACTGTTGTAAGAGCTGGTCAAGATTAGTTGCAAGTGACAGAAGTACACTTACTGAGTTTAGTTTTGCAGTTTGAGTGAATGTCTCAAGATAATCCATGTTGTATGTCTGAGTAAATCTTTCAACAACCAATCTAGCCTTATGTCATTCTAAAAAGCCATCATTATTGTACTTGACTGTAAGCATTAATTTGCATCATATAGTTATTTTTCTTTTGTTAGATCAACCATTTCACATGTTACATTTTTTTTAAGAGCTTTCATCTCCTCGAAAACAAACTCCTACCACTTATTGGCTTTTAGAGCACCCCGCACAGTTCTCGAATCTTCATATGCGCTAATTGTAAGATAAAAGTATGAAAGTTGGGTGAGAGGTAATCATATGACAGATATTAGAAAATTGGATTTTGAGTGCTAAACACATTACACTTGGGATTTAAACTAGGCTCAGAATTTGCAGACGAAGTGGATTGAACATGAGGTAAAGGATTAGTATGGACGTTGCACGGGTTTGTGGATTCTGGGCAATGCAGAGGTTTGTTCACCCTTTCTTTTGAGTTGTCATTTACCGGGCGTAGACACAATCAAGCGATACCTCTGTCATTATTATTATTATTATTTTTTGTTTCTTCATTGCTATGAACATCATGAGATGACACTGTAGGAATGTCAATATCTAAAAAACTTGACACACTCTCTCCTGATATAAAATTATTTGGATTTTTAGGTTGAGCAAGGTTGGGGACATACTATTTTGGGATTTTTCAGTTTGAAAAAAGTCCTGAAAGTTAGTAGCCACATTTTTATTTTGTTTTTTCTGTTGAAAGTGAGATGAAAAAGAGTTGTAATTCAAAGAAAAATGTGACATCCATAGTAATAAATATATTTTTCAAATTGAGATCAAAATATTATAACTTTTTTTGGGTAGGAGCATAACCAACAAACACACATTTTTTGCTCACTGTTCAAGTTTTTCTTGATTATGAATGTGAATAAAAGCAGTCTAACCAAATACCTTTAGAGGTAGGAAAGTTTAGGGTTGATTTTTTGGAAATAATTTTTGAAAAATATCAAAATGTGTTTCAATGTTTAAAATCTTATTGGGTGTTCTGTTCATGAGTAATGTATCACTGATAAAAGCTTCACCCTAAAGGTATTTAAGTACCTGATCGACCAATAACAAAGCCTGAGCTACCTCTAATAAATACTTAGATGAATTATATATTTTTCAAGAAATAATTGACCCAAAGTGTTTTTGAAATACTCTTGACCATTATTACTCTGTAATATTTGAATGGTTATTTGAAAATGGGTGTAAAAAATTTTTAAAATTATTTCTACTTCAATTTTTTATTTCATTAAATAAACCCAACTTAATCTAGTGTGATTATCATTGAAAGTCTGATCTTTTTTTTTCCCATAATGTGTAAGGATTTTATAAAAACTCAGATATCACTGTGAATCAAAGTAAATGGTATAATAGGTTTGTATATATGTGGAGAAAACGATACACGATAATGCTTAGCAAACTAACACTCTTCTCATTGAAACAATGACATATCTTTATTCTGAAATAATATGGGAGTAAATATTCTTGATAATGAAAACTGGAATAATCTAGTCTATAGTGTTTTAACATAATTTCATTATCTTTGGAAACAGAAATATAATTAAAACCAGTACTTTGACATTGTCTATTCAAGGCAAGTCCCGTCCATCTTTAAAATAACAGTCAATATTTTTTCTTAGCATTGTCAATCGTTCTTCCCGTGGTCAATTCCTGAAACTCAAAAAAAAAAAAAGATAGAATTTAGTCTGACATTGAAGATCGTCAGTAATTTTACTAATGGACAACAAGCTGCACGATAGATTAGAAACATGAAGAGCATCACGAATGATTAGCAACAAGGAGAGTTTGACAGTTTCTATTCTGACACTTATCGAGAGGGAATCATCAACAATTTTGATCTTTTTATTGCATGCACAAGGTCTATAAGAAGAAAATAATTTAAAGCAACATGTCATATGATTAGTTGCACCAGAGTCAACTAATTTAGAACAACCTGTCATATGATTAGTTGAATCAAGAATTAGAAAAATTAGGAATAACACTTAACAAATCTGTGGCCAGGGAGTTATCCTTTTGTATTAAATAACAAAATGGAATCGGAGATAGTTTTGGAGATTGAAATAATTTTTTTAAGTGCTCTAATTGCTCCTTCGTAAAAGGGATTGTATTAGAGTTAGCAGACGACTTTGAGTTTCTTTAGAGGCCTGTTAAGCTCGACCTACACACATGGATTTTGATTTCCAATTTGTAGGTTTTCCATGAGGTTTCGAACATGTCTCATTCGTGTACCATGATTTTTTTGCAATGCTTGTGCAATGATTTTTTCCCTTTGTCAGTATCAACCCCTTTGATACAAGAATCGAGTTATCTTGTTTAGTGTTACCAAATGATTCATTTTTTACAACATAGTTTTCTTTATGGATTCTTCACGTCTAACCTGAGAAAAGACTTCTTGATTTGAGGGTAGAGGCTTCCTATAATTCGATCTCGAACTTAATCCAAACTTCGATTAAGGCCAGCTAAGAATATGTAGACCCAATCATTTTACTATTGTTTTTTGTGGCGAGTATAGTTATTTACATTGTCCCAAATTCCATCATAACATTGATTAAGATCTTGTGATAATGTTACCAACTCATTGTAATACATAGTAAAAGAACGATCGTTTTGTTTAGATTTTCAAAGTTGAGTTTTTAACTCAAAAATTTATGTAGAATTCTTCGAGTTTGAATAGAGATCTCATGCAACCTCCCAAATATCTCGAGCAGAGGGAGGAATAGATGTAGCTTTCCTATGATATGTTCCATGAAGTTGATGAGCCAAGCCATAATCAGAGAAATTTCATATTGTTATTTTTTAAAACTTGGATCACTAGTAATAGGTTTTGAAATTTTTTCAGTTAAATATCCAATTTTGCATCATCCGTTGATTGTCCATTTTATAGATTAATCCCACTTGAGGTAATTGTGCCCATTGAGCTTTATCACAATGAGATACGGCGGTAAGTTATGGGAACAATGCTCAGCCGATACGGGTGTAGAGCAAGGTGTAGTTTCAGGATGACTGGATTCAGTTGATGTGTTAGAATTTTTTGGATTGCCCTTCATCATTGCCGATTTGTAAGACATTCTCAGAGACTGAAATCACCGCTATCCGGTTGCAAAAGCTACGCTGCTATCCCGATCTCTATTTTCGATCAAGAAAGGCACGAAACTTCTATATGTGGAAATCCATTCACTTTCCTTAGTCAGTGGCACAAAACTCCTTTATGTTGTGAAACTCATCGTTGTTTTGAATCAAGAATGACATGAAGCACTTGTATGCTGCAATCCGTTTACTTCCCTACGCAAGTTCAACCTGCCATCAACTACAAAAATAGGAACCAAGAACTTTGAAGGACCAAAAAAAAAAAAACAATAGATTGTTGTCAAGAACCTGCTTTGTACCTTCTATTAAGATGGAAAACATAGGCGGAGGTGGTGCCTCGAAGGAGACACGAGAAGGTTGAGGAAGAAGAAACAACACAGGGCTAGGGCAGTCGAAGAAGCTTCACGCAAGAGGATCGTCACATTCTTACTAGTATCATGTAGAATTGGAGCATGATAAGCCGCTCGCAACAGCTGAACACCCAAGCAATGCAGGATCAGCTAGCTTTCAACTCGATCACTCAGACTCAAAGATGAAGAAGAACGATGCAAGCGACTTCGATCTCGATGCGGGTTAAGACACTTTCGGTGGCTTTGATACTCTATGATTTTTGGAGAAGGAAAAAATATTATTCATTTTCAATTTCTTATGAAATGATTACGAGATAAATAAAGGGGGATGACTCCACGTTAGAAAAATATATAAAATCAGCTATAACTCTTCATGATAAAAGGAAATGAGAATTATAATATACCAGTAATTCTATATTCTAAATATAGGAAGTACTATAGAAAAAGATACTAAAGAATATTCCTAAAATTCCAACACATATCACTTTTGGTTTTTAGTAAAAAGCTTCCTGACATGGTTCAATAATTGATAATGAACACAAATCATCTATCCTCAAAGAGGTTAGGTATAGAGGATGTTCCCCATACGGCTATGAATAAAAAAAATAGACTGAGGGTTTTTGTGTCATTTTTTTGAAAGCCAGAGCTTTTTTATTTTTCTTTGTTAACTCACAAACATCGTAATGAAATTTTTTATAATTGATTGCTCTGAATAATTAAAGAAAGGTAATTTTAAGAACAACAAATGATGGATAACCTAGATATAGATGTTGGAGTCATATTTTTCGTTATTAGATTTAAAAGTTTTTTAAAGAGAAGTTATCATGAAAGGTTTTGTGGAGTTTCTTAATCTTTGATTTCTTGAAGACGGCAATAGATTATCCCTTCTTTTTAAGTCTAATCGTTCTCCTCACTCCTTATATTTGAATGGCATAATGTGAAGGATGGTTAACGAGTTGGTTTATAATTTTAGTGTATGGAGGATGTTTTAGATTGTGAGTGACCTTCTTGTAAGAATGTTTCCTTGATTGTTAACGATTTTCAAGGATCTTTTGATAATTGTTATTTTTTGTGCTAGGATAAGGAGTATATGAAATAAACTAGTAATAGGATTTAATGATATGGTATCTAGCTTTTGCTTTAATAATTCATGAGCTAAAATTTGACATCTTTGAAACTTTAAAAGCACGGGAAGACGAGTAAATACATGAGAATGTTATAGAAGTACTTATCATTGAAGTCTTTTCTAGTGATACCAATAAATTTTGAACTTTTCTATTTCTTTTTTATAGAACTCAGTTAATGATTCTTCAATCATACCTTTTTCTACATATGTTATATATGCATATCTTTGTTTTTTTGCCCACTTTCTTGTATTGTCTAGATTTTGTTTGGTAGTTTGTCATGAAGCATGTAGCATCTTTTTGTTATTTGTTGAGCCTTTTATAATATGTGCAGTTGTGCAGCATGGATAACCTCTATTGACCGTTTTTATTGTGTTAGCTTTGGTGTTCCTTGGTAAAAGTGGATTTAGGATTAAAGTTTTTTATGTTTGCAATCTTTATCATTAAGATCAAATCTTCCATGGAATTCTTATCAATGCTTTAAAAATCGGACCAAACCAGCGGGTTTGATCAGTCATTCAACCGGTTTGGTCCGAGCTCAAAATTGTTTCTGCATAGAACTGACATTGAACCGGTAAGAACTAGAAAATTGATGAACCAACTTGGTTTTTAAAAACTGGTCAGTTCAAATATTATTTAATTTTAGTCTTTTGATTTTTGATCAAATGGTCAGAAATAAAATATTTAAATTAAAAAAAGGATAAAATACAATATATTTAGTTTTTTATTTAGAATATTGTTCAAAATATTCAAAATTATTGTCTTAAATTAAAATATTATTTGTTAAATGGATAAAAATATTGTTAATTTATCATTATTATATTTTTTAAATTATATTAAAATAATTTTAAAAATTTATTACGTCATTCGGTTTAATCTTCGGTTCAACCTCGGTTGAACCATTAAACTTTGAATGTTTATTGCTCTTGGTTCAATGTCTGGTCTGGTTTTCACAACCTTGATTATTAATATATCATGACTTATCTTTTGCCTTTTTTTTCATTTGAATATTTGTATTACTTCATTAAGTGAGTAAATTCTTTTTTTTTGAGAACTTGTACCCTTATAGCATCAAACTCAATGTTTATTTAACAAGGAAATCATAAAATTAGTAATTTTTTTCAATAAACATTTTAAGGTGGGTTGCATCTTTAGTATATTTCGTTTGGATGCATTGATAATGATCCATCTATTGCTATAGGCTTTATACTTGATTGAAGGATTTTGTTCTAGTTGCTTCATAAATGTGATACTCATTTTGATTTCATACTTTTGGGATGTATCATAGACTTTAAAATATATTTAAATTATTGTATCCCATTGTTTTTTGTGTTATTTTTTTTGGTTTCTGTTTTTGTTTGGAATATGTCAATGGATGAAAATTTAAGAGAATATGGACCTAATGATATCAATGATTTGTTATAAAGGACTTTCTGGGAATCAAAGTTTCCAAAAATATTATTATTTTTAAGGTTTATTACATCTTGGGTGATACTAAAAAAAAACTTTCAATTATAGGATCTTCCTCGTGCTCTAATCGTGTTTACTCAATAGTGATTGATCCCTTTTATGAAGAATAAAAATAGTCAAAATAAAGAGATGAATCAGAAGAACGAGTATGAAAGCACAATCAAATAGGCAATTCTTGATATACGTAAGGATAAAAAATTCTAGATCATGCTAGGGTTCTTAATGTGGTGTAGATGGGTTAGAATTATGATCAAAGCAACCCAAGTCCATGTATGTAGAATCCTTCTTATGAGAATTTAGAAATATAATATTTGCATAAAAACATCCTAGGAACTAAAATCCAAAGATGACAATTTCAAAGATAATAGAAAATATACATAAACATCAAATAAGTCTATATTATCAAAAAATTCCCAATCTATAATTTAGAAATACCCAAAACTATAGCTAATAAGGATGCAGAAGATAGCTGATTTGTCATAGACTTATTTGGGGTAGTTCTAGCATATTAATAAACTGCTGAAAAATAATCAGTTCTTCAAAAAACCGTGGTGACTATTATTTTTTATTTTTATTTTTTGAAAAGCCAGAGCGCAACTAAAAAGTTGTCACCACACCTAGCCAGAAACAGTGTGAAAATGTTGATTTCAGCTGTTTGAAAACACAAATTTTTTAATAATCTACAAAACATAATTTACCCAAACGGTCCTGATTTTGTTTTCAAAACGCACCGCACCAAATAAGCTGCCTCAAACGCGGCCTAAAGAATAACAACCTAAGGGGTAATATCCTAAATTCAAGAGTTATATCCCTATGAAAAAGAAAGAACCAACTTGTATTGCAATACATTCATAACCAATAACTCTTATGTTTTTCCAATCTTAAAGCAAATTCATGGCTTTTAAAATCCACCATAATCAAATTTTCACCAACGTATTCTCGCACAATTTCTCTCTCTTTTTTTTAAAATCTTTTATTTCATTCTATCATAAATCCTCTCATTCTATTAGAACCCATATTATCCTCAATTATAATATCTAATGTTGTTGTGCAATCATACCCGCCCAAAATTTTGCTTAAAGTTTGTAGGGAGATTTACATGCCTACCGCTCAATTTCTATGCATTTGCATCTTTAACACCTAAATTTCAATTTTTACATGCATACCGCATTACGTGTGGATGAAAATGTTTTTTTTTTACTTTTTAAAAGTTAAAATGGTGGTAATTTTGATGTGATGGGCAAGATTTTGGGTGTTTTAAAGATAAAAGGTGAATTTTAGGTGTTATTTATATAAATACATAGGAATTGGGTGGTATATACGTGCATGGCCAAAATTTGTAATTTGCATAATCCCCCCAAAGACAAAACTATTGCCAACACTTATAAGCTATCATCCTCCCTCTTACTCATTCTTCCCATTATCATTCCTCTTTATTAGTGGCAGCAAATGCTCACCAATTTGGAGTTGATATTGAGATGTCTTATGAGCATTGAAATATATACGTTGAGCAACATGTTTTCATACATGCCATCCAGTTCTTATGTATTTACATATCTTACACCTAAATTTTGTTTTTAACATTTATACCTCCCAAATCTTTCACATCACATCAAAAATACTACTATTTTAACTTTTTAAAAGTGACATACATTTTTACATACATAGGAAAAGTGCCATGTATGCAAAAATTGAAGTTTAGTTGCTTGATTTGTAAATTTGTAGGAATTGACTGGTACCTGGTACGTATGTAAATCTTCCAAAAATTTTTTATCAAACTTGTAATTGACATCTTCCTTGCATGTTTCTCATAATTTAATGCTGGCCATGACAAACTACATACACTTTCCGGCTAAGTTTCTTCGACATATTCATCAATCAGATAGAGAAATTCAACATAAATCGAAGAAAACATTATCAACATACCTAATTTAGAATTTGTTCAGCGAAGGAGTGTTAGCTTAAGCGGTATTCGCTTTCGTTCAAGCACCTATTTCACCAACCAATGTAGATTTAATGCTGGGGCATTGACATACATTCCACCCAATTCTTATGTATTTACATATCTAACACAAACTTGAAATACATAAGATTTCACCAACCAATGTAGATTTACATATCTTATGTATTTCACCAACCAATGTAGATTTAATATTGAAATACATTTTTTTCATGCATCTGTAAGGCAGCATACAAGTAAAAGTTGTAGTTTAGCTGTTGGATGTGCAAGTCCATAGGAACTGATCAGTGATATGTATGTAAATCTTTCTTTAATAAATTTTTTGCTTGGATTGTCCTTCCTACCATATCTCTTCCTTCCCTTGCAACATTATTTGCTGAAAAATGCCAGTTTCATGATTTATTTCTCATTGCAGGCAAGAAGAAGACCAGACATTTTCTGCTGAATGCTAAGCTCCGGAGGATTTCATAGGCAAATCATAGGCATATAATACTATTCTGTAGATTCAAAACTATTATTTTGGTAGTTATAAAGATATTTGCTGCAAAAATGCCTTTTATTCTGTACTTAAGAATAAATTTCACTGAGCACAACAGATTTATTACATTGTTTCTATTGTTTATTTTGTTTCTCCTCTCCTTTCAAAATGCTGATGGCTTATTTTTTCTGCATTTAGATTCAGATATTATATCTTAGAATCAAGCTTTGGATGTTGAATATTTTGATATAATTCAGTGCTGATTTTGCCTAAATGTGCATGTTTGGAGGATCATTTTTGGGAAGATTTACATGCATACCGCTCAATTTTTATGTATTTACGTATCAAGCACACTTCAAGTTTTTATATATCCCACGCCCTATCTATGCATGAAAATGTGTATTTTATTAATTAAGAGTTAAAATAGTGATATTTTTTTATGTGATATGAAAGATTTGGGCGGTATGAATATAAAAAAATGAAAGCTTATATGTAATTACATAAGAGTTAGGTGGGGTTTGGTATGCAATTTTAGTTAACCTATTAGGTTATATGTTCATCATTATTGCACATGCATGTGTTGTTGAGTTCATGAGATGGAAAAGAAGTGAAATATATACAATATGTGGAAATATTTTGAAGATGACACATGACTATGCTTTAGATGTTTCTTAGATGTCCTATTTTGTAATTATAAAATATATGTGCATGTGTTTGCTATTTTGCATGGAAAGATCATGGTAGTAAAAGAGTGAATGAAAGCAATTAATAAAGCTAAAATTTTGTATTAACCATATAAACAATTATGAATTATATGCTTAAATTTAAAATAAAAGCTCTTTTACTTTAAAAAAATGTGGAAATATTTTAAATTATGTTAATTATTTTTTAATTAAATCAAACCCCATTAAAAATATAATTAAATTAAGACTTACAAAATTCCTCAAAGTACCTTGTGGAAATCTATTACTCAAGTAATCGTCTTTAAATGCCATCTTGGTAATTATTGGAATAAATATGATGCTAATTTTGTGAAAAGTCAAAATTCGGAATATTCATGGAAAAAATTGGGATTTTTATAAAAAGAAGATTTACATGCATACCACCCAATATTTTGTATTTACATATCTAACTCTTAAACTTTAAGTTTTACATACCTTTGCATGAAAAATATCTTCTTTTAAGTTAAAATAGTGATATTTTTTATTTGATATTAAAGCTTAGAGTGTATGAATATGAAAATGAAGGGATGATTACTTATAAGTCACCTAAAAATATTGATATTTATAAATTATTATATCAAACTATCTATTTATGTGTGTTACCATAAATTTTTATATTTGAGAGAGAATTTGAAAATCTATGAAAGTGGGGCAGATTTGTAAATAGCAAAGTTCCCGGTAGTTGGATGTAATTGCCCCAAAAATTTAAAGTTAAGATATGTAAATATAGAAGGATTGGGAGGTATGTATGTAAAAGCGCAGCTCAGCGAAGCTCGGCATTGGATTCCTCCATGGCTAGCGAATTTAGGGCAGTCTTCTTCTTCATTCGATTCATGCCTTTTAGCTGAAAGCGGAGAGTTATGCCTTCTCACTGTTTGCTAGTTTGATGAAGAGAAAGAAGGACTCGATCCTTGTTTTGATATTCGCCACTC
This sequence comes from Phalaenopsis aphrodite, assembly GCA_003013225.1. Lineage (NCBI taxonomy): Eukaryota > Viridiplantae > Streptophyta > Magnoliopsida > Asparagales > Orchidaceae > Phalaenopsis > Phalaenopsis aphrodite. Next base: position 214,425 of record NEWO01000071.1, read on the forward strand.
TACTGCTTATTCTTTGATTTCTGACCTAAACATTCGGCCATGGTGTGGGGATTGATTCCGGCGGATGCCCTTCGAGGTACTAAGTTTAATCAGCAGTCTATTACTTTTTTGTCTTCTGTAACTTTCACATCTTTTTATTTCATTTCATGCCATTTGAATCATTTGGTTTCTGTAGGTGCGCAGAAGTATTACATTTTGGCCCCGGGAACTTACAAAGTCGGTCGAAAAGGTCAGTTTTTGTCTTAGAGCTCTCTTCTTTTAAAGGACTCTTTGTTTTCTCACATTTTATGTATTGCGTATTGATCGAATAGAAGTTGGAAACAATAAATTTATAAAAAAAAAATCGGAAACAACAAGGTCCGAGGACCAAGAATTATTGCATAATTAGGTAGTGCCTCTCTTGTTTCAAATCAAAAGGTTTTTGGTGGGATATATTTGCAAGGATGGATGTTTATGGTGTGTTTTGTTTTCATTACTTGTTAGAAAGTTGGCAGATTGTTGTTTGTAATCAATTGAATGCCAGGTTTCTTCTGTCATTTCAAATCCTTTTTTTCAGCTAGTTTGTAGAGTATGCCATGTCTAATAGCATATTTGGTGAGAACCCTATAGAGGCATGGGACAGGAACTCGAAACCAAAAGGGAATGTTCTATTGCAACAATACCTATTTGGCAAGAAAACAAAGTAATTCTCCTTTGCTAATAGGTAGTGGGCATATATGTTCTAATCCTAACTAATTATTCAAGGCAAAATTACATACATGGCATCCAATTCTTATGGATTTACCTATCTTACACCTAAACTTTCATTTTTACACACTTAGAACTTTATCATTGGGGTTTGACTTTAAAAGGTGATAGCGAGTGCTACTTTTCATATGATGTTTGTAATTTAAAATTTTAGGTGTGAGACAGGTAAATATGAAAGTTTTAGGTGCTATGTATGTAAAAGCTCCATTATTCAATTAAGTAAAGCTAACAAACAAAATAAGCGAATTGTATCTAGAAAGTAATTGATTGCTAATAAAAATAAGGTTATAAAGTAGTAAATGCTTTTGTTGCATTAGTTCCTGTCCACCTCAGAAGAACTCGACTTGAGTTTTGGCAAGCTCAGTGCGTCGTCCTTCATCAGGTGGGTGGTATTGGTATTGTTAAGGTAGATTGAATGCGGAAGAGATATGCATGTCACTGGATAAGGAGACTACACAAGCATTATCATCTATATGCCGAGCCATTGGAAAACAACCAAATTTTTGTAGTTTCAACGTTGAGTAAGCTTCCGGAGGAAATCATTCTTTTGGAGGCAACCATAACTAGGTCCCCAATGTTAAACAACTTCTTGCGATGTTGATCAAGTATTTTCTTGTATTTTTGGTTGCTTCAAGTAAGCTTTTTATAACCTCTTTCAACTTATGGTCGAAATCATTAATCAATCTGGCAGTTGTAGGGTGTTTCTGTATTGGTCGTATAGCAATATCCACTGCATGGTTGAGTTCTTTAGTATAGACGATGTTGAACGAGCTTTTGCCAGTGTTTCAGTTAACAATATCCACTTTATGGCTGAAGGACCTCATCTCACTATTTCAAAATGCTCGCTAGCCACATATCATATCATGTTATCCAATGTAAGGTTAACAATTTCTATTTATCTGTCTAACTGGGAGTAGGGGGTGTAAATAAGTCAAGTCTAGCTCGAGCCACGCTCGACTTGAGCTTGAGCTTGATTAATTTTATTGAGTTCGAGCTCGAGCTCAAGTCGATGAGTTCGAGCCGGCTCGCTAGCCAACTTATTTAATATAAAAACGAGAAAATGATATTAATTTAATCTAGCTTTATAAAAAGATGACAAATATAATGAATAATTATGTGTTAAACAGTAAGAAACCACTTAATAAACAATAATTGATAATTTGTTGGTCGAGTGAAGTTTTAGAAATGCATAATTGATTCTTTTAAGAAGGAAATCTTGTTGAATTGAATAACACAATTTTTTTTTTGTGGTAGTGCAAAATTTATATTCTGAATGTAACTCCTCTAATCTTTGCATTTTAATAGTGGTCACTTGAACCAATTATCAAATTGGCCCACCTACTCAAGGTGTGTGCAACTCTGTTGCTTAAAAAAAACTATCCATCTAACATGCGTTCATTTTAAATTTTGACGTGATAGGAGGAATTGTTGCGGCTGATGGACGCTAAGTAATACAATTTCTTGATGAAGTAATGTTCCCATTGTTTTAAGGTTTGATTGATGACATATTACCCTTGTTTGTAAGTTGACCACTCTTGCTAGTTGGGCTCAGACAACATAATCAAATACCCGACTAATTTTATCTCTTTTTCGCTTACTGTTAACATTTTTTTGATTTTCAAATATTTGAACTTATGAGTTTTTTAGGATTCTAAATGTAATTTTTATTTTTATGTATGAGTTATTAAGCTTGAAGTGATTATCTTACAAACAACACAACAATACTGGGGCAAAAAAAAATTTTTTTTTCATAAACATTTGCAGCGCAGCTACTGCACAATTTTACAATCCAAACAAATGCACAACTTTCTCGCAGCAGCTTCCCCGAAGCAGCTTTTTCGCATAGCTGCTGCGTTGTAGCTTTTTTAAATAGTTGCAGCTGCGTCAACAGACCCTTTAGTATAGCTAACTAACTAAGCAAACAAATTATAACTAAATTGTAATTAACTACTAATAAAAAGTAAGGTTGTACGCCAGTGAACACTTTGGCGGGATCGTAATAAAGTTAGCACAATGTTGCCTATGCAAGGTGGAGTCCTTTCTTTTTTTTTTTCATTGTTGAATGATAAATTACAAATTATGTGGCTCAAAGTCCTGATCTTACAGAGATAACCTTCTTCTTTAATCGACGGGCCACAGTTTCTCTCACACAGAGTCCTTCTTGCTGCTCATTTAACCTTTAAACTTTGCAGATTGTGACATTGTTGTTCAAATGGACCCGGCAGTATCTCGACTTCATGCTGAGATTATTGTCGATAAGCTAATTTCTCCAGATAATTTTAGTGCTGGACCTACAAATTCAAATTCCCACGTTCGGATCAGAGATTGTTCGAAGTATGGTACATTTGTAAACAAGGAAGTAGGATCCAAGGCTGTCCGTTTGCGCCAAGGTGAGGAGGCAACCCTCAAGGAGGGTGAGACTGTAACTTTTGGAACTGGTAATGCATCATTCAGGTGAATGATAGTTTTAATTTTATTCCATTCCATAGTTGCAATTCTTATGGGTTGGTTGATTGTAGACCAGTTGTACGATATTAAAGAAAATTTATGTTGGCAGTTATTTTGAGCTTTATTTCCTGGAATTTATTTATTTTTCTTTGTTATAGGTTTTGCTTTATTCCCTTAAGAGTTTTCATTCACAACCCAAAACGAGGCCAACTTAAATCAATTCAAGCCATTGCATCATCTATTGGTATGTAGTTACAACTTTCTTTTTAGGGGAATTTACATAGCACACCATTCTTGTACACCTAAACTTTCATAATTACACACATAACACTAAAATTTTTAATATCACATAAAAAATAGCACTATTACCACTTTTTCTAAGTGAAGTACACCTTTTTATGCATATATTTAAAGCACCAAAGTGCCATGTGTAAACATAAAAGTTTAGGCATCAGATATGTAAATTCATAAGAATTGTGTGCTATGTATGTAAATTTCTCCTCTTTATTGTTTTGAACTCTGATGAGAACTGCAAATATTAGTTCAGTATGTGCCCATCAATACTGTAATATAGCTACTACATATGGAATTAGAGGCATAATGATACGGAATTATACTTAAATAAATTGCTTTTTTTATATTTCTTACATGCTGGAAGTGATGCCACTGCACGCTCGAAACTATTAGGAATCAAGAATTTATGTGCTAAGCAAAGTGCTGCTAAAAATGATAAGGGGCATTTACATATCGAACACCTAAAAATTCATATTTACATGCATGCCATCAAAATCTTTAATAACACATAAAAAAAACCACCATAATTACTTTTCTAAAAGTGAAATACACATGAAAATGTGTAGGTTCATGAAACAAAGGTGTTGTAAGAGTACATATTTAATGTTTTTTAATATCACATTTATTTCTAACACTCAAAATTTAACATGTTAGTAGTTATCTAAATATTAATAATGAATGAATTTACATATTAAAATACTAATGAATGAATTAGATAATTAATTAATTAATTAAGTTGAAAATTTGAGTAATCCATAAAATTTTAATAAACTTATAAAAATTTTAAATCAATTAAAACTTCTATTTAACAAAACCTTAAATTAATAAAATAATTAATTCATTAAATTAATTCGTTAAATAATTAAATTAATTATTATGCTAGTAGTTAAATAATTAAATTAATTAACATGTTAGTAGTTATTGATTAAATAATTTCAATTAATTAACATTTTAGTAGTTATTATAATTAAATTAATTTTTTAAAAGTATGTTTTAAAGTATGTTTTTTTTAAAAAAAAATAGAAAATACCCAACAAACATGTTTTATATTTTATGTTTTTTTAATATAAATAATAACAATAGCAAACGTGTTTTCTAAAAACAAAAAACAAAAAAGAAAATAAGAACAAACAAATTGAATGCAAAAATAAAAATAGAAAACAAAAAGTAATCCCAAATAGGGCTTTAGTGTTTGAATCTTCTTTAGCATGTAAACGTTGGGAACTTTTGATAAACAGAAAAGAGCTGCTATCAAGCACGAGCTATTGATGCTGCTAAATTGCTTCAACAAGCTTTATTGTCCCCATGCCTGGGAAAGCAATGTATAATATTAAGAACTGATACTTAGTATTTTGAAGATTTACATACATACCACTCAATTATTATGTATTTGCATATATAACACCTAAAGTTTGATATTTACACTTATAACACCTTGGTGTCGCAAACCTATGCATGAAATGATGCATTATTTAAGTGGTATGCATGTAATATGAATGTTTGTGTTAGCTATGTGAATATATAAGAATTGTGAGGTATGTATGTAAATGTCCCTAATATTTATGATATAAAAAAAAAAAACTTGTAGTCAATAAAGTATGATGGCATTATGATCAACCAAGTTTTGTAATAGTATATCTAGGTGCATTTGATTAGCCTCTATGTTCATCCATACAAAAAATAACAACATATGTATTTATTTATTCTTTCGACTTCTGTTTTTTGCGTGACAACCTGAGAGCTGAACAAGTTTGAGGTTGATAAACAAAAGTATGCACCTCAAATGATAAATATTTGTATGGGAGATCCCCTTTTCAATTTTAGTTCCCGGGAAAAGAAAAAAAAAGGGAAAAAAATGGGACTTTACATACTTACCACTCAATTCCTATATATTTACGTATCTAAGAACTAAACTTTACCTTTTACATTTATACCATCCAAACCTTTCATATCACATAAAAAATACAACTGCTTTAACTTTTGAAAGTGAAATACTCCTTTTCCTACATGTAGAATTTAAAGTTTGTGTTAGATAAGTAGATACAAAGAATTGAGTGGTATGCATGTAAATTTTCCAAAGAAACAAGAAAGAAAATCTAACCACCCATGAGGATTATGTAAATCTAACAACCCAAACAAAAATTGCATGTTTGAAACCTATTAAAGAGCTTCAAAATATTTTATATCTCGGGTCTATTTTTCATAGTGATGGTGATATACATGGGGATGCTATTAGTACAATACAAGATGGATGGTTGAAGTAGAGTAATGCATTAGGCCTATTGTGTGATGGAAAAGTACTGTTTAGACTTGCGGAAAATTTTATAATGTGGTGGTGAGATTTGTAATGATTTATGGCACAGAATGTTGGTCTGTAAAAGAGAAGCATAAAAATTAAGTGTTCCTGAGATGTGAATGCTCAGATGGATGAGTGGCTTTACACTTAGAGGGAAAATGCAAAATGAATAATTTTTTGTGAAAGGGCTGGGTAGCTCCAGCAGCAAGTAAGATTAGAGATAATCAATCACCTTAGATGGTTTGGTCACATTAAACTTTGACCTTTTGATGTCCTAGTTGGTAGAGTACATATTTTTGATTTGACTAATGTTAAAAAAAGGTAGAGCTAGACATAAAAAGACTTGGGCATGTTGTATACGAATTGATCTTAGTTTATTAGAATTAAATGAAAATAGGACACACAATATGACACAATGGAAAAATGGGTTCATGTAGCTCCCTGCTTAGTGGGATAAAGGACCGTTGTTGTTGTTGTACTTTTCGGTTTCCTTTCCCTATCACATGAAGTGTGGCCTTAGGGAATCATTAATGACTTCATATGAAATGACGGGTTGATGGTTGCAACATATTCATGTATGGATTGATGGTTCCATATAACTTAAATAAATGGGGCATTTACATACATACCACCCAATTCTTATGTATTTACATATCTAATAGCTAAGCTTTACTTCTTATATTTATAGCATCTAAATTTGTCATGTCACGTAAAAAATACTACCATTTTAACTTTTATAAATTGAAATAAACCTTTTTCATTCATTGATAAGGTGGTATGAATGTTAAAATTGGAATATAAATGTTAGATATGTAAATGCATAAGAATTTTGCTGTACGTACGTAAATTAGTTGTCAAAGTAGTACTTTGTTAGGTAGAAGATTTGGTGGTGTCTAGATACTGAAATTTAAATTTTAGTTGAAGTTGAGTGAGATTTTTTTGAGTTCAGAAAGTGATAGTAGCATTTACCTGTTTTCAATAGAGTTCTTGATGTAAGGTGATCAAATTACATATTTTAATAGCAATTTATTTATTACAGGTGCAACAATTACGCCTAATTGGAGACCTGAGTGCACCCATGTTCTTGTCAACGAGTCTTCTTCAGTGTCAATAGAACTCATCGATTCGATTCTTGCCAAGCAATTTGTCGTCCTAGTTCATTGGTTCGAGGTATATTTTTTGCAAATTTCCTCCTATAACTTTTTTGGAAAGATTTAAGTACATACCACTTAATTTTTACATATTAAGTAAGAAAACTTCAACTTTTACATATATGCCGCCTTACCATGAAATTGTGTATTTCACTTTTTAAAAGCTAAAATTGTGATATTTTTGATGTGATATAAAAGATTGGGAAGTAAAAATATAAAATGCAAAGTTTAGGTGTTAAATGTGTAGATACATAGGAATTGGGTGATATGTATTTAAATGACCCACTCCTTTTTTATCTCCAAGCGATTGAGGGTTTTATCGCAATCATAAGTGACTCATATATGTTTTCTTTTGATTACATACTAGCATTCAGCAGCTTGACTTTTCACTTATGTTGTTTAGCGAATATTGCACGGATGTTTCTTTGCATTGTAGATCAATAGTATTCAGTATGCTCTAATATTGTTACATGTTTTGGCGCTGATTAGGTGGTTGCCGAGAAAAATATTTGCACGGAGCTGCCAAGCTGTTCTGCGTAAGTTTTTTCCTTTTTTTACCTTAATTTTCTTGTGAGTAAGCGCTTGCTTTTTGTTATTAAGTCCATGAAATTTTCTCAATTTACTCAGCTATGTACCAACCTTGAAGCTTGAGGATAATATTGTAAGGATTGTGGATCCCAAGGTTCAGGAAAATTGCCTTGAAGGCTATGAATTTGTACTTACATCACCTCATAAGGTGAGGAGTCTAATTCTCTTCTTGACCTGGTTAGGGTGGCAACATGTTTTTCCGACTTACATTGAATACCTTAGAGCTTGTTTGGGATCGCTTTTATTTTTAATTTTTAATTTTTCTTTATGATTTTATTTTAAAAACATTTTTTTAGTGCATTTTTTTTTGCATGTTTTTTTAAAAAAAAAATCATATTAGCTTGTTTTTAAAGACATTAAAAACATCTAGAATTTATTTTGAGTGTTTTTAAAATTTAACTAAACTTGTTATAACATATCAAATATGTTTTATTTCAAGTAAAAAGAAATACATAAAAAATAAAAATAAATAAAAATCAAAAGTGATTCCAGACGGCCCCTTAAATTCCACTTGAAAACCTGATGTTTTCTTCGCAGTATAAGTTCGGCGATAAGTTGCTGCAGCTACTTAAAATGATTGGAGCAAGATTTGTTGGTGCCAACGAGTTTTTGTTAGATAGCCAAGTAAGCTATGCTTGCCTCCCTTTAATTTTATAAAAGGGGCATTTACATACATGCCACTCAATTCTTATGAATTTACATATCTAGCTCCTCAATTTTACTGTTTACCTTTAAACCTCTCAAAATTTTCATATCACATAAAAATACCATCATTTTAAATTTGAAAGAGTGAAATATATCTTTTCGTGGATACCTGAGGTGTTATGTATGCAAAAATTGAAGCTTAGGTGTTTGAGATGTAAATACATAGGAAGTGAGTGGTATGTGTGTAAAGATTGAAGTTTTTTCTGATGGAAATTTAAAAGTATAACTATGTCAAATGCATAAAAAGTGATGATATATATGAGCTATATTAATGTTTATATTTTGAATTAGGATAGTAGCCACATCTCTAGGTATATCAGTAGCCAATCAATTTATTATGGGATTAGATTTTTCTTTTCTTTTTAACTGAAGAACAATCTTTAGTAAATTTAATCTTTCCTAATATGCTCAGTTAGCTTTGATAATTCAAATACTTATATTTACAGGCATACAATAATTTTTTATAGTACATAAAATAATATATTAGCTAATTTATTATCCATTGCCCTACTTTAAAATAGATTACATAGATCAATTTCTCCACTTCTTTTTAAACCCTTAAACGTTTAAAGTGCAATAAAAATAGTAAAATATCATTTATCATTCAACCATAGAACATTTAAAACTTCTCCAAAGCTATGAAGCTAATGATAAAGTCAGTTGTTTTGAAATGTCTGAACAAATATGAACGCTTGTGTTCAAGGAAGATTTACATCATACCACTCAATTCTTTTGTACTTACACATCTAACGCCTAAACTTCAATTTTACATACACACCACCTTATGCATGAAAAGGTGTATTTCACTTTTTAAAAGTTAAATGGTTTTATTTTTTATGTGATTTGAAAGATTTTGGTGGCATAGATGTAATTAGCGAAGTTTAGGTGTTAGATATCTAAATACATAAGAATTAGATGGTATTTATGTAAATGCCCCTATATTTAAAACGTTTGTTGCATGCATGTGCTGTGCATATGATTAAAATTACGTCAATTTGCTTTTGCTGCTAACTAGCTCAATTAGTTTTTTTGCTGGATTCTCATTCAACTATGTTAAGAAAAATAATTAACGAATTTACAAAAATAACTTATATCTGCCATGACCGCAAACTTTCTGCAATGTTTAGGAACATATTCAATTGCTTAATGCATGTTTATTTGAGATTGAAATATTTGGCATTTACACCCTGGAACATATTGTATTTTAAATATTTATTGTTTGAAATATTTTCTTCCAACATATTTATCTACCTAATAGAACTTTTAGACTTCAGCAGCTAAGGAGAATAATCAGGCGGTTGTTGTAATTCCTGGAGAATCAGCAAATGAAGTTAGCTACTCTCGAGAGTTCTCTTCTCTATCTAGAATCACCGATGTAAAACTACTGGCCGCTATGTTATCTGGGAACTTGGACTCTTCTTTCATCGAGCTTCCTTCTAGTATGTATTTTTTATTTATTGGTTAATATTGCCATTTCTTTTGTTTTACAAGAAATTTTCTTGGATAATTGTTTGAAGTAAATAGCCACTCTTGCACGCAATGGGTTTAAATTTACTTATTGAGATTAAAGTTAGATACATGAATATATCTTGAGATATCGGTATTCATTTTTTCATTCTAGTACACATTTTCTTCGTTGTCTAGAATTATTGACATAAAGAATCTTTCTTTATTGATCTGTGTTTCATGATATTTTGTCATGCTTGACATGCTTTTTTTGAATTTTGACATATATGACATATCATTATTGCCATGTTGACATGTTGAGTTATCTAGATTGTAGTGGGTAAATTGGTAGAATACTTAGGTGGTGTTTGGTAGCAACTTTGAATAGTATTTATCATTGAATTTATGAAATCCAATCAAATGTAAAAATGCAAGGGTTCTGCAGATTTATGAATTTTCAGATTTAAGGGCCGAAAGTTTGCCTTCGATTCGACTTAAATCCATATTTACTAAATGCACAAGGAGGGTGGATTTAATGGATTTAGGATTATTTGATTTACTAAATCCTACTTGCAGCCGAACACCCCCTTAGGGGGAATGTAGGATTAAAGTGGTGGTGATGGTTTGTTGTGGAAGTTTCCATAATCCCTTGGATTTTACTAAAATCTAAAAATAGTATTTTTGGTTTAGGGTTTTATGGGAGAGGCATGGGGATGATTTGAGGGCAGAATGACTTGTGGATTGTTAGGTTTTGATGCGAAGAGTCTGGGAACAAAATTTGACATGTTTTTATATTTTGGGACTAAAATGACCTCTACAAAGATTCAAAAAGGATTCATGTAGCCGATCCCACTTAGTAGGATAAAGGTTTTGTTGCTGTGTTTTTCCCGTTTTCCAACTATTGGTATTGATAAGAAAATTGTGACCGAGAGCTTTGTAGAGTGCTCAAAGCGTTTGCATTGGTGAATGCCACAAAGCAATCTACCAAATGATTGAATTCAATGGTCAAGCTCCATCCCTTGAGTGCACACACTCAAATTATTAATTAGCTGTAAGTTTGTCATGACTTGGTCCGAGAGCTTGAAATATCAAGGTGGGAGTGTAAAGTCGGATAAAAAAAAGATTATATAAACAGATTCATTGCTTAAATAAAATCATCTAAAATATAAAAAAATCATTCTATTTCACAATTTTAATTTACAGAAGTTAGTTTAGATTTGAAGTTCTTTATTGTACCCATTTCTTTCGGCTCATTGTTGTCTGTACACAGTCTCTGGGATCCATCTTCACAAAGGAGGTTTTTTAAAAGAAAAATTTTAACAACTTAATGCATGAGTTGAACAAATAAGTGAATAAAATTTATCTAAATTACAATAGTTCATGTTTTAAAATTATTTTATAAAAAAATAGTAAATAGTAAAAAGGAGATGATAAATAAATATGTTTTATTGTTATTTTATTTATTTCATTTAAAATGTCTTCTGTATGAGCATCGCTAGATATATATTAAAAGTATATAGTTCATAATATTTTTCAAAACCAACCAAAAAGAAGACAATTATCCATTTTTATTTCCATTTTACATGCACGGATACGTTGCTTTCCCAACCAGTATTTTACGGTTGCCTCCATATATGCATATATCATATTTCATTTATTTCTTTTATATAACATTTACTTTAAACAATTTAGCATATGAAAACATGAAATTTGTATTTTAAATAAAATATTAAAAGCATTGAAAATATTTACAATTTATGTTAGAAATAAAAAAAAATTATTATAAAATAAATACATGTTTATCCACCTACTCAGTATGGTCGATTGTTCTTTCCTCCATCAGTCTATTTCTTTGGTGTACTTATAGTAACAATTATTATTATTATTTCCTTTTTAAGTTACAAAGTTTTTTCGTTAATGTATTAAACACATCAAATTGGTTGAACATATATAGGTGGTAATCTTTAATAAAGTGATATACATTAACATAATTTAATTTATTGAAACTTTATTAAATTATGGAAATCTTATTAATCAAGTGCTTTTAATTAAGACATTTCCCTAACATTTAATTTATTATTTTTGAGTTAGAGCACTAATTGTGTTGGGGTTGAGAATCTAAATTAATTTTCACCCAACCTAAATAACAATTATAGAAATTAGGTATTTGATATTGCACGTGGATATAATACCTGAAATTTCTCTCTTCCTTTTTTGGTTTTGCTTAAGTCATTTAAATTAGTAGATTTTTTTGAAATTTCTTCAGCTGGCAGAAATTTTCAAACTTAAAAATCTTAAATTTTTGGTTTTGAAAATCTCGCCTAAAGCCAAAAAAACTCATATTATTCATCCATGTTAGTTGTTCTGCTTCAATTTAAGCTAGTGAGTGTTCATTCAAGCGTCTCTTGCATGTTAAAGCCCCTCTTGTGCTTTTCTCGAGCTTGGAAAATCCCACGAGATTAGGAAAAACTGGCTTCCCCCTCTCTACTTGTTGCCTTACATTTTCCCCTCAATCAGAACTTACAAATGCTCGGCCAAGCGTCGCCTGCATGAGGAAAAGTTTCCTCTGAGTTGCTCGAGTTCTCACGAGCTTGGAACCTGCACATTTTGCTTGGATCTTCCCTTTCTCCTGCTCAAAAGTTCAATTTGTTTGTGCAATTGTCGGTTCACACGTTTGCTACAAGGCGCTAATCCTTCGCCTCCCTCACTCTCCAAACACCGACTCTCGCACCATGGTCTGCTTTCTTACGTGTATGCGGCTCAACTCTTCAGTTTGAACCACTCCAACCAATTAGCGTGAAGGTCTGTTCATGTGGTTGTTGCTTCTCTAATTTTATCTTCCTCACTAGGGCTGTCAAAACGGCACAGTCTTCGCAAACAACTTGTGTTTGGCTCGTTCGCTAAGTTAACGAGCCGAACACGAACAAATATTTGTCGTTCGTATTCGGCTCGTTTTGGCTCGAAATACTACTAATCAATTATATATATATATTTGATGAATAGTATTTTTAAAAAGTTTAATTAAGTACAATGCTACAGAGATTTATAATCAATTAAAAGTATTAAGTAAGAAAATAGAATAAAAATTACTAAATTAGATTTAAATGATGTTTTAAATCTTGCCCTAATCCTTAACATCTTATGGTTACGTGATTAGGGTTGTCAAAATGACTCTTTGTGAACGGCTCGTGTTCGGCTCGCTAAGCAAATGAGCCGAACACAAACATACTTTTTGAGCTCGAAATATAAACGAGCCAAGCACGAGCTATAGCTCGGGCTCGCTCGTGTTCGACTCGTTTACACCCCTATTTTTCACTCTCGCTCCATGTCTCTTGTGCTCTCTCTTTATCTCGGTTTGTGCGGGATAAGAGGAATGATAGAGATATGCTTTGCGACAAGACTTTGTCTGAACGACACGTGCTTCACAGGTGTCTTGAGCAAATAAAAAAAATATATTTAATTTAATTAATTAATAAAATAAAATTATTTTTACAATATCCTTTAAAAAAATTCATTCTCGAAAATAAAATACTAAAACATAATTTATACCTCAACTAACAAACTGTAGATAATGTTTTCTTTTTTTTATTCTTTCTTCCATGTGGCATCTAATTTTGTCCAGTGTCCAATGCTTCCAAAATACACTGATAAAAAGAATATTTTGATTTCTAAATTGTTTACATCATAAACTATGATTCTTTCTAGTTCTTCTATAAAGGTCAGATCAAGGTGGATATCTATAGTCTATGACAAGTGTGTTAGTCTCACCAGTAATATACTTCCAAAGTAAAGAGATATGAAACACATCATGTATTTTGTATGTATGTGTTAGTAGGGCAAGTCTATGCGCCACTTACTCGATCTTGTCTAAAATTTCATATGGACAAATATATTATGGGCTCAACTTTTCAAATTTCTTAAATTGTTTAACGCCCTTCATAGGATTGGCCTTCAGAAAAATATTTTTTTCTACTTCAAATTCCATTGTTTAGTGTTTATCATAATGGTATTTTCTGTGTGTATCTTAAATAACTCTTAGTCTATCACAATTTAGTCGAATTTTCTCAGTGATTTCAACGACTAACTCAACATCAATTATCTTTTTTTCGCCAATTTATGCCCAACAAAGATGTATCTTGTATTTTTTCATATAGAGCTTCATAAGGAGTCATATTAATACTAGTTTGAAAATTATTATTGTAGGCGAATTCTATTAAGGGTATGTGCATTTCTCAATTTCCACCAAAATCAAGCACACAGAGTCTAAATAGTTCTTCTAATATTTGGATCGTTCTCTCTGAGTGACTATTTTGTTTGGGGATGAAACATTGTACTAAAGATTAGTTGTGTATGCAAAGTCTCTTGAACTTTCATCTGCAGTCTAGATGTGAATCTATTGTCTCGATATTAAACAATTGATTTTGGGACCGCGCAGTCGAACAATTTCATCTACATAAATTTTGGCCAGCTTGCCTATAAAATCAATCTATTTGATAGGTAAGAAATGTGCGGATTTAATCAGACTATCAATAATCACCCATATAACATCATGATTTTGTTTTGATCTTTATAGCCCAATCACGACATCAATAACAATGTTTTCTCACTTTCATTATGAGATTGACAACAATTGTAATAGCTCACTATGCTTCTGATGTTCAGCCTTAACCATCTAACAAGTAGAATTATCCTTTCGGCTTCTAATACATTACATTGCTTCTTGGATGTATTGTATGTACTGAATAGTGTGTTTCCTGTAAAATTTCCTTCTATAAATCATTTACATCAGGAATGCACATTCTATTATAGTTTATCAATAATTTCCTTCATCGATCCTATACATCCCTATTTGGCTTTCATTATCCGGTCTAAATTTTATGAAACTCTACATCCTGTGATAATGCATCTCGAATCTTGTTCTTCAAAGTTTGCGAAATTAATATTTGATTCAATAGTGCAAAACTTTCATTATTGGGTATCACTATTGATAAGTGCAGATATTTTATATCTTTAATTAACTCTTCTTATGAAGTTACCAAGTTTGCACTGCCACCCATTTTTTGTATTATTGTATTTGCTTTATCTGGGTGATAGTGTATATTCAAATTGTAGTTTTTAATAAGGTCTCTCCTTATCAGTTCGTGTGGGATGAGAAGGAGGGAGATAAGCTTCGATAAATAGCGATGGTTGTCGAGGTTTTGTTCGAACAACACCTGCTTCGTAGGTGTCATGAGCAATTAAACAATAATTTTTTTATGTAGTCAAATTAATTAATTAATAAAATAAAGTTATTATTAGAACGTTTTTTACATTCAATTTTAACAATGCTTAATGCCTTACCACACAATGAAATAAAAAGGGGGAGTGTTGGGATGGTTTGTAGAATTTTGTGGTCGGCCAGTCCTTGAAATAGTGCTTGGTTTGCTCGTCCTTTCACCCTTTCACTGTTCAACTACATACATTCATTCTTAAACGCTTACACATGTCTGGAAAATATGTGGATCGAAACCTACCAAGGTAATTTTAAATTTTAGAATTGCCTCCAAAAGTATGGCAACAATCATAACTTCCAATAATTTTGAATTTTTAAAATTTCCAACTCATATTGTTACAAAGTAAAATTACTTTTAGTATCCTAATTATCTTAATTATCGCATTTAAAGTTGAAAATTTTAAATTTTAAAATGTCTAAACTTTAACCTTTTCAAAATGCTTTATATTATTATCTCATTATCATACTATTATATTAAAAACTAAAAAGATGCCTGAGGAGGGGAGGAAGAGTATTTTGGTCCCCATTTTTAAAAATAAAGGGGATACACAAGTGTGTGCAAATTACAGAGGAATTAAGTTGATGTGCATACTTTAAAATTATGGGAGAGGGTATTGAACATAGGTTAAGACGTATTATAAAGATTTCTCATAATCAATTTGGATTTATGCCTAACAGGTCTACTATGGAAGCTATACATTTATTGAGATGTTTGATGGAGAAGTTTTGTGATAATAAGGAGGATCTACATTTGATTTTTATTTATTAAAAACTTACGATAAGGTTCCAAGAGATATCCTTTGGAGAGTTATTGAGAAGAAAGGTGTTGATATGACTTATATTCAAGTCATTAAAGATATGTATATTAGAGATGTACTTAGTGTTCAAACTAAAGGAGGATTGATTTCTATTTCTGTTGGATTACATCAGGGATCAGCTTTAAGCCCATATCTATTTGCTTTAGTTATGGATGGTCTTACTGTACATTTACAAGAGGAAATACCTTGGTGTATGTTTTTTGCTGATGATATCCTTTTCGTGGATAAGAAGAGAGAAGGAGCCCAGGAAAAACTTGAATTATGGAGGTTTGCATTGCAGTCTAAAGGCCTTCATTTGAGTAGAAACTAAAATTGAATACTTTGAATGTAGTTTTAGTAGTAGTAGCTCTAGTGAAAGGAGTGTGACTTTGGGTGATCAAATTATTAAAAGGCGTGAACGATTTAGATATCTTGGGTCTGTTGTTCAAAGCGATGGTGATATAGATGGGGATGTTCATAGTAGTATTCAAGTTGGTTGGCTGAAGTGGAGGAATGCTTCGGACCTTTTGTGTGATAGAAACTTTCCACTTAGACTGAAAGGAAAATTTTATAAGATGGTGGTGAGACCTATAATGCTCTATGGCACTAAATGTTGGCTTTTAAAAGAGAATCATAATACCAAGTTAAATGTTGTTGAGATGAGAATGATTAGGTGGATGACTGGCTTTACGCTTAGAGAAAAAATCAGAAATGAATATATCTGTGATAAGGTTGGTATAGTCCAGTGACAGATAAAAATAGAGAGAGTCGTCTTAAATGGTTTGGTCACATTAAATTTCGACCATCTGATGATCTGAGTAGGAAAGTAAATGTTTTAGATTTGAGTTATGCTAAGAAAGGCAGAGGTAGACCTAGGAAAACTTGGGCTTATTGTATAAAAAATAATCTTAACTTATTAGAACTAATGAAAATATGACACTAAATAGGACGAATTGGAGAAAGAAGATTCATGTAGCCGACCCCAGGTAGTAGGATTATGGCTTTGTTGTTGTTGTTGTATCATATTATTATCTCATTACAAATATGAAAGTACAATGCAACAACAAAAACAAGCCTTTATCCCACTAAGTGGGGTCGCACTATCAAGTAATGTGAACGTACAATATAACTTTTTAATTTTTATCTAGAAAGTTGGCCTTGGATCTTTGAATTTTTAATGTCATGAAAGGAATTATCCTATCGACTTGGAGGTGTTTTTCCCATGTGATATAATATATTTTACATTAATAATAGAGTTAATAAACATGTAGAAACCAATTTAAAAGTTTGTGTTAGATATAGCTTTTTTTTCATTTTTTTTTTTTTTTGAATGGCCCATTTGCTATGGCCTATAACTATTTATATTTGGTTGAGACATATCTCTTTAAGACATGAATCAATGCATGATTTTCTATGCTATACTTCTTAAATGTTTTATTTTGACTTAACTTGTCAACATATTTAGCATTACTTCTAATGGTTGCCTTACATTACTATAAAAATTGGCTTTTTTGTACATTAGACTTATATGGGCCATCAAATAATAGAATATTCCTACTAAGAAACTGTTCTCCATCTTTATTGATGATTTTTGGATGAGTATTTATATCCCTACTTTGACCAAATGATAATATTTTTTTTTCATATTGAATTGATTCATATAAATTAAGATACCCTTTCACTTCTTTAACACTAAATTGTTTTTCTCAAGGAATTAGACATCTTTCTATTCTAATTTAGTCACGCCTCCATTTGGGTGTAACACACACACACACACACACACACACACACACACACATATCTAGCAGATTCCTAATATTAAAAGTGAGCTAATTTTGTATTCAACCAGGACAAACTTTGGCCATGGAAATTTTCAAGGGCTTAATTGTAGAGACTTTACCCTGACCACTTGTTTGTGGATGCCATTCTAGGAAGATTGAGCAACGAACCTCAGACTACTTGCAGTAGATTGATCAACAAAATATTAGATGAACACCTTGAATTGATTGTACAATGATGTTCCTCACCAAATTATCACTCTATGGCCCATTTTTGCCACATTTTGGAGGGGCCATCAGATCAAGAAGGGCCAGTAGAAGTGCTAGATGAGAAAAAATAGAGGCCACAAATTCTAGGGTTGTCAAAACAACTCATTGTTCGCTGACATCACGTATTTGGCTTGTTAAGTAGCTTGTATTCTATTTGTTCATCAAGTGATTGAGTCAAACACAAACAATTTTTTTTTTGTGCTCGATATATAAACGTGTCGAACACGAACAAAGATTTGTTCGTTCGTGTTCGGCTCATTCTGGCTTAAAATAATTATATATATCTAATTGATAAGTATTTTTTTAAAAAAAATTAATTTGGCTACAAGGCTACAAAATTTATAATCTATTAAATTTTTTAATTAAAAAATAGAACAAAAATATATTAAATTCTATTTAAATGAATATTTTAATATAAATAATAAGATTTAAATCTTGCCCTACTCTTAATGTGTGACTAAGGCTATTAAAATGGCTCGTTTGCGAATGGCTCGTGTTTGGCTCACTAAGCAAAAGTGCCAAACGAGAACAAATTTTTTGCGGTCGATATATAGGCGAGTCGAACTCGAACAGTGGTATGTTTAACGAGCCGAACACGAGCTGAGTCTTGGCTCGCTCTAGCTCGGCCAGTTTACACCTCTAACAAATTCATGGATTTTAACAAAATACCCCTCATAAATTCATATACGACCAAGGAAAAAAAGAGCCCACATATTACTCCATTTGCATCAATTGACAATCCCAAAATTATCAAATGACTGATAACTAGGGGGTGATTTTTTGTGCCTGTTATTGTAACTATTTATTTTCTTTTCCTTTTTTATGTAGATTTATGAAAAAAGTGTCAAACTGTTCCCTTTACCTTTTGCAGAAGCCATTTTAGGCCAGAGTTACAATTGTTTGTTTTAAAGTATCAATTAAGTGTAGAGACTCTTGAAATAGTTTCCAATAATTACTATTTTAGCCCCCATTAAAGCAGTTTGTGGACTAATTGAATATTTCTATAAACTTTAAGACAAATAATCTTATCTAAATAGCTGGGGACTATTTTGGCTCTTTATTTGTAGTTTTATATTCAAATATTCAACGAACAAACAGTGAAAAGTTGTCATGTAATGATTTTTATGACTAAAATCAACATGCAGTTGTTATTTCTTCTTCCCATTCGACGGACGAGACTATTGTAGCAGATTCTGATGTTGAAGCGGATACTGCTGCTACCAATATCAAATCTGAAACCTTCAAGGAGAACCATACTGTCAAAGAGACTTCTTCAGAAAAATATGAAGATAAAGAACAGATCAAGGACGGTGATATAGAGGAGAAAGCTAATTCCACGCCCATTGAAGGGGGTGCTATCCTTATAAGAAAAATCAACAAAAATGATATTTCTGATATAGATAGACATGAAAATTCAGATATTTTATATAGTCCGGACCTTATAGTAAGAAATGCAGTCACACCAGTTGAATCGGTTTCAAGCGAAGCTAGTTCTGTAAACTTCAAGCGCTTTAGACAGGTGAAATTTTTTTTTTTTAATGAGCTTAGTGTCATGGAAGATTTACATATGTTTCACTTTTTAAAAATTAAAATAGTGATATATTTTTTTGTAAAAAGTAAAGTTTATGTGTAACTTATGTAAATACATAGGAATTGGGTGGTATGTATGCAAATGCCCCTATTAAACGTTAGTGAAGTGTCAAAACAGTCCTCTGATTATTTACACAGGGCTATTTTAGCCCCAGAGTCTATTCGAGGGCCAAATTAGTCCCCATGTTAATTTAATAATGACCAAAATAGTCTCCAGAAAAAATTTAGTGTATGTTAAAGAAGTATGACGATTACATTGACACTTTTAGAGATCTGGGACTGAAATAACTCTTTGAAAGAGTCAGGGATCATTTTGACAATTATCTATTAAGATTTATGGGAACATTTTGCTCCTTTGGATCTTCTTCTTCATGAATGTGTGATCTCAACTTATTTACAGAAGGAGATTAACTCAGGCAACAGCTTTAGAGCCCTCATTCCATTTTCAAAAGATCCATACAAGTAAGATGCACTATTTCTCTCAATTTTATCGCTAAAGCTCAGATACATACTTTGCTGTACTAAAATCTGAAGCGTTATCAGGGAAGGCGACTATGGAAGAGAGGAATCAGATTACATGAGAGAAGAAAGGAAGCGTAAGAAGATGGAAGCCATTGCAGAGGAGATGTTCAATAGTGAAAAGGTACCCTTTTTTGATCTTTTGATTGAATTTTTGTTTATGAGGCTCGATTATTTGATGTTTTCAATATTAAAAATTTAATTTTTTTCCCCTTCCAAATAACAATATTTGTTTATATGCCCCTGTTAAAAAAAAAAATTATGACTTCGCTACTGAGTTTTGGATCTCGGTGAGGGCCTTGGGTTCACATGCACCACTAGGTCGAGCTTGCCTGATTGATTCTTCTTACTCGGGTGGCTTAGTAATACGGAGTTAACCCAAATAATTAATTGAAAAACAAATATTATTATTAAAAATAAATGTGTTTACAACCCAACACACTTGAAAGAGAAAACACAACATCACGACTCCCGAAAATCTGAAATAACAACAGGTACGACACAAACACTCAAATTAGTATGGATCCCGAGGTGGTGGTAGTGGTCGGCGAGGCTTTGGAAGGGTGATGTGGGGATGAAAAAGTCGGTTTGCAACCAGAAAACAGCAAGGCGACTGTTTCGACAGTGTCGTATAGTAAGCAAACAGCAGGGAGCGATGCAAGAGGGCTGTTCAGGGTGATGGTAGGCGGCAGCTAGGAGGAAGGGCTGGACACTGTTGAGGTGGAAGGGATGTAGTCCGAGATGGCCGGAACTGCAACTGGTGGGAAGGGGAGAGGATTTCATGTGGCTGGAACAGCAATGGCAGCAAGCAAAAGTGTTGGAATCGCAGGAAACTTGGGCTGGAATGCAGGTACTGTAGGAATAATAGTGTCGGCAACTGTTCCGGCCAGCTGCAGCAAGGAAGGGCGGACAGGAGCAGTAAGGATGCAGAATCACACACGTGTGTTAGCGTCCCAGCTCCCGCGTCCTCCTCTCATTACTCAGCCTACAACTTAACCCCTTTATTTTAGAATTTAAAGTCAAAATATTTGTAAAAATAAAAAACAAGCTAAAGAGGTAGAATATATAGAGATTACAGACACTGGTATTATTACATTGAGACCACCGAAGAAACTTACAATCAGTGTAGTTTAGATTATAGTTTAAAAAAATAAAGAAAGATTTACCTACATGCCACTCAATTTGTATGTATTTATATATTTAACACCTATACTTGAATTTTTACGTACATGCCACCTTGCCTATGCATGAAAATATACAATTCATCCTTTTTAAGATTCTAAATGATGGTATCTTTAATGTGATATGAAAGATTTGGGTGATTTAAACGTAAAAAGTAAAGTTTTAAGTGGTAGATATATAAATACATAGGAATTGGGTGGTATGTATGTAAATGCCCCATTAATAAAAAACCTTTTTTTTATAATGGATAATTACATGCGTACCCCTTCAAACATTTCTATTTACAACATTTGCACCATGTGATGCATTTAAGCATGCCACAATCAAACTATTGAAAATTTGATAAAGATGATAAACATGGCTTGGGGTTTTATTGTAAATTTTGATATTTGAGTGAAAATTTGTAAAATAGATGAAAAATGGCAGCAATATGTAATTTATATGCATAAAATTAAAATTAAAAAAAAAACTTTATATATTCGCCCTCCATCTTTTTTTCAGTATTTTTATTTGATAAATTATTTCTATCCAATTTGCTTTTTATTTATACTGCTTTCATTGTGACAGCTGAAGAAGCGTGCAGCTGCCGGTACTTCCCTGGAGGCATTCCTTGCTCGCTGTTGAGTGAATTTGGTTTATTTACATGCATGCAACACAATTCTTATCTATTTACATATCTAAACTGTAAATTTTAATTTTGCTATTTACATCACTTAAAATATTTCATACTATTAACTTTTGAAGAGTGACACAGTCCTTTCTAAGCATGGATAAAGTGGTATGGATGTAAAAATCAATGTTTATATGGTAGATATATAAATACATAAGAATTGTATGGTTTGTATGTAAATCTTTTAAATAACACTGCCAATTTTTTGGTTTTCTTTCAGCATCATCCCAGACTTTGATTAGGTGCACACAGCACATATTTTGTATTTGGAAGAATATCTTATTTGATCTTAGTGTGGGGAGATTTTATTGTTTTGTGTTTTAGGGTTTAAGGTTTAAAATTTTAGAGTGCATGATTGTATGCTTCGTGTTTTGAATGATCTGTTGATGCGGACCGTCCGTTCCAACATCTGAGGAATTGCAGAATCTTTCGTTTTTGTGGGATTGTGGATGTTTTCTATTAAAAGACTATTTATATGATCGTTTTTTTTTTTTTTGCTTCTATCTGAGGGAGTATTGTATAATCTTCTTTCTACGAGTAGTTTGTTTCTAGTTTATAGAGGAACATGTGAATCTTCTCGACCTCTATAGAACTCTATTTTGTCTTTCACCTAACTCTTTTCTGTCGGTATAATTGTCGATTGACACGAGTTTACTTTTCAACATTAGATTTCTCCTCTTACCTCTTACAAATGCTATTGACCTCATACTCCTACAACTATCCTTTCACTAAAACTATTTCCTCAACATGCAGGTACGAGACCTAGAACGGTATACTTGTGCTCTCCAAGAAGTAAAATTAAATATAGAATTGTTAGACGTCAACCTATAAAAAAAGATAGGACTTGAGCTGAACAATGTAGTAAATGTGTTAAAAATTATTTTAATATAATATAAATGTTGCAATGCACAATAAATTTATAACCTAAGTTTTTATCTATTAATATGTCTAATACTTAAATTTTCATAAGTATGTATTGAATGTTTGAATCTTTAACCTCACATTAAAAAATATAATTTTATCACATATTTTGATTTCATTATGATAATAATATGTCATAAAATAATATGCAAATTTTAATTTTTTATATATTAATGCAAACTATATATATATATATATATAGATTAATTTATTATACCTCACTATCATCTTAATTTTCATTTTTACATTTACTTCATTGACATCTTGCATATAACATAAAAATCTCACTACAATTGACTTTTAAAAAGTAAAGTACACATTTTTTATACATAAATAAATGATGTAAATGTAAAACAATTAAAATTAAGGTGTTAAGATATATAAATGCGTCAGAACTGCATGGCTCGTATTTACGTCTCCCTTAACTTAAATATATATATATATATATATATATATATATATATATATATATATATATATATATATATATATATATATATATA
>NEWO01000071.1:239271-252414 GCA_003013225.1 Phalaenopsis aphrodite
TTTACAGCCCTGTTAATAAGCCATAACAAGGAAATAGTAGGATATCAAAAACTTACCAGATTACAGACTTCAGAGACCTTACTGCAACAATTTAGCCTCCATACATAAAATGCGCCATTTGTCCAGCATCCCCCCGGATGTTAATTATAGCAGAAGAAATTTGAAACCTTCAATTTAAACAGAAATATTAAATCATACAAACGTTATATCATGTTTATAATGATCAAAATATTTAGAAAAAAAACAACTTGAAATATCAAACCATTGAAATAGTGTAGAAGTTCACCGATTTGAGTCGGTATTTCAACTAGAGAGCATCAATCCTGCTTATGTTCTGTTTATACTGGAAGCTCCACTATCACACTTATTGGAAGTTCCATTAATGACCTGGTTTAGAAGCAATGGAGCAGCTAAAAAAGCTTAGATCGATAAAACATGGACAAGTCAGGAGTTCAGTGATGCAGGAATTAGTTAGAATGGAAGAAAAACTATGCCATATCACATAGCATATAGTGCTGCATATGTATTTTAAAAATAGCATAAAATAATTAAAACTCGTGAATAATTTATTAATAATTCAACAATATAAGAGATCATAAATTCATAATGCAGAAAAGCACCCTCAAGATGATAGGTTGCTTAATACCTGTGGTGTTATGTTTTAGCTTTGTCATTCGCTTGAGTGAAGAGAGAGACTGCAAAATTTTAACTATTTTAATTAAGGGGAATACATTGATATGCATAATATGATAATCAGCACACTAAAATATTAAAATCTAATGAAAAAATATGTATTATGTCTCTAAAATACCAAAAGATAAAACATTATGGTACAGATTATGAAGTGCCGCAGGTCTCAAAAGTTGTATCCAATACTCTAATATAATTTACTAAATTCAACCAATTTACCAGGCAGCTTTGCCTAATTGATCCAATTAAGTTCAATGAAGTTCAAGTATTCATCATTGACAATGCGCTAAAACTTAGTTGTACAGAAAAGGTGCTTAATTTTAAATGAAACATTAACTAGGAAGAGAACCATGAGAAGGAAAAGATAAAAGCATGTCTCCTTTCTTACGCTAAATAGTGCATACTTGCACTAACTATTAACTCTCTTGCATGAGAAGCATGCACAAACTTATTCAAGCAAACCATGGCTATAAAATAACAAATCTCATTAGTCACACAGCCAGATTCTTGGAACATGCCCAAATAAATTTTTGGGGCATTTACATACATACCACTCAATTCCTATGCATTTGGATATTGAAAACACCTAAATTTTATTTTTTTACATTAATACCACCCAAATCGTTCATAACACTTTAAAAATACCACCTTCTTAGTTTTTAAAAAGTGAGATGCACCTTTTCATGATAGAAAAGGTGTCATATTTGTCAAAATTGAACTTTAGGTGTCAGATATGTAAAAGGCATAAGAATTGAGTGGTATGCATGTATATCTTCCAAAATTTTAAATGGTAGGAAGTGCAATTGGACAGTATTTTGTCTCATTTCCAACTGCCTAAATACTCAATGCCTACTCTAAAAATTAACACCAAGCTCATGAATGAAATTTTCTTAGCAAAATCTCCTTAAAGCCTTACACAACAAGTTTTACAACTGCAAAATCCCTCTTAAGTTTTCAACTTAATATAGCCCTCTTCTCCATAAGCATGTAATCTTCAAGAAGATTTTTGAGCTCCTCTTAACTTCATTAAGAGAGTTGGCATCGCATTAAGGATATTTAGTTTTGAAGTTTATTATATGAGTTTGAATAGGATTTTGGTTGAGCAAAACTTTAGCTTGGTTTTCTAATCTGTAGTGGAACAATTTTTTGGCTTGGATTTTTAGTTTGCAGTTCTCTTATAACATATTTCATTTGATTTACTAATTGGCGAAGCCAATGTATTTAACCCAATCTTCTTGTTGCGTTCTTGTGCAAGGGTAGGGTTGTAATAGAGCCAAGCCAAGCAAGTATATCATAGTTCAAATTTGGCTTAGTATAATTATAAGTTCTTCATGTTTGGTTTGAGCTTGTGTCGAGCATTCATATATTGTTCAGGCATTACTTGTTTAAATTTTTCAATGTTTGAACTTGATTTAAATTTTTTAATGTTTGAACTTGAGTTGTACTTGAATTGTTTATGACAAGTCAGTAAGTATTTAAATGAGCTAAAAATTCAAACGAATATCTAAATTTTCATATTAAAAATTCAATAAATAATTTAGAAATCTAATCACATTTATCAATTTATCGATTATAAACTTTATAAAAATGAAAGGTAACTCATGAACCATGATCATATGGGATATAATCTCTCATATTTTAGCATGGTTATACTTCCAAGTTTGCACCAAACTCTCACATTCAGACGTAGGTGTTGGTTTTCCCATAGTTCTATGCACTTTTCATTTTCCTAGCTTTTTCGGACAATTTTGTTGATGTCTTTTATATTGAGTTGTTACATCATCCTTATTCTCAATCATATATAATTAACAAAGATTACACTATTCTTTCTCAACACCAATTTTTAATCAAGTAGGATTTATGAGTACAGCGGAAAGAAGAGTATACGAGATACTAGAGTTTCAGAAATCCTTGCACACCGCAATCACGTCGTTGCCTTCGGTAATTGCACGCCCTCACAACTCAGGGTTTCTTATGTTTCGGCTGAAATCGGGAGATGTGAAACTGTGAGAGGTTAGAGCAAAAATGAGATTTGTGAAGGTGTAAAGTTAATTTTAAGGAGCAATTCATACATGCCACATAAGAGTTATGTATTTTCACATCTAACACCTAAACTTCAATAAAATAAATATAAAATTAATAATTAATCAAAAAACATTATTGATATAATAATACATTACTATTAAATCTAGAATTTAATAATTTATAGGTAATTAAATTTTATTTAAATGATATATCATATATGATACGAGTTATCATCGAGTTGAATATCGACTATTTAATGAGTTATTTGTTGAACAACAAACAAATTTGTTCGTGAACAAAAATGAACAAGTTCAAAGACGTTCGTGTTTAATTCATTTAAGCTCTAAACTTTTAAAAATTATTCAAACTTATTTATTTACTAATTAGAACGAACATGGTCCAGTTTCATAGAGTGCATTGGTTTTACAGCCCTATGAGAGGGTCAATCTTAAGCTCAAGATCGTGATTCACCCTCTGAGCTTAAAGAGAATAGCACGATTGATTTGGTGTCTCGCACTTGGTGGGCATTGGCATTTTGTATAAAATTGCTAAGGGGGAGCTTGGAGAATGGATGTAGGATTCTTGATAATATATTACTATAAATTCTCATGTGATATTTATTATATCCTTATTTCAAATCTTCTTTGATTATATAGTTTCATCCCCACTCTGGGGGCACATCATAGCAAAATCATTTTTAATGATTTGATTAAAACTGTTTGTTGTTTTCACCTTAGTAAAACTTGCTTTAGAAAAAAATTCAAAACCAAAAATGATTTTCATTGGCACAACAATTCAAAATTGTGAACAATTCCATTGAATGTAAAGATATAATACTAGATCATGACAATTCTCTAAACTGGAGGTCTAAGGTTCAAACTATTTTAAAAAAACATGAGTAAACAGATGGCTTATAGGCACATCGACAGACAAATAAAACTGGGGTCCTATTACTGTCACTAAAAAAATTATATACATCTCAACTAAGTGTCAACAGAATGAAAAACTTTATTAGCTGAAAACCCATCAAAAATAATTTATAAGGAAATTCATTTATGTGTTTTAACCGTATTATTACAACAAAAAATAACCATGCTGAAAGAGAAAATTATATGAATAGAAATGGAAGATTTAAATGCACGCCACTCAATTCTTATATATTTACATATCTAACACCTATACTTTTATTTTTACATGTAAACCACTTTCCCTATGCATGAAAAGGCGTATTTCACTTTTTAAAAGTAAAAAAGTGGTATTTTTTTATGTGACGTGAAAGATTTGGGTGATATAAATGTAAAAAGTAAAGTTTAGGTGTTAGATACATAAATGCATAAGAATTTGGCGATATGTATGTAAATGCCTGAAAAAGTTTTGAAGGCATACCAAATTCACTTCAGACAAAACATACCTTGGCATAGGATAGGCAGCCTTCTCTGAGCGTTGAAATTCATGAACGGCGCACTAAGAGAAAAAGCAATCTCTTACGAAATTAATAAGATAAAATTTTGTCAGACTCCGCTATCATGAGATGCTAATTTTTGTCATGAACTTGTAACGATGAGCAAGCATGCATGCCATTAACAGGTCCTGTGCACTTTCCCGCCAGATTTAGATCTTATTTCATCCTATCCAACTTCAATATATCAGATTGTTCAGAGAAACTTCCCAATTCATGCCCCCAAATCAGCAAAATGAGATTTTTCCCCGAACAGTTTGGTCACAGCTTTCATTAACAGCCTATGGTTCTTAGAACCATTGTGTGGGCAGCAATCCTTTTGAAGGACCTCATTCAAAACCTCAAAAGCTTCAGCCATTTTAGCAACCAAAATCAAAGAATTTATCAGTAACAAATAGATATAAGTTCCAAGACTAAACCCAGACTGCTTCATTTCATAGAAATATATGAGGGCAGCATCCGCTCTGCCACACTTGCACAATCCATGAATAATAGCCGTGTACGATGTCTCATTCGGAGCACAACCCTTCTCCTTCATTTCATTCCAAAACAAGACTGCTTCATCAGGAGCTCCAGCACTACACATGCCATCAATCAAGCTGGTGTAGGTTATAGTATTAGGTTCTCTTGTAGAATCAACCATTTTCGTAAGGCAAGTAAGTGCTTCACTCATTTTATTAGCCTTACACAAACCATCAATCATGGAGTTGTAGGTAACAATAGAAGGAACTAAACCCTTCTCTACCATTTCATCCAGAATTTCCTGAGCAGAATTTAACCTTCCAGCCTTGCAGAAACCATTTATCAGAATGTTGTAGGCAACCACATCAGGAAGAAAGCCGTTTGAAGATATATTGCGGAATTGTTTCAGGGCTTTCTCCACATTACCAACCTTACACATCCCATTAATGACTGCAGAATATGCGATTAAATCTGGAAGAAAACCAACCTGGACTATAGAATCTAAGAAATCATGAGCTGTTTCTACTTTACCATTTTTACAAAGCTGATCCACCACCAATGTACAGTGCTTTATCCAAGGTACATGCCCTTTTAGGCGCATCTCCTTAAGCAAAATAAGAACAGCAGAAAAGTTTTCTCTTTTACACAGAGCGTAAAAGATTGAATTTTGCGTGAATTCGGTTGGTTCAAACCTTAATTTCATCATCATCCTCACTACTTCATAAGCTTCCTCCAGTCTATCTGCTTTACAGAGCTCACTAATTATATCATTGTAAATCAGTATCTTCCCTTTACAACCCATAGATATCATATCTCTCATGAGAACCAAAGCAAGATCAAGTTTTTGGGTCTTGCACAAACCGCATATTACGATAACAAAAGATTCCAGATTTGGTTGAGCTTTCTTCTTAATGTTAAATGTCAAATGTGGCACTGGTGAAGGTAAAGGTGAAGGTGAATGTTCCATCATTGCCCTTAGCAATGTGTAAGCCCATTCAGCATCGCCATGGCTCACAAGACCATCTAGAACAGCATTATACAGTGAAACTAAACTATCCAAATCCAGACTTTCACCTTCTTCCTCAAGCAAGTTATTAGCTGTAATAAAATCACCTTCTGCACAAACTGAGTAAATCAGCTTCTTGGCCAACAAAAGATCTGGATGAATACCAACTACTTTCATTTCCCTGTACAAAATCATGGCTCTTTCCAGCTCCTTACCCTCACAAAGCCCCTCAATCATGACACTTAAGAGAGGCAAATCTCCATTCAAACCAAAACCCTTCATCTTCTCAAATAGCTCCACTGCTTTTTCATGTCTTCCCTGCTTAGAAATCCCATGAATTAGCACGTGAAACGTCTTCTCATTCGGCCTCATTCCGAATTTCTCCATCAATTCCACCATTTCACAAGCTCGATCAACCTCGCCCCACTTAGACAACGACACGATCAAAATCGTAAAGATGTGTTCGTCCAACCAGCATTTATCATTGATCTTATTAAATATAAGGAGCGCATCATCCACTTTACGAGAATTGCAGTAAGATTGCAGGACAGAGGTGAGCGTGTACTTATCAGGTTCCCACCCCATAACCTCCACCATCTCTCTGAACCTCGTCTCCACCAATTCAACCTTTCCCGTTCTAGCCAGAACCTCAAGAAAGCAATTGTATGTATAAGAATTAGGGATGCAGCTCAAGTCATTGGCGTGATCGAACACAAACTCAGCATCCTCTGCGAGGCCTTGACGGCCCAGGCACCTTATCAAGAATCCCAGTGCGCCCGGTGTCATCGGGCATCTATGGCCGACAAGCTCTCTCGCCAGAGCCTTTAGTTGGGTTCTTCGGCGGGCCCTGGAAAGTATTTCCGCCATGGCATTGTAGGTGTAGCAACTGTGGCGGAAGCCCTCTTGCCATGAGGCCCAGCGGAAGAACTCGTGCGCCGCCCTCCATCCTCGAAGGTCCTTGAGAACGATTTCGACAGTCTCGAGAGTTAGCCTGCGGCCAAGTTTGCGGAGAACGTCGGAGTCGCGGAGGTTAGGAGGCTGGGAGAAAACGTCGAACAGTTCGTGTGCGAGCTGGTTGGGAGAGAGAGACGAAGAATCAATCGAGGAGGATGAGCCCTGCGGGTGGGAGGGAGAGCTAGGGTTTGATGGGTGGGATAAGGAGGGAAGGGATCGCTTCGACCTTGAAGAGAGTATGCGCAGAGCCATCAAACGGAAGCCGAAGATGGGCAGAAGTAGAGGCGGGGCTGTGAATTTTACTGGGCAATGGAGCATTCAAAGTCAAATTTGACTCAAATATGATTGGACCAAAGTTTTGATTCATTTGAGCTAGTTAGAGATTTGATCTAAATGGCTATGCCATGGAGGTATTGGGGGATGTATGTGGGCAGCATGAAGTGTATTTGGAGGGTTTTAGTGTTGGGCCATGTGACAATCATGGGATGATAGGTGAACACATCAATTGAATGAACGCAATATGAACATAAGTAATTCATTCGATAAGAGTTGGTGTCATGTATTGATGAGAGACATGAAGGCGTTGACTCCTTCAAACAATAAACTGCTTTTGTTGAATGTGATAACTTGCAGAGCACATTGAATAGATTGTGTAATCGAGTATGATGACATAGTCAATGGCTTGATGAAAGGTGGGTATGCAAGTGTGTCGATGAGGAGAATTAGGCGGTTGTCAAGAAAAAATATTTTTAACAGCCTAGGCGAATGTAGGGACTTGTCAGTTAGGGTTAGGAAATGTCACTAACTGGGAAGAGTTAGTGGTTAGCTAATATCATGTTGATTATTATGTGGCTTGTCAAGGTAATAAAGTAAGTAAAAAGGCCACTGGATTTGAAGATTAGTGATGATCAAAGAGGCTAAATAACATATAAAATAAAAGAGAAAGAAAAGGTCTTTGAAGAAATTACCTCTTAGAATATTTTAATAGTAAGGGGCAATACACTAAAAAGCCTTACTATAGTTAGATGTGTTAGCGCATCAACAAGATGTCAGACTCTTAGAGCCAGCATCAAAAGGTTGTCGAGAGAGACTAGAAGGAGTTTTCTCCAAAACCTCTTCAAGCTTTACAGACATAAGAATTTTGTTCAAGCAAATCAAGTTTATTTGAAGAGCGGGCTTAAACAATGGAGGAAATTCATTATCTTGTGGGTAAAATCTGTATAAAGATAAACGTGTAACTACCATTCTTCTAAAGAAGAAAGAAAACAATATATTTTTTTTTCTTATTTTCTTCTTAACATGAAAGAAGAAGGGTTAAGGAGAGGAAATGCAACCAATGACATATGACTCAAGGCACATTATAAGTATTTTCAACTATTTCAAAGTTGATGGGAAGGGATGTTATGCAAAATGTTATGTAAGACATCATCTTACTAGGTTGGACGACAACATAAATGGCCAATGAGACCATTAAAGAGCCAACGGTGGAAAAATAGGTAAAGAATCAACCAGGGAATTTAGTAAAACTATTAGCAAAAGCAGCCAAAGTGACATTGAGTGATATTAACTAAATGCATCGCCAAGGTACCAAAAAGGAGTCATCAATGATATGATAGTTTCATTGGCCACAACATCATAAAGATGTTGATTAAGGCAACCAGAAGTCGTGTGACGAATCATTGGTTGAGTCCAAAAACAACTTCAACATTTGTTTTTAAATAACTAGACATTCATCAACTCCAAGAAACTTCAAAAACATTTATGGAGGCCTATCACTGAAAAGATTCAAGATAGATTGACCAAAAAGCAAAAGAAACACCTTGCAAGGTTGTATGCTAATACCCTAATTCTATTTTATCTTTGATTCATCTTGATTTATGTCTTTTTTTTATATGATATATTGGGCTACTAAGAAAATGTTAGTATTATGATGAATTTTTCTATGGTAAAGCAGCATAGAAGAAATGCCAATTAAATTGCTTTCTCAAAGTCATGTTGTATGCTAAAATAGCATGGTAACTTAGAATCAATAATTTTTTAACTTTAAATATCTATAAATTTTATCAATATTTCTTCTTGAAATTATATAATTTAGGAAAATATTTCAAAACTAATCTTGTTATGGTTTTTTTAGTTAGTTAAAACTTCATCTTTTTCTTCTTTCATTAAGACATTAAAACTTTTATGAAAGCTGTTTGAATTCTCAATTATAGAAATAACTTGGATAAACAAATTAATGGTCAAATATTCTCTGTTTTCTCTACTCCCTGGTTTATTTTCAGTTAATTTAACTAAAATTAATTAATTCAATTTCATGTTAATTCTTTCTACAACCTAGTCTATTCAAATGTGCTAAAAATCTTAGGCAAAGACGCTATTATCCATATCTTTTTTTAAAGCTAAGGTTAAACAAACTCATTGGCTCAAATGTATTCCAGTAATATTTAAATGGCTCTTATATCTCAAAGCAAAAAATTTGTGGCTCTCTCTAATCTATTTTACAAATCATACTAACATCACAACAATTTTAGTTATTTGTTCTATCGTGTTGCATTGAAAATTTTTCTTGTGAATATTTGAGGTCCCCTTTAATTCACTTTACAAAATAATAAAAGAAAAGAATGTTAGTTGCCATCAATGATTTATAAGATTTAAAAATAGACTTGTCAATTGAAAAAAAAAAAACATCTCCTTCATTATGCCTAACTTTCCTACATAATTTATAAATCTTAGAAAGGTTTTAAGACTATTGAAAAAATTAGACGCACTTTTTTTTAGAATTTGATCATTAGAAAAGAGTGAGCAAATCTAAGAGTTTAGATGGTCTTATCATCATCAACCTGATAGTTAATGATTTTGTTCTTTATTGAGAAATTGGCTTAGAAGCTTTTGTATAACAAAGAAAATTCTTTAATAGAGCTCCTTTCGTAGAACGTAAATAAATAAATAGAAAATCTCCCTCTACTTTGTAGGAAGAGAATGATGTATCATCCATTTACATATTTTTTTTCCTTTGTTGGAATGGCCAATAGATGAAATTTTTCAATATTAAACTATAGTATATATCCTTTGATTTGGGATTAATCTTATAGTATTTGATCAAAATTTAGTCAATTTATCAATTGTTAATTAACTCATTAGAATTACGCAATGTACTGATAGACTCACTCAATTTGATAACACGTTATAGCACAATCCACATAAATATACTTATTATTCAAGATCATCTATTTTAGTTATTTGCAAATGATCCCTAACCTCTCAATCCTACAACCTAAGCTATGTACTTTATTTCTATTTTTATATTGAACTCTCTTGATTATCCAAAAAAATCTCTCCTTTGATTTAATAACTAGGCAAAATAAAGATCCATTCCATAGACCATATTATGATAATTAGCATTTACAACACATCTACTTATGACCTTTATAGCTTTAAAGGATAATTTTAAAAAAAAATTATCCTTTTTTCTAGCATTCAGTCTCTTTGGATTGAGAAAATAAGGAAATAACATTTTGTTTCTTAATTATTACAATTACAATTTGTTTTTATTTTCTCAGTCAAATTATAAAAAAAATCTTTTATTTTAAAGGCTTAAGAGATAAGGTTTGGGATGGAATTCCTAAAGATGGAATTCCTAAAGTTGTCTGGAGTCCGCACGTCCGGACTCTGGACATAAAAATTTGGCCAAAGTTAAGGGTTGAATAGTATTTGATAACAAGCTAACAATGGTGATTATAGTGGACCTTAATTAAGAGGTAAGTCTACATTCAACATAGTCCAAGTAATGAACAAGTGAAATGACCTTCAAAAATATCACTAAAACTTGAATCTTGATAAGAGAAGTGATGCGTGCTAGAAAATTCACGGCGGTAGAGTGACGAATTATCGTCTTAGCGTTGTACGGGAATTCAGCACACACACACAGATAAAAGAGAAACATACAGTAGTGACACCATAGTTTTTTACATAGAAAACTCGTAAAGGGAAAAATCACGGGGTCTAGCGCAGTTGCGAAAATTCTTTATTGATTGATGGTTACATAAATCTCTTGTCCCAAAGACGGAAATGGTAACTATATTTTTCAGGTTACAATGTTCATTGACGACGTGTGGTTGGTAGCGATTGACAATGGTGGTTAGCGGTGGACGACGACGGTTGGCGGTGATCAGTGACGATAGGCGTTGATTGACGGAGGTTGGTGGAGTCGACGACGGTTGGTGATTGAAGATGGTTGGTGATTGTCGAGGGAGGCCGACAATGTTCGACGGCGATCAGCAGTGGTCGACGACGGTTGGCGGTAATGCTGAGCTGCAGTTTCTCCTCAAAACCTCAGGCTCTCTCTTTAGGCATAAGCCCCTCCTCATGAGAGGAATGAAGCTTTATTTATAGTGTTTTGTGTTCAATTAATGTGTGAATATGAACAATTTCAATCGAACGGTCCGGAGACCTTCCCTCGATCATACGACATTTAATGGACATTTGAGTGTCTTAAAGATGTCAGAATTGAGTGATCTTAAGCTTGTTGGATTTATCTTGTCGAGACGCTTGATTTGATTATAAACTTGTCATATTCGACAACCTTTTATGTGTCCGAAAATCTTCGAAGTGTGATTCAATGACTTGATCTGGGCTTGATTTGACTCGGATTGGGCTAGTTCTTATATCATTATGTTTGTCTCATCAAGGTGGTCAGTTTGACTATAAATTTGCTGAAATAAGAGCTCTGACTTACTTTTTATCAAGACTTGAATATTTCTTGCTTGAAATATCGTCTCGGGATCTTATTATGCTTCGAGATTCGTGTCGGATGACAAAAATTTGTTTGTGGCGTATCAAGGTTGCTAAAACTATGAAAATTAAAATTATTAAAAAAAACTATGAATTCAAATCCCAATAGAACCATTAGCTATATAAATGAGTAAAGAAAAAAATTAATAAAAAAAAGGTCAACAAACTATATCTAAATACTCGCACCACATACAAAGGAAAATAATCCTGAATAGTCCATTAGCTAAGTTATAACTTAATTTGGCACTCGATAACATGCACAAAAGAGGTGAGGCCATATTTTGACTTATTATAGCTTCTTGTATCATATTTTGCCTAAATAATATTCACATGTTTGCAAAAGATAATTAAGGATATAATCTTCTTAATAGTTGGTGGCAATGAAAATGGGAGCTATCATTCAACATTTTAGAGAATTTTTGTGCGAGAATGAAGTGCCAGCCAAGGTCTTGTAGGATGGCTCTGGCAGAAATTAAATGATTTTGACTTCCCTACATTTCCATCATAAAAAGTGCAATTATGATTGCAATAAGTATTTTTTTCTTTTGAAATTATGCAATATTTTTAGGCCTTTAAGACAAGCTTGTCAAACATAAGAAGAGT
The DNA here is from genome assembly GCA_003013225.1 of Phalaenopsis aphrodite. Lineage (NCBI taxonomy): Eukaryota > Viridiplantae > Streptophyta > Magnoliopsida > Asparagales > Orchidaceae > Phalaenopsis > Phalaenopsis aphrodite. Next base: position 251,262 of record NEWO01000071.1, read on the forward strand.
ATATGCATGAATATTATTTGTGCCAAATAAACTTAGCCCAACAACATTTGAGAGGTAAGATACATACCAATATAAATCACTAAACATAGGAGTAGTACCTTTTTTATAAAACATATTCCCTTTAGAATTGGTTGAAATGTAAGCAATAATTTGGCTTTGTTAAGGAAATGAACACAAAAAGAGCATTGGAAGTAGATGGTTCCAACATTTTCTCACTAAAAAAAACTAAGTGAATTTTTTTTTTTCAACGATAAGATGCCACATTATAATGCTAAACCAAATAAAGTCATAAAAGAGTAAAGTTTACCATATAAAAGAAAATCTTTTCAGATAGTTCAATGAAATATAAGGAATACCTAAACCTCGTTCTTTTGGGGAATGGTTGGTTAAGACCATGAAATGATATGGAGTTTTTTCTAAGGGGTACCATTAAAAAGAAATCTAGAAAAAAAATAATAAAGCTTTTTTGGATAAATTTTGGCATTGATATTGATTTGACTCAAATAATAATGTTGGTTTAAATAATAGATTTAATTTGTCAAAACTTTCTTAGAAACAAAATTTAAATTACTTTTTAATTTAAATAACCACCTGTGATTTTTTTTAGAAGAGGTTAATAGGTTCAAGTGCTCCTGGTAATGTGGTCCATCCGAGCCAAAGATCAAGGAAAATTGAGACAAGCTGAAGCATCAACTGATCTCTTGATTAACCCAACTCAAGGGATAAATTCAGCATCATCGGCTATCTCACAGACACCCTTGAGATTCCTCATTCAAGGTAGAGAACTGGCCAAAGGATAATCACATAGAGCATTCTGAAGGATCACATCATCAATGAGTGTGCTATTTATCATATTATGGTGATTCATTATTTACTAGATAGATGAAGTATGCTTTGTCGTCAAAAGTTTCTCTTTCAGGAACCAATAGTCGGCAACAAAACTAAAATAGCCAACCGGCAAAGCCAAACTAGTCGAGTTAAGTCTTGCCTATCTGAAAACCATTAATGGTCAATCGACAACTCTGATTCAGTACAATTGAACAAACTTCAGCCTTTCAAGCCATATGATAGCCAAACCAAAGAACTATACATGTAAAATATCTAAAATATCATGCAATGCCCCATTAAAATAAAGGCGGACATGTGCTTTCAT
>NEWO01000071.1:264986-330792 GCA_003013225.1 Phalaenopsis aphrodite
CGCACGTGTCATGACTTGAAAAAGCTTTGTTTTTTGGCCATTTACATACACACACCTGATTTTTATATATTTACATATTAAATAGCTAAGGGTGTAAACGAGCCGAACACGAGTTGAGTTTGATTCGCTCGTGTTCTGCTCGTTTATATTTCGAGCTCAAAAAGTGTGTTCATGTTTGGCTCATTTGCTTAGCGAGCCAAACACGAGCCGTTCACGAACAAAGAGTAATTTTTGACAACCTTAATCACGTTGTCATAAGATGTCATAAGATCTTAAGGAGTGAGACAAGATTTAAAACATCATTTGAAACTAATTTAATAATTTTTATTTTATTTTCTTCATTACAACTTTTAATTGATTATAAATCTTTGAAGCCTTGTAGTCAATTAAATTTTTTAAAAATAATGCTCATCAAAGATATATATATATATTGTATTTCGAGCCAAAATCAGCCGAACACGAACGAACAAATATTTGTTTGTGTTGTTTGTGCTCGGCTCGTTAACTTAGTGAATGAGCTGAACACATGCTTCTTAACGAGTCGAACACGAGCTGTTCGCGAATAACGAGCCTTTTTGACAGCCCTACAAATAGCTATATTTTCATAATTACTTGCATAACACTCAAATACTTAATATCACACATAAAATATCACTATTATTCACTTAGAATGAAATGCATTTTTTTTTCATATAATTTTGTCGTTAAAATATTATAAATTTAAATATAGAAGTTTGAAAGATGGATGTACAAATACATGAGAATTAAGGGGTATATATGCAAATTTACCTTATTTATTTATTTATTTATTGTGTTTAGTCAACCTTAACAGCTTTGCATGACGAGAATTTTGAAGTTGCATAAAATAAATCCATGAGAGAGTTAATAAAAATAAATAATTTATAGGAAAAAAAAACATTAAAGAATCAATCAACTTTACCAAACACTGTTTGAATTGTTTGTTTTTGATAATTTTAACCTTTTTAGACTTAGAGTTTTGTTCGAGAAAGTATTTTGTTGTTGTTTTTCTAGAAATTTATGTAATGAGAAGCTCTATCTTTTAATAAGTGTTGATAAAGTGTGGGGACCATTAAAATAATTGTTATTTTATCTTTTTGAAAAAAAAATGTATATTTATAATTCTCGGTGCAGTTATTTTCTCCACCACAACTTTACAACAGACCAAAGTGTAATAGTACATTATCATATTTTCTTTTATTATTATTTTTAAGATATTTATATAATTGATGGGTGCTAGAAAATTCGCGGCGGTATAGTAACGAACTATCGTCTTAGCGTTGTACGAAAGTTTAGCACACGCACATATGAAAGAGAAATAAACGGTGATGATTCCAGAAGTTTAACGTGGAAAACCCTTGAAGGGAAAAATCATGGGGTATGACCTAGTTGTGGAAATCCACTATTAATTGATGATTGCAAAAATCTCTTATCCCATAGACGAGAAAATTGTAACTATATTTTTATATTACAATGTTGACTGACGGTTGGTGAAGGTCGACGGCGATCAGTGGTGGATAACAACGGAGGTCGGCGATTATCGACGATGGTCTACGGTGGTCTGTGATTGTCGAAGACGGCCGGCGGTGGTCGCTGACAGTTAGTGGTGATCAACAGCGGCAGGCGATGACAAAAATGATGTTGGTCGGCGGTAGTCGATGACAATCGGCGGTGATGCGGAGCTGCAACTTCTCTTTAAGGTCTCAGGCTCGCTCCCTAGACTTCTGCCCCTCTCATGTGAGGGGTGTGAGTCTATTTATTGTGTTATGGGTGCATTAATGCAAGAATAAATCGGACAGTCCGGAGAGCTTCCCTCGATCATACAACGTTTAATGGACATTTGAGTGCGTTAATGATGTCAGAATTTAGTGATCTTGGATTCGTTTTGTCAAGCCGCTCGATTCGAGTATCAAATTGTCATATTCGAAAACAGTTTGACCTTCCAAATGCGTCTGAAAATCTTCTAAGTGCGGTTCAATGACTTGATATGTGCTTGATTTGAATCGGATTGGAATATTTTTCATATCATTAGGTCTGTCTCATCGAACCGGTCAGTTTGACTATAAGTTTGCTGAAATCCAAGCTCTAAATAATTTTTTATCAAAATTTAAATATTTTTTAAAAAATATTATCTCGAGATTCATGTCATGTTTCTAGATTCATGTCATGTTTCGAGATTCGTGTCGAATGATGAAAATTTGTTGGTGGCGAATCAATAATAATAATTTTTTAACAATCACCACTACCCAAACTTAATAGCTATAAAATTTGTCATTTACTTTTTCAATGAAAATATTTATAACATTAATAATTTTTTTAAAAAAAGATTATTTAGATCTTGCACCGTTTTTTTTTTTTTTCAAGTCAATGAATTGCTTCCACGGACAATAAAGAAGCTGTGATATGAAGGTTAGGAACTTCAATATTAAAAGCACTATGAAACCAATTCCAAACTTCATGGACATATTTTTAAATAGAAGGTATTTTTAGAGCTATATTTCTTTACTTGTATGATATATTTTTTTATAGGGGCATGTACATACATACCATACAATTTTTTATGTATTTACATACATACCTAACACCTAAAATTCATATTTATATACATACCATACAATTTTTATGTATTAACATACATACCTAACACCTAAATGCATAGATTTATGACATCAAGATATATAAATGTAAATTTTAAACTTTACATGCATTGAATCTAGATTTATCTGTGAATCACAACCCAAGAAATACAACGTAAGTCATGAGTGAGAGAGACAGAGGGAGAGATAGAGGGAGGAGTGAATAGTAATTCTCCTTTATTCATAAAATAATATTTCTATTTATAAGGAAATGTAGTGATGTTGCATTTTTACCCATGTTTTAAAGAGGGTATAGGGTATTCTTGGTATTTTACATATATGAGCATATCAATTGGTTATTCTCTGCCTCGGTTGACTGAGCTTGTTTGGCTTCGAGTGGACGAGACAAGTTAGGTCAACTGGGGTCGGTCGATCGGTTGAACTTGATTGGCTTCAAGTTGGCAATATTGTATCGATCGGTTGATCGAGTCTAGTTGTTGACCCTTAATAGTGGATGAGGGAGTTTCTGGACATCCTCGATATGATTTGAGATGCTGAGAGGCTAGTTCTTCTCTCAGGTCAGCTTTTTTGTGATGGTTGGCTCATTTGCATCTTTGTCCCGTTCCTGACCAAATGACTCGAACATGGATATTCGATCGTCTTTTCTTTATCGTTCAGCTTTGACTTTATTGGCTTTGGCTTGGACAGCTGCACTCTGTCAGATAAGTTGGTCTCATGGTCTTCTGTCAGTGGGCTCTCATTTGTCATACTCTTTTCTTATGGATCGTTAAATCTTCTCAGGACCAGCACATACACATTTTTTATGTACATATTTTTATACATATGGTTCTCTTATTTCTTGAAAGAGACTTTGAAAAAAGAATAAGATAATTTAATATAAAAAGTAGATAGCATTTATTCTTAATAAATGATTCAATAAATGAACTCTCTTGATTTCTGTGTTTTTAATCCTTATTAATAAGGCGTGACGGGACACTATTTTTTCCATATTTTTTTATGTATCCCTTCGTCTGAATCGGTTAGCTTTCAAGTGTTGTCATGGAGAACGCCCCAAAGCCTCTTGTTGGTGCCCCCGGCAAAGATTTGCTTTGTGTTGCCCTCGGAAGACCATACCACTTGAAAGGTGAAAAAAAAAAAAAAAAAAAGCTATTACTCTGAAGAGAAAAGCAGTTGCATTGGTGGATTAGGTAAGGTCATCTGATTCGTTCCTCGGTCCATAACAGAGGAATGTTCAGGTGACTAGCCCAATCATTGATCTATCAGCTAAATCTTTTAGTGCAGCATAATACCTACTGACCAAACAGACTGTGCAAGAGGCTGTCGGTGCTTTGTCGCAACCGAAGGTGCAAGAATCTGTTGGTGCTCTATTGTAGTCAGGGGTGTAATAAACTGTCGATGCTCTGCCATCGCTCGATGTGGGCGCTGTATCGATTACATCATCTGTGGGAGATCGATTCTTTGGTATGAATAGCCTCAATCTTACTTATTAGATTTTAATTTTTTATGGGTTCCCTCTTCTTTACATTAACTTTTGATGTAGCTAACCCAATAGTTCTAGGAGATGACTGACCTGTGATAGAAGTTAAGGGAAACCAGAACATGACACTAGTAACAGCTGAACAGGTTCTAGACAGAAGCAGACGCCCCTTAAGTAAGGGTGGTGGGATTGACCACTCAGGTAGTCTTCGCAGAGAAGTAGCTATTTGATGTTAAACATCCCTCAGGTCATAAACTCCCCTCTATTACTTAATTATGCTACTTGTTAGGCTCCGCATATTGTTTGAGACATAAACGAAGCTCACTGCATTATTTTATGATGTTAAATCATGTTTTATCCATGTAATCATTCCTATTGATAAGCGAGTGATGGAAGAAGGGACTATTTAAAGAAAATAGAGAAAAAGGGTAAGTCATATTAAGTTTTCAAAGGGTGTACTTCAGTGCAAGAAAGATATCTCTTTTATTTTTTTGCTCCCTTATATAAATTTTTAATTTCTCTTATAGACTATACATATATTATGATCACACTTAGATCACTAGAGAATTCAAGCAAATTGAATTCTTCGTCTATTGCCTCGAGTGTTTAAACAATATTATCTTCAATCTTCTATTCTCTATGGATTTGACATTCGGGCGCTACCTCGTTTAGTCACATAAGACGCATAGTCGACCTTCTTCCCTAGACATCTCCTCCCTAAGTCATGAATTTGTGAGTGAGTGAATCGCTAGCCAAGGCTAGCTAGTATTTTAGCCTTGACTTTAAAGCTTTGCACTCAGCCATTTGCATTCAGCCCAGCTTATACTAGGCCTCAGCCATTCGTACTCAATCATCAGTACGCATAAGCTAGATCATCTCTACCGCTCCCACTTATTTAGGTTGGATCTATCCACAGAGATATACCAGGAATGGAAGCCCACTAAGTTGACTCCTATCTTGCTTGGCTTGTCACAATCTCTTTTGGTTTGAGATTAGCTTAATTTGAGGCTTTTTTGGGTCCTCAATCAGTAGCAACTCTAATGTTGTCCAAGTTTTTCTAAGTCAACTCATGCTAGCACTTTTGGATATAAATTAATAAGCCATTCATATTTATTTTTCTTCATGCATTGATGATTTTGAAATTGAACTATTTTGGAAAGAAGCATAAGGTTACTTTGGCTGCTAGTTCTATTTTTGTTTGACAATGACTTATAATTTATTACGATCCTCACACCAACCTTCCCTTTTTCAATATACTTTTACATGTGTATTTCTTTTATTTTCTATATAATTTTATTTACTCTGGAGGTTGAGGGTTCAAGCCCCTCACATAGATTATTCATTTTGTATATATATATATATATATATATAATTATATATAATTTAAACAAATTTAATATGCAATGCTAAACTCACATTTTTCTTAACCAACTTATTAAATATTGGGAAAAGTTGTAGTTGTTGTGAAGTTATGGTGGACATGTCTTTTCTACCTTCTTTTTTTATATAGGTGGCATTGAAATTGGTAAAATTACATTAGCTATATCTACAGCATAAATGTAATAGGAACATAAAGGAGCAATTGAGCTCCACACTGATGTTCTAAATCCTAAAAAAAATGAAATGTTAACAGGACTGCAATCATGCAGGCTGAGGGATCAAATCTGCCCAAATATTTATCAGATTCTAACACCTAAACTTTAAATTTTACATTTATACCTCCCAGGACTTGCAAAATTGCAAAAAATTTACAGCAGTAAAATGAGTACAGCTTCGACACAACTTAAGGACAAAGCCATAAACATTGTTAAATGCATGATATATTGAGCCATATACCAATCAGAATGCATTAATTTAGGACAGATATTTACATAGTTTAAAGTAATTTCAGTGATAGAAAAAAGATATACGTGAAATCGAATTTCTACACCAAACAAATGCAAGCCAAATAAATATATTTCAGCAAAAGACAAAAGATCTACATGTGATCCAATTTTTACGTAAAAAATTCCAGCCATCAATATTGCAAAAGTACATCTTGAACCTATTTCAAACATTCTGATTTCACTCAGTAACTAGTGCATTTGTAATACGTACACGCAACTAACATTTCCTCAACTTTTTCTTCAACCCTCATCTTGTTATCTACTACATCCATCTTTAAGTTCTAGCATTGACCTTCCAACTCGATACCCATATGCCTAGGTGGTATGTATGATTGATCCAAATCACAAATATTGAGCTCTGTGTCATTTCGAGAGGGATGATGACGTATGTAATTATGTAACATCATTGTAGAAACTACTATCTTTACATGTTTCCCAAAAGAATACATTGGCATATCACAAAAAATAATCAACTTTTTATTCCAAACAACTAAAGCCCTTTCAATCACACCACATAAAGAAGAATTTCTCTTATGAAATATTTTCAGTCTTCCACAAGCCAACTGACTACCTCTTCGAAAATAAGGAATATGATATTTTTTTGTCTGAAAATGGCTTTCAAAATCATCGAAGCATTCAGTTCCCAACATCAACAAGCTAATATTTACCTGCATAAGAGTAAACACGAATGAATTCAATAAATTTTTAATTTGTACTAAAATTTTAATTGTAAATAATCATAACCATCTTCTATATGGTATAAGAAAGTTAAATTTTCAATTACGAGTCATAAACTTGAAAATATGATTGCTATACGTACTACATTTCCACCTTGACATTATAAAAGTAAAACACATGTTAAAATCACACACTGTCATAACATTCTATGTCAACATTCCATAACAACCTATATACACCATTTCCTCACTATCTAACACTCAAGAATCTATGTGTTTTTCATCAATCGATTCTATACAATTATAAATGAGAAATCTTGATCAATATCTTTGTATTTTTTCCTAGAGATTATCGAAGTAGCAGTAATGAAACATGGCAGAACTGGACCACCACAAACCCTCACCAGATGTTTCCAAACGCAGGAATGGTAGGCCAATTGTTCTTAACTAATGCAGAATAGTACACCCCAAATGAATTAAAAATAAGTTTCCAAGAGCAACGCACTGCATAAAAATACAAAATTTATAGAGGGCATAATTCAAACCGGAGCCACGGGGCAATCTCAGCTACAGTGCAGCTAATCAATGGATCCCATCTCTGTATTAGAAAATTCCAGACACAGAGCCAAAATTTTGAAAATGGCGAGATAAAGTCGTAGTCAAAGACCGAGCAAAACAAACCCTAATTCCGTCTTCTTCCTCCCCTTTCTTCCCTTAATCACATCTCCCTCTCTCTTTCTCAATTGATAAACCCGATCGCGAGATCATCGATTCAATTTCTCCGATCACCGATCAGAGAGCCTTATATTTTTTCCTAACGCGGCCGCCGGCGATGAATCTTGGTGGACGGAAAAAGAGGCGGAAGTTCTGTCTCCCGTCCTGCTTCTCAGCTCCGTCCGTATGGGATCCCGACGAATTGGAGTTTGCGCAGGATGGGTTGCAGATAGCTTACTTGTCGCGTCTTCGTGGCCGGAGCAGGACGGTTCCGGTGGTGGAGATCGCCGGAGATGAAGGAGAGGAATACCTGGAGCTGCGCTCGCCGGCCGGTGATCAGGGGAAGGGATTAGGACAGATCTTTCGTAGGGTATGAGAAATTACTTTATTTATTTATTTACTTATAATTTTACATGCATACCCTCAATTCCTTTGTATTTACATATTTAATTTCTAAATTTTAATTTTTTACACATATATATCTTACTTATGCGTGAAAATATACTTAGAAATTAAAATGGTAATATTCTTAAGCTGATATAGAAATTTTGGATGGTATAAGTGTAAGAAATAAAATTTTGATGTAAATACATAGGAATTGGATGGTATGTATGTAAATGCCTCATTTTTATTTTCGAAAATTTACAGCCACTATACAATTCTTATATATTTAGATATCAACATAATTTGTTATTTACATTAAATTTATGCATGAGATGTCAAAGATATGGAATATTTAGATGTTAGATGTGTCAATACATAAGAATTATGTGGTATGTATATAAATGTCCCTTTTATTTTTATTCCTACTCATATTTTATTTTTATTATATATTTTTTATCTATAGAGAATTAAAAATATTGTTATTTTAAATAAATTAATAATAAATTTTTTTTTTTAATTTGAAGACTAATTTATTATATTATATTAATTAATTTATTTATTTATTTATTTGTGTAAATATATAAATATTTTATATGAATCATTTCATTTTTTTCCAATAGGTATTGGAAGAGAATGATTTGATTAAATTGAGGTTTACAATTGACTAGCATGATAGAAGATTTGTAATTTTTTTTAATATAATTATAATAAATTTAATAATTTTTTATTTCTATTTAATTTTTAAAATTAATACTATATTTAATTATTCTTTATTCGTTTTAAAATAATTTGCTGATTCTAATTTTTTTTTTGATAATTTTTTATCTGGATATAATTCGAAAGCCTTGCAATTATTGGGATTAGTCCCTTTCAATTTTTTAAAATATTATTTTATTTTCTTTGCTTATAGTTTTTTCCATGTTTCTCATTTAAAGTGAGTTTAGTCGACTAGTGAGTCAGCATAAATTCAACTCAATAAGTGACGAACTAAACTCCGTGAGCTAACAAGTCAAGCTCAAGCTAGCCCTCTGTCACGGACAAATAGTCCCACATTGGCTAGATGTAGGACTGAAAAACAATGTTTATGTCATGGGCCGAAAAAACAATGTCATCTCCCAAAAGAGTCTTTGTGGGTGGTGGGCAGCCCAGGATTTAAATATTATTTTTCGGTCTTACATCTAGCAAATGTGGGACTATTTGTCTATGACATTCTTCTCCACCCAATCACATAACGAGGGATCGGCTCCACCGAGGGTCCCACTGGAACATGAAGAGTCCACACACCTAGCAGACAATAATCTGCTCTGATACCACCTGTCACCTCCCAAAAGAGTCCTTAAGAGAGGTAAGCAGCCAATGACTTAAAAAATGTTTTTCGGCCCTACACCTACCCGATATGGGACTATTTGTCTATGACATCTCACTCCACTCATTAGCTCGTGAACCGGTTCATTTTAAAAAAATAATTAATAAAAAATATCCTTAAATAATTTAAAATTTTAATTTTCTTATTAAAATATTTAAAATTTAATATTTTACATTTTATATTGAACTTTTTCTTATCAATTATCTTCAAAATATTCATTTTATCTATCATTACATTATAAAATTAATTTAAATTAATATTTTCACTCTATTTTCATAATAAATAAACTAGTTCAAACTTGTAGAGTTAAGTTCTAATTTGAGCTCAAACTTAATTCATTAATCAAACTTAAACTCGAGTTGAGAGTGACTCGAGTTCTCGACTCAACTCGATTAAGCCCCTAACTCTACTTTAATTTCCTATTAATAATACAATATAAATAAATCTTATAATTATTATCATAAATATTTAACAAATAATTAAAAAATAATATTTGCCCTCCTATCACATAACGATTTTTATTCCTTATCCGATCAGAAGGAGAAAAATACCAAACCTACAGCCCAAAAGGCAACCCACACGCCACGATCAACCCGGGCCCACATCCAGCAATCATTATTCTGCCACGTGTCCACCAAATTCAACTCCGGCAGCCAACCTCCAGCCCCACCCCACCACGCACGTGCGACGGTTCAATCCGCATACCATGCGAGCAAGCCGGTCCCGCCCCAACCAAACCGGCTCCCCGGTCCAGCCACACAGCCGGCTCGCTCTGCACGCCGGTTCGACGTGGTGGCGGCACTCCTCTTGGTGGCGGCCACGCTGGCCGTGATGCTGTTCTTCGGCCGTCTCAGCGCCGTGTTATGCATTTGTGCGTGGTTCTATCTCCTATCCCAAGTACCAACGCCGGCAGCTTCGGCAGCCCCGTCGCCGGAGACGGCGGAGGAGGTGGATTTGTATTCGTCGGAGTATAAGAAGAAGGTTGTGCTTATGGGCTTGCTTGAAAGAAACAGGTATGGCATCAGGGACACCGGTGAGTCCAATGGTCTCTCCGGCAATGGCTAGATTTATAAATTGTTGATTTTGTATAAGTTTATGGAGAAAAGGAAATTAAGCTGATGAAAATAAGAAAATTTATGGGGTGTGAATAATAATAGTGAATTTAGGGGTAGTGCTGTTCACTCATTGCCTCTAAAATTTTATTTAATTCATTGATATGATATAATATTTGAGTGTTATAATAGTTCCATTTTTTACGTGCAAAAGTATTGCGCCATGGCGGTCGGCGGTTGGTTGTCCAGATGTCCGAACGAAATAATCTTTCTTCTACATTAGATCTGTTTAGTCATATAGTTCGTGTATGTGTTAAAATAGTTATACACTATTTTAAAATTGAATTATAATTGTCCTTCATGGAGACTATTTCAGACCTAATTTTAAAAGTCTGGGAAATATTTTGAGACTTCTACAAAGTCAGATGCTAAAATAGTCTAATATAAAGAGTTAGAACTACTTTGACACGTTATAATATTAAAGAATTTTAAAATAAGGGTTTCAAAATATGTTGGTCAATTATTTTATAAATAACTAAGTAATATTTTTATTAATTTTACATATAATATTCAAATATTTTACTTGAGATCTAATAATTTTTCTATTATGAAAGATGGCTGGAAGGCAAACATTAGAGACCAAGTACTGTTTATCTACATTATGATATTCAATAAGCCTCAACTTGACAAAGAAAAATAAATCTAGGATATGTTCGGGGTGATTGCAGCTTTTAAAAAGATGATTGTAAAGCTGTGGTGGAGAAAATATGTTCCTCGAAAGCTCGAATGAAATTATAAATAAATATTTTTTTTTCAAAAATAATACAACAGCTTTCTTATAGTCACTACACTTTACTAAGTCGAATTAAAAAAAAACTTTTACCATAAAAGAAAATTTAAAAAAAAATAAAAATAAAAAAAAAGTTCCTCAAACAAACTATGGTGGTAATCTAAAACACAGAACATGCATAAAGCTATCACAAAGAAACTCTTAAATCCTTCTGTGGCCATAAAACTTGTTTAGTAGAGAACAAAAAACATAAAATAAATGACTTTTAGGAAGACTTTATTACATGATCGTAGTTGTTTTCTTATCATTGTATACATGCACCATTTAGAAAGGAGAATCATAAGCTTAGTTGTTTTACAAAAGTATAATATGTTCGAACATATTAGTCAAGTAAGCGTATTTAAGAATAAATACCATTATATCATTCATATCACTTCTAACATGTTGCTTGACCTCATGACTCTTTGAGCTTGCTCCACTGATAATGACAATTATAATCCACATAAGATTTTATGTCCTATTTGGATATTTTGACTAAAAATAGTTTAAAAAATCCATATTATTTCCTGTCATAGGCTTAGTCTTATGCTCTAAGAAGAGTAAGTCTTATATTCTTTTCACTCCATCTAATAGAGTTTAGGAATCCTTTGTCTCTTGACTTTGAATCTGTTAAATTTTATTAAACAATGATGTTCATACAATAAACAAAGGATATCAAGTCAAGTAGGATTAGTTAGCTTCAAGACTAGGAACTTACAAAATAATAAAAATTTAAAGTAATGGAACTATAAAATGAATTATATCTACCATTTCTAAGTCTTATACCTTCACCTTTACTCCTTTTGAACTTGTTCATTTCTATTAAGCAACAATTTTAATTGAAAATCCTTCAATCATCCTAGCTAAAAGAATCATATTATAAGCTTTGCTCCTTTACTCCTTTGAAGAGTTAATATATAAACTCCTTACTTGTACTTCTATGAAAAAAAAACTTTTTTTCATAAAAATCACACACATTTTCTTCATCATAAATCTTTGTTTTTTTCTTTTTCTCGCTCTCATCCAAAAGAAGGCGGTGGAGGAAGAATGAGAAGTGTTATCTTAGAATGACCCCAACTTTAATAAGTCATAATTATCTTTTATACACCTTTAAATCAATCATAATGCAAATCACCTCAATAGCACCTGAGCCACTTTGATGTCTTGGATCCCTCTACTTTGATAATGATTAATGCCACTTTAAAGCTGAAAATGTCATATATATGAAACATTAAGGTGTTTTAAGAATTTTCTAGTCATATTGCCTCATTCAATTTGAGTTTGTATTTGTTATAATGGAATTTTCAAATCCTCCTTCAATCGATTGCTAGCATTAATGATGCACAACAATGTAAGATTATTTGCACAAATAAAAATTATACTTTACATGAAAGATAAATGAGAGGTGTAATAAGATATGATCAATCATGGAAGAACTTAAATGAAGGCCAAAGATCACTTAAAGTTTAAATAAAATGAAGCTAAAAGTTCAATTACAAAAGCACAAGAAAGTGCCCATGCAATAGCTCATTCAAGGCCAATCACAAGAGCACAATTAAAAATCAATATTTGGATTTATATTTTATTGATGAATTTCGATTTTAATCTCTAGAAAGTTTAAATTTTTAAAATTGGATGCTTGTATGGGCTGACCATAAGAAAATTTAAAAAGGTCGTGACACCTTATTCCATTAATAGCCAATTATCTTTCCCTTCAAAATTTAATCCTCTTTTTTTTTTATTTTTTATCTTTGTAATCCTAAAAGTAGGGTTGATGTATAATTACTTTTATCAGTTATTGAATTGAATTTTGAGTAAAAGTCTTCTTTTTGTTTGGTTTTTTGTGACTTTAAATGTGTGTGTGTGTGTTTTTTTCTCTGAGATCAAGTAATTATTTTTACTCTATTCTTAATATCATTTACTATTATGCTTAGATTAAGTAACACGCAGTATATGTCGCAAACTGATGAGGATATTAAGTAACAATTGGTGATCTATTGAGCTCTTTATTTTTTTCATCATTATTCAATATAATATTTTAAAAACCAAAGGCGGCAAAACTGCACACTTCAAAACCATCAATGCAAAGTCGCAACAAAATCAGAGTCAACTCCTTCCAACAACCAACACTGTAGACATACAACCATGCCCACAATTAGCAGTCAGCAACTAGCAAAGGCAACCAAACCACACTCATACCCACAACCAACATGCAAGAGAGAACATCAAACCGTTGTCATAGAGGACAGTCAAGAAAGAAATGATAAGAATATTGTGTGCATAGAGAGGTGGCAACAACGAAGACGAATAGAGGGGAGAAAGGGCCAAAGAACCGAGACTATGCCCTAAACCCACAATGAAAACGAATAGAGAGAGATGAAGTTGAATATAGGTATTATTGGGGACTCCATGAGGCATTTCCTGAATTGTAAAGGGGTAAATTGATTCTTTCATAATTGAAACAGAGTAATAATGGTAGATTGGAGGGCTAACGATGTGTTTCTTGTTTCGATATTATGAAGCCACATGTCGATGAACAACATGCTAAAAGCTCCCTCCCAAATAAGATTTGAAGTGCTCTTCAAACTGAAAAACTGGCGAAATGCCCTCTCAAACACTCTCAGACTTTTCAGGGAACATGAAGTTGAATTTTGAAGACATCGTGGTGTTGGTATTGAATGAAGAAATTTGCATAAAAAATAGTGAATAATGAATCCTCACGTTAAAGAATTATTGTGAACATGAATACAGACAAAGATATATTCAATTAATGTAGAGGAAGTTGAGGTCAAGCGTAGGAAATTTCATTGGAGAATGTTATAATTGCAGAAAAACAATCATTTCAATAAGAGAGACAAGCTCTAAGGAAGACATGTAGTCAAACCAAGATAGAAATTTCTCTATACATTTATTTATAGGCAAAATCCAAGGTGACTCTCTAGTGTTATCCTTAGTCAATATTGAATAGTAGATTCAAGTGCCTTTTTTCATGCATGCCTAAAAAAAAGGAATTTAAAAATTACACTCAAATGATTTATGGAATGTTTATTTGAGAGACAACAATGCATGCATTATCATAGAAAATAATACTGTTGTAATCAAGTTATCAAATGGAACAATCTGAAAGCTTACTTAAATTAGGTATATTTCAAATATAAAGAGAAATCTAACCTCAATGAATAAGCTAACAAAGTAAGAGTTCATGACTACTTTCGTAGTTGATTCGTGGAAGGTGACCAGGGATGCAAGTGACAATATTGAAGACACTCTTTATTTGGTCAATGAGATGATAAATTTCATTGATCTAGTTAAAACCAAGACGATAACATGTCTATGACATCGTTGTCTTGGCCATATAAGCAAAAAATGTATGAAATTCATACTTTCAAAGAATTGTTTTCAAGGTTTGAAATCAAAATATTTAAATTTCTGAGAGGACTGCACATATGAAAAACATTAGAAAGGAATTTTTCTCTAAAAATGGGTCAATGGTGAAGTCAAATAAATTGAAGTTGGTGCAAATTTATGGGTTCCTCTCTAGTTCACACTATTGGGAAATCTCACTACTTTATCATATTTATAAATGAACGCACTAAAAAAAGTATGTGTTTACTTCTAAAATTAAAAATATGACGTATTTGAAGTGTTTAAAAAGTCGAAGGTCATGACAGAAAATGAGAACGATTTGAAACTGAAGTTTCTGGATTAGATAATGAGGACTAGTATCATGATCAAAAATCCAAAAAAATTTATATTATAGAGAAAATCATGCATGAGTTCACTATCCCAAAAACATCCCAACAAATTAGAGTAGTTGAGTGTTTGAAGAAAACAATCATGGAGCATTCCATGAGCATAAAACTACGTGCATGCTTACCAAAACAGTACTGTATTAGAACAATGAAGTGTAGTTTATCTGATTAATAATAGTTTGTTCAATACTTTTGAAAGAAGACTTATTCAGGGTCCATTTTCTCATCTAAAATTGATACTCGGGTGCATTGTCTCACTACATTCAGGGTGCATCGTTATTTCTTCTTCGAAGTGTGTCGTATTAGGTGCAACATTGAGCATCAAGCTTAGTCTAACAAAATTTAAGGGACATTTACATCATACCACCCAATTTTTATGTATTTACATATATATCACCTAGATTTTACTTTTTATATTCATACCACTCAAAATTTTCACATTACGTAAAATTATCGTCGTTTTAACTTTTTAAAAGTGAAATACCCATTTTCATTCAAAGATAAGGGGATATGCATGCAAAATTAAAGTATAGTTGCGACTTATGCGAATGCTTAAGACTTGAGTGGTGTGAATGTAAACATTCCAAAAGTAAAATGTGAAGTGAACTTAAATAGTAATTTATAAAAATTAATATTTAAATTACAAGGATGAGAACATAACACATGTATATTTATTTATATGATCTTATATTAAACATTTATATGGATTAAAAATGCTAAATTTTATTATTTTAAAAAATTATTTATGTGGTATAATTATAACAAATATAAGTTTAAATGGTAGATATGTAAATTAATAGGATTTGAAAGGTATATATGCAAAGGTCCCAAAAATACTCTTAGTAATAGGAGTTGTCAAGGGGTTGAGCCAAGCTTTGGTTCAGGAAAGTGATGTAGGAATAAAAGGGAGAATGAATCCATCGACCCTAAATAGGGTTGGAGGGCTATCTCCTCCCCCTCTCCCACTCCTAGTTATCTTAATTTATAATAAATAGGGCTATCGCCTCTTCCTCTCCCACTCCTAGTTATCTTAATTTATAATAAATATATTGTTATTTTATTTTAAGTTTTAGTTTTTCTTAAGATTTATGTTTGAACAGCTTAGGGTTGTATCTGAGGACGAGTGGTGCTCCGACTATACCTCACTCCTAGATAGTGATTATCCCCGACTTCTCCCTTCCCCGAAACCTCCCTATCATCATTAGAGTCACTGTATCAACTACAATTTGCACCAAAGACAACAATTATATTGTATGTTGCAACCCCAAACCCACCACCTTCATTGTACCTTCATTCATCATCTGCATCCCCGACATTTTCGGGTTCATCTCCCTCCCTCCAATATCTGCCTTCCCAACTTGAACATCCTTTTGTTGTTGATGCCTAACACCTTCCTCTTCCACCTACTTCTCAACATCCCAACCTCGTGACCGTTGTTATCTCCCGACAGTCCCTATACACCAACCCAACCTCGTTTCCACCATGCAACCAACTTCAAACCTCCCCTACCTTCCTATTTGTTACCGCCAAATCCCCCTTCACTTTACTCGTTACCTCAAAACCCTTGCTACCTTCCCAGCTACTACCACAAAGCATTCCAAACATCTTGTCAGGGCCATCACCTCCCACTAGTTAGCCTCCTGCTGTCCAACCACCATCCACTATCCAACGCCTTCGTCATCCCCTTATGGTGTCGTTTTATTTTTGTTGTCATTTATTTCCTGCTTTGAAGCGTCGCTGCATCCTATTTGAATTTCAACAATAATATTTATATTTCTATTGTGGTTTGGGTTAACTCTGATATCATTTTGTATCAACACTAGGCGAACCCTAGTCCTATTAAAGGTTTTCCTAAAAATCACCCCTACTCACACCACTTTTACTCGAAAATTTTCTTCCATAGATAAAATTTCTAACCCAAAATTTCCCTTGCTAAAACCAGCAATCCCAAATTAATTTTACTGTACATTCAATTAGTCTCATACACTCTCATTCACCTCCAAACCCTAAATCATAACCCCCGACGTCAAGGAGATGTATGTCTGAGCCCACCCAAAAAAAGTTACAATGAGAGAACCGTCAACTGCAATGGAGGCTTGTGGACATGGAAGATGAAGATCAAGATGAAATCACCCTTGATCATGATAGTGAAAGTTGAAAGGGTGAATGAGACAAGAATTTCAACCCCTTTCATACGAAAAGTTTTAGTGATGAAAAAAAAGACCATGTGCTTCAGAATCCAGTATCAGAAGAGGCCACATATGGAGGACAAAGGGACTTTGGGAATAAAAGTTGGATATATCAAATTTTGATTACAGTATGGATCCACACGAATTTATATAATGTGTACAATCAACTGAGAATATCTATGAGTACAAGGACGTGTCAAAAGACAAAAGGGTGAAACTTTGAGCTATCAAATTGAAAAATAATGTCTCTTTGGGTTGGAGTACTTTCGGAAACAAAGGAAGAAAAAATTCAATGATAAAATTGCCAAGTGGGAGGATATGAGGAAGCTGGTGTAGAGAAAATACCTAACTCCTCATTGCCGACATTATATATTCCTGAGACTCTGCCTCATATAGCAGAGTTCTATAAATGGAGGAGTTCACACCCCAGTTTGACCATTTTTAGATGAAGTGTGAGTTGTTTGTGTCAGAGAAACATACCATAGCACGATAAATGGGTGGTCTGAAGCCCATTATTAGCTTTTAAATGAAGTGTGAGTTGTTTGTGTCAGAGAAACATACCATAGCATGATAAATGGGTGGCCCATTATTAGCTACGATGTGCAATTACAACCTTATTAGTCACTGGGAGATGCCCAGACCTTAGTCTTGGAGGTGGAGTAGTATTAGAAATAAAGCAGGCAACCACCACCTGTCAGGTGGCCACCCACAATTAGAGTCATCAGCAGGAGAACGCCTGAGATAGTCGAGAAAACTGGTTCGTATATGAACAGAGGCACTCCATTTGAGAATAAGCCTTAGAAGAGTAACACACCTACTATAATTATGCCTGAAAATACTTCAGATGTCATGGATTTGCGCATAGTGGAAGAGTTTAGCAACGAGGATGCAGTTGAGGAGTAGGGTGAGGTGTATCATCTTTCGCCAGATAAGAGAGATGCTAACTGATGATATAAGGGACCCATAGTGGCTTTCTCACAACATATTATGCACTCATCGCACTGCGAATAAGGAGTGCAATGTCATCATCAATGGAGAGAGCAATAAGAACACGACATATATGCAATGGGTAAAAAAATTATGCCTCGTAACTCAAAGGCATTTTTAGTCATATTCTTTGACATGGTTGAAGAAAGGGAAGATAGATAGTATTGGCCTGAGGTACTTAGTAGAGTTCTCAATTGGAAGCCAGTTGCATGTTCAGATGTGTGCAATGTGGTCCTCATGGATGTCTGTCATCTTTTATTGTGAGAACATGACAATTTGACAGTAGAACACAATATGAAAGATTGAGAAACACATAATTCTTCACCAAGGAGGGGAGCACACCATCCTTTTCCTTCAGTGAAGCTGACCAAAGGAAAATACGTTGAGATTTTCATACACATTTTACATTTTTTTATGATATTACACTTTAAAGAAATGTATTTTTGATGTTTTGTTGCAGTTATGATGAATTATGATCATTAGAGGAAAAATATGCAAAAAGGAGCGAGTTTGGAGTGAAAATGACCAAAATGTGAAGATTTGAACTAAGGCGCCGACGGCGAGCCCAACGACGTCGACGATGAGAATTTCCCGAGACTCCAGATTAAATAATTTAGAAGACCTGCAAACAGCGCCCTCGAGGCCTCCGACGGCGAGATCGACGGTTATGTCCAAAAGTGCATTGAATGTAGATGATTTTTTGAGGGATGCTTAGGCAACTCTTGGGAAAACTCTTCTACATTTTTAAAAGAAGATTTTGGCCGAAAATTAGAGAAGGAGGCTGACAGCGACTTTATATATGCAATAAAATATAAGATAAATATGAACATATTAAATATTCAATAATTGTAAAGTCACACTTATCCGCACAAGTATATGTATCGCTCAAGTAATATAGGGCTCTAATGGAGTCCTAGATATCGATCCCACAGGGAGTAGTTTAGAATTACGGACTAAGTCTTTAGAAAAGCAATATTTTAATCACAACAATGACGTTCAATTTGCTTATATGTCACTAATAGACAATTAAAATAAATAGATAATTTTAATAATTAATAAATAACTAATGATATTAAGCATGATTAAATTGTGATATTCAATATATAAGAAAACATCATTCTCCTTGTCAAGAAATTATAGTGAATGGATAAAATGATTTAGTTCAATTTATATTATGTCAAATAGGAGCATACATATTATTTACCCTTTGGTCAAGACATAAAGAACATTGACTAATCATATGCTTGTTTACTGAATCTGCGGCTAGGCTGGGGGATACCGGCTCTCACTTCGGAGCTTCCACGTTCCCCTCACCTGAGGGCTAACATCTACACTTCAACACCCAAACGATAGAACCGAATTGGGGATTTTAGTCTGTCACTCTAAAATCTCCAATTCTACGCCCGATAATATTATTTCCCTATTTATTTGCACCCAACTTCCAAGGGTTTTGACCTCTCTGAATCTTGGATGTAATCTTCACTTTAGTTGTAAAAATCAACATATTTTAACAAATCAATTGACCAGATTAACAGTAAATTAAGATCGAAGTGAAAAGATCATCACAATTTCTTAAACATTTTCATTGCTTTACCAATTCAAATCACCATTTCATAAATTTCGAGACAAGAAGAAAGACAAAGAAAACTACTCAGAACTCATGGGAAAAACACAACAAAACTCGGAATTCATATATAAAATCAAAGTCATATAAACTACAACAAGTAAATAACTTATCTCTAATTTCTCCCCAAGAAGGCTCCTCGAAGTTCCTCTGAATCTTTTCATTTCTTTACAACACACATAGTTTCTTTTCAAAGTAGCAAGGAGGAAGAAATCTCTCACTTTCTCTTCACTCTTACAATCTCTCAAAGAAATCCTCACAATTGTTACACACTAATGGAAATTTTAACATGTAGGACCTATCTAATTTTCGGCCAAAATGTTTTTTTAAAGTTGTGGATGAGCTTTCCCAAGAGTTGCCTAAGCATCCCTTCAAAATTTAGTCTTATCCAAAACTTGAGTAGGCATAACCGTCGATCTCGCCGTCGGTGGCCTCGAGGGCGTCGTCGACGAGCTTCTGAAGAATTTTGTCCTGCAGTCTCGGGAAAACTCGCCGTCGGCGGCCTAGTTCAAATCTCCACATTTTGGTTCTTTTCGCTCCAAATTCGCTCCTTTTTGCATCTTTTTGCTCCGATAACTCTAATTCATCATTCCTGCAATAAAACAACAAAAATACATTTCTTTAAAGTGCAGCATTATTAAAAACAGTATAAAATATGTATGAAAATCTTAAAATATTTTTCTTTGGTCAGAGGCTCAGAGGAGGCTCAAGAGTTCGAGGATTTGGAAGGTTAGAACAGCGTCCAAGAGCCCCAATAGTGTGTAGAGAGTCTAATTATGAGGAATTCTTCGAGAGATTGTAAGATTGGAGGGAAAGTGAGAGATTTCTTCCTCCTTACCACTTCGAAGAAGAATTTTGTGTGCTGTAAAGAAAAGAATAGATTCAGAGGAACTTCGAGGAGTTTGCTTGGGGAGTAATTAGAGATAAGTGTTATTTACTTGTTGTAGTTTGTATGACTTTGCTTTTATATATGAATTCCGAGTTTTGTTGTGTCTACCATATTATTTCTGAGTAGTTTTCTCTGTATTTCTCCTTGTCTTGAGATTTGTGAAATGATGATTTGAATTGGTTGAACCATGAAAATGTTAAAGAAGTTGTGATGATTGATTTGTTAAAATAAGTTGAGTTTTACAACTAAAGTGAAGATTACATTCAAAATTCAAAGAGGTCAAAACCCTTGGAAAATTAGGTGCAAATAAATAGGGAAATAAAATTATCAGGAGTAGAATTTAAGATTTTAGAGTGACAGACTAAAATCCCCAATTCAGTCCTATCGTTTGGGTGCTGAAGTGTAGATGTTAGCCCTCAGGCAAGGGGAACGTGGGGGCTCTGAAGTGAGAGCCAGTATCCTTCCAGCCTAGCCGCAGATTCAGTAAACAAGCGTAGGATTAGTCAATGTTCTTTATGCTTTGACCAAAGGGTAAAGAATTGGTATGCTTCTATTTGGTATAATAAAATTTGAACTGATGCACTTTATCCACTCACTATAATTTCATGACAAGGAGAATGCTGATTTCTTATATATTGAATTTCACATTTGAAACTTTATTAGTATCATTAGTTACTTAAGAGTTATTAAAATTACATATTTATTTCAATTTCCTATTAGTGACAAATAAATAATTTGAATTATATTGTTGTGATTAAGTATTGATTTTCTAAAATCTTAGTTCGTAGTTCTAATATTACTTCCTATGAGATCGATATCTAGGACTTCATTAGAGCTCTATATTACTTGAGCGATATGTATACTTGCATTGATAAGTGTGACTTTACCATTATTGAATATTATATATATACATCTTTATCGAATCTATAACCGTTAAGTTTTTAGTGTCGTTGCTGAATTAAATCTTTTAGCAGCAGTATTAAATACTTGTATTTTTAAGCATATATAAAGTTGCTATCAAAAGCCTGAGATTATAGGAACTCTTGCCATAAGAGAAACATCATTGAGACCATTTTTGGAGAAGACAGAGGATGATAGGATCGAAACACTATTTTTAGACATGGGATGGTAACAAGAAAGCGCATTTCAGGACATCACAATCATTACTCTACCACCACGACCACCTTCAGGGAGGCTTAGGTTACCCTCACTTCAGATCATGTTGAACCTATATTAGGCTATTTTGATAGGATTTAACAGTATATGTGTGACATGTAAAACTGAGCCAGATCGATAGTGAGCTCTCAGAAGATTGGATTGATATAGGTGTTTGTTCGCAAAAGAAGAAAGAACCTCATGTTCCTTCGAGGAAGGGGTAGCCGCCTTTGGGATCCAGGTGTTTTTCGAACCACAGTCGATGAGCCTTTAGTCCCAGGAGATTACTACAGTTCCTTCACAGATAACATACATCCCTTGTAAATCTTATGTTTATTATAATGGCTTAATAGAATAGCATATCATATCACAATACATTATAACTATAATCATAACTTGTCACATTGCAGATAAAGGGGAATAGACAATCACCCAAATATATTATGCCTTCTATGATTTTAAAGCCCGCGGGCTGGTCCGATCTATCTATAGCTTGGTGTCACGCTCCGCCACATCCGAGAAATCGTCGAGACGAACACAGGATGGAAGATTCTAGAGAAGGTCAAAATATAGAGAGTCATCAAAAGGGCTCTAGAAGATTCCACCACATTCAGGAGAGAGCAAGAAGGAAAAGCCCTAAAGAGGATCTAAGAATAACCTAAAATGTTCTAGAGTTATTTATGTACATAAGAATAGTCTAAGAGATAGAATATTATATTGTAATCTAGAAGCTTCTCTTGGACGTCGATTAGTCCCACATTGGCTAGAAGAAATGCCAAAGACATGGAGGAGGCTATAAATAGGAGCTCCTCCCCTCATTTGTAATTACCCAAGCATTGAATCAAAGCATTCTAGTATTCAATTGCAAAGTATTCATTTCTCTCTATTTTTCTTCTTAAGAGTGCTTAGGGCTCCTAAGTCCAGTGTTGTGAGTGATAAGGCTGATTTAGTGCTAAGAAAGTGCGCTAAAGCCGCACGGGTGACTTGAGGAAAATTAGTCCGTGACAGTTGGTATCAGAGCTTTGGTTCGAGGGAATGGCGAAAAGCGTCAAGGAGCACGTGATGGAGTCGAAAGCCACTAATGTGGAGTTATCTCAAGGGCGAGGTCGCCAGGAGCAAAGGGACCCCGTTGCCCCCAAGCCA
This sequence comes from Phalaenopsis aphrodite, assembly GCA_003013225.1. Lineage (NCBI taxonomy): Eukaryota > Viridiplantae > Streptophyta > Magnoliopsida > Asparagales > Orchidaceae > Phalaenopsis > Phalaenopsis aphrodite. The sequence continues at coordinate 287,726 of NEWO01000071.1, forward strand.
CATGGAAGGTCTAAGGAGATCATGCATAGCTTTGATTCACGCCTTGCTCGGATGGAGGAGGCCATGAATGGCATGGAGGGCCAAGTAGAGGAACTTGGCCAAAGGGTTGATGGACTCGAGGAGGAGGACGTCACCATCCATTCAACTATCAGAGGTATGATGCTCCAACTTAAGGAGACCTTAATGGGCCAAGTGGCTAAGTTGCGAAATGATTTTATGGGGAAGCTCCAAGAGGTGCAAAGTGCATATAAGGAAGAGATGAGCGACATACGTGCTAGCTTTGAGGAAATGCGTGGAGACATTTCGTTGTGCAAGAAGGCACTCGCGTCATCCACAAGCCATCCCACTTTCGAAGCCAGGAGGATCGAAGTGCCAAAACCAATGAGTTTTGGAGGTACTCGCAACGCGAAGGAAGTAAACAACTTTATATGGGGACTAGAGCAATACTTTGGAGTGATGAGGATTGCCGATGAAGATGCAAAAATTCAATTTGCTTCTCTTTATCTTTCGGACATCGCTATGCTTTGGTGGAGAAGAAGAAAAGGAGATGTAGAGAGAGGTTTGTGCACCATGTCCACTTTCAATGACTTCAAGAGAGAGCTAAAGAGACAGTTTTATCCCGAGAATGCTGAAGATGAGGCTCGAGCCCGGCTACGAAGGCTTAAGCAAGGAGGTTTGATTCAAGGCTACATCAAAGAGTTCACAAGTCTAGTTCTTGAAATCCCATATATATTAGATAAGGATGCTCTCTTCAACTTTATGGATGGGCTTCAACATTGGGCAAAAACCGAGCTTAGGAGGCGAGGAGTGCAAGATCTTGCCACTGCCATCGCGGTTGCCGAAAGCTTGGTCGATTATTCAAAGGAGCCTAGAAAGCCTGAGGATAAGAAGAGTTGCAACATCAAAGGTGGGGATGACAAGAGCAAAAACAATGAAGAGAAATGTCGTGAATCAACTCCAACAAAGGCAAGGGATAAGGGGAAGACCAACAACAAACCATATCAAAACCGCTGCTTTCTTTGTGAAGGACCTCATTGGGCAAGAGATTACTCTCAAAAGAAGGCCCTCAATTCTCTTCTTGCAAGCCATAAAGAAGAAAGTGACAGGAAAAAAGACATGGAGGCACATGTGGGATCTCTTCAACAGCTGAATGCAATGCAAGCTCCAACAAAATCCCAAGGGAAGGGGTTACTCTTTGTGGAGATGACAATAGGAGGGAAGACTACCAGGGCAATGGTAGATACGAGAGCTTCCCACAACTTCATCTCCAACAATGAAGCAAAAAGATTGGGGTTGCAGATGACTAAATGAGGGGGCTCTATCAAAGTCATCAACTCAGCAGAGATGTCGATCGACAGAGTGGCTAAGGGAATCAAGACCAGCATTGGGGCATGGTCAGGTAATATTGATTTCTCTGTCATTCATTTGGATGATTACAAAGCTGTCCTGGGAATGAACTTCTTAGAGCAAACAAGAGCATTCTCAATGTCATTTGCCAATAGCCTATGCATCACGAAAGGGAGTCTAGCTTGCTTAATACCGATAATAAGGTTAAGCCCAAAGAGCGGGGATGCCAAGGAACGTGGTGGAGGCAAGAGATAAGCCGCCAGCCAGGAAGACGTGTTGCACCAAGGAAAAGCCAAAGATTGCCAAGTATGGGGGCAAATCGAAGAGGCAGTTTCGAAGGTGCAAAGGAAGCCGCAATGAGGGCATTGCGGGTTTAAGTGGGGGAGAGTGTCACGCTCCGCCACATCCGAGAAATCGTCGAGACGAACACAGGATGGAAGATTCTAGAGAAGGTCAGAATATATAGAGTCATCAAAAGGGCTTTAGAAGATTTCACCACATTCAGGAGAGAGCAAGAAGGAAAAGCTCTAAAGAGGATATAAGAATAACCTAAAATGTTTTATAGTTATTTATGTACATAAGAATAGTCTAAGAGATAAAATATTATATTGTAATCTAAAAGCTTCTCTTGGACATTGATTAGTCCCACATTGGCTAGATGAAAGACCAAAGACATGTAGGAAGCTATAAATAGGAGCTCCTCCCCTCATTTGTAATTACCCAAGCATTGAATCAAAACATTCTAGTATTCAATTGCAAAGTATTCCTTTCTCTATATTTTTTTTCTTAAGAGTGCTTGGGGCTCCTAAGTCCAGTGTTGTGAGTGATAAGATTGATTTAGTGCTAAGAAAGAGCGCTAAAGCCGCACGGGTGACTTGAGGAAAGTTAGTCCGTGACATTGGGCTGACTTGATTATTCTTTTTAAATAGAAACAAACACGAGCTGACGAGCTAATTCGAGCACAGACCACGAACTTAGATATGTTCATTCACAAGTTTATTTTGAAGAAAGAAAAATTCAGAAGAGTCGAACACGAAAAAGCTTTAAGCATGCTCCTACTTGGCTCATTTACACCCAATATTATGACGTCAAAAACAAAAATATTATTTATTATTTTATGGTGATAGATAAAAAGAAGGCAATATCCTTAAAACCTAACATTATTAATTAACCAACATTAATAAGTTGTGATATCAACGCCAATAGTATGTGCCACGTGGCATCATCCGTCCCGTCTCCGACGGAACCGGACCGATAAAAATTCTGAAGACCGGTTTAATGAAAAACCGCTTCCACCCCTTCTAACCCATTATTCCCCGTTCGCCCTCACTGATACTTCCGCTCGCCTATCTGCCGACGTGTGCTCTTTCCATCGAAACGCACTGCTCGGCTCTCGCCGGCGAGGTAATGTAGTGACGCCGCCGTCCTATGCCGTCCACCGATCGCCGTCGGTAATTGCGTTCCGGCAACGTAGACGTCTTGTCGTTCAGCGCAATATCGCGAATCGTCTTCTGTCGTGGGGTTTGAGTGTTCGCTTCTGTTACGGAGAGGCGGCTGCAGCGGCTAGGGTTTTTGTTGCTGCTGTCTCCATGGCTCCTGGGAAAAGAAAGGGAGCGAGCCGATCGAAGGAGAAGGGTGATTTACAGATTGGGGATCTCGTTCTTGCAAAGGTCAAGGGATTCCCTCCGTGGCCGGCGAAGGTGCGTCCGATGATTTGTGCTTTCTGCGCAATGTTTGATTCTCCTTATCCATTGCGGGATTTTCCTTTTAGACTGGGGAGGCAGAGATTGTGAGGTTCCGGTGGGTATAAGATGATTTTTTTTTAATTTTGTTTTTAAACTCTTTGTTAGTATTACTGTTATTTTTTGGGGATTAAAATATAATGGGATGTTAGCTTTGCTTTTTGTTCTTTTTTTTCATGATTTTTGGTGACATGGATGTAGGAAACTTGTGTATTCATTCACTTTTGTTTTAATTTCTGCAGTATGCTGCCTTGTATTGCTCTATCATATGCCGGGAAGGAATTTTTTGGATTAAGAATTGCTGTAGTTTGTATAATGTCTATATTTATTTGATTTTTTGCTCAATATATGTACTGTTTTGGTTCAGATTTGTAGGCCGGAAGATTGGGACAGGTCGCCTGATCCGAAGAAGTACTTCGTGGAGTTTTTTGGAACTTCTGAGATGTGAGTACAGATATTTCCTTGGTTTCTGAGCAGTAGATCTCAATTTTTGATTGTGCAGCGCGGCTTTACTTGCATAAATAACCTGCTTTTCATTTCTGATGAAGAACCAATATTCTTTCTTCCGGGGTAATTTCTATTGTCTTACTTTATTCATTGGTAACATGAAAAATTGACGGGGAAAAAGATCTCCTGCATGTATATAGGATGGCAGGTCATATCAGATCATTAGAGATGGGGCATTTACATGCATAGCACACAATTCTCATGTATTTACATATCTGCACCTCAGCTTTTATATTTACACACATAACACTCAAATCCTTAACATCTCATATATAAATAAAAAAATAAAAAAAAATAAAAAAACACACTATAGCCACTTTCTTAAAGTGAATTACAACTTTAATGCATAGGTTTAAAGCAACAAACTTTTATGTGAATATGAAAGCTTAGGTGTGAGATATGTAAAGACATATGAATTGTATACTAGGTATGTAAATTGCCCTAAAAAAAAGAAAAAAATCACATGTTGCTGTGAATAGGTTTAACTTGAGCTTGAATTGAAATCTACTCTGGTGATAAACATAATTCATATGGTATACATAAACATTTGGTGTAGTAAGCAACATGAAAGATCATAGATGTACTATAATAAGAACAAGAGTAAGGGATGGAGAAAGGATATCAGGCATATTATTAATCCGAGTGTTGGGTTACGAAGAAATTTTGATAGATAAGCTGACTTTGTTAAAATTGAGAAAATTATGATAAATTTTTCAGTAAAACTTGGAATGAGATTGTGAGATTATATTTGACTGACAATTGGAGTGGCACTTTTGGAGTAAAAGTGGCAGAGTTGTGAAAAATAGGCTTGCGTGTTTTGGACGGGCACAATGAAGAGTAAATTATGCATCAATAAAACATGTAGATGGAATTAACATTGAATGAGTAAGAAGGAAAAATGTAGATGAGAGTTAACATAGTTGGAAATATGCAAAATGATATGCACAAAATAGAACTAAGATTTTAGGTTCCTTTTAACAAGATGGCTAGAGAATGAGGATTTGTCTGTCTCAACCCAAATACTTCCCGTAAGATTAATGTTGCCAATGAAGAAAGGCCTATCCAAGATTGCTTTATTATCATGAATAACAAAATTATTGTATTTTTAGTTTGCAAGGACCTTAGGAAAAAGAGCAATTAAGTTGAAAATTTTCCTTGTTTCTTTGTTATGGTGGAAGGTATTGGAAGATTATCTCCATCTTTACAACTTTTAGAATATTCCATGGAAAGATGGTGGAATTTAATTCATTTTGGGAAAGCCCGTCCATCATAACCGTTGAACTGAGTTCCTCTTTGGATTTGGGTTATTTTGGGAAACAAAGTAGCTCTAGTACCAGTTATAATTATGCAGTCTGATGCTTTCCATTTATTTTAGTGACAGAGAGATAGGAAAATTGAAGTAAATCCTTGTTGGCATAAGGGAGTAAACACCATAATTCCATTGTGCTTGTCCTATATTTGGGATGTTGGTTACATTAAGTTGGAGAGGAACTGGTATTGCTCTGACCGGGAATTTTATATGTGTTTCATGTGATACATATAAAACAAGACTCAAGAAAACATATTAGCACAAATATTAGTATTTTTGCAGTCACTGCTGTCTGATCTTGAGTCTTGTTTTATATGGTTTTCTTTTGAGAGCTATTATAGAGAAGGAAGCATGGGGTAAGATTTGTGCTAATATGTTTTCTCAAGTGGGTTCGCCACAATAATACAAGACTCCTTGTAGAGGTTGTAGGGCCAAATATTAGATATTTATTCAAGATATCTTTAATTTGGGGCCAGCTTTATGCATTCTTAATTTTTAGTTCATTTTTTTGTGTTTCATGTGATGTTAACTCTCTTTGGACATTTTTTTTTCATCACTTGTATTTTGAGAGGTGTATCACTTTTTGGTATTATTTTGCTTGACCTCCTATATTTTTTGACAATAAGGCAATAATTTTTAAATGAGGAATTGGAAGCTGCTGTCTTTATTCTGATATTTAATTTCCTATTCTTGATCCATGTAGGTTGAGATAGTTTGTCTTCTATTCCATTTCATTGGATGATTATTAAGTTTCTTTATGTCGTTATTCATCTATTTAGGATTTGTTCTTTGGGCTTTCAGAAGGTTTTAAGCATTGAGTCAATTTTGAGCCATTCTTTTCTCGCACAAGTCTTATAGTCTTATTTGGCCTTTTTGTCCAGCTCTTTTTCAACTTATATAGTAGCTGTTTTTGTTTGTTGGCTGAACTTGCAATTCCGTTTTTGACTATAATTAGCTAGTTTTATTATTGTATGGAATAGTTCATGTTTACTTATATTTTGGGTATGGTTTAGGCATTATGGTGATGTGGGGTTTTTTATTACATTGTTGGTGCTTGTCCTCTTGTGTGATATAGACCTATGAATTTTTATGAACTTCTTGTAGGAAAGGAAGAAGGAATTGGAGAGATCCTTTGCTTCTAAATTGAAAGCAACTATTCAACAGTTTTCTTAGAAAAGTAAAAAGTGAACCCTATTTAATTATAGAAATTATGCTTCTAAGTTTTTTCAGTTTTAGTGTTTCTTGGGTTTTTCCTTGGTTTTTTCAGTAGTTTTTTCTAGTAATGATAATGGATTTTTTTTGGCTGGTTTGCTTGTGCAACACACCTTGATATTAAGAGTAAGCGCTTGAAGCTAATTCTAGACTGAAAGATACATTGCATGCAATAAAGTTGTTGAGGGATCCCAACTCTCACTCAACTAGTACCTTTGGCGCTTTTTCTGAATTTTAGGGTCATTAAGTGAGTACTAACTAGCATCCCTACTACATCAGTTGCTTTATTTGGTTTGGGTGTATGCTGAACTCCCCTTTTTAGAATATTTCGTGTTTTCTAATTTTATTAAATTTTGAGCTTAGTCTATTTCCTACCACATTGATTGAATTTCTTACTTTTCAATCAGTTTTTGGAAGATTTAACAAATTTTACCAAAAAGAAATTATCTTTTTGCATGACTTTCCTATTTTAAGTTCTGATGATCTCATATGCTTAGGTTTCTGAACCTTCCTGTCCAACTAAAATTGGGATTGGAGGAACAAAATAAGATTCATTATAACTTGACTTATGGCACTTCTTTTGTAGATATTTTGAAGGTCAATAGAAAAGATTATGACTAGTTCCTTATAGCAGATAATGAAATAATTTTGATGTGGGGTCGATTTAATATCGAAATAAAATTGTATTACGATACCAAATTGGGATGTGGATGCTTTATTTGATAACTTATGGGCTTCATTTGATATTTTATTTTTTTTCAAAATTTAGAATAACATAGGTGTTTTAATGACTCCTTTCTGTGATTGACAACTAATCAAGAATCTAAAACGATAACAAAGAGGTTTTATGAAGAAAAGCAAGTAGTGCAATTTACTGAGAAACTTTTTTAGGCAGCCTTATTTAGGGTTTCTTAATGTCTTCCTTGTGTACCTCTTGACCACAAGAAGGATTTTCGTGACACCGTGGGAGTGGAAGATTAGTTTAGAAATATCTGGAATTCAAGCTAAGGAGACTCGCAAATCATTCAAAAAATATTGAAATTCATGTCTCACACTTTTAGCTACGGTTTTAGAGAGAAAAATTAAGTTAGCTGTTAGGCATTATTGTTTACGCTGAAATTAGATGGGAGAGAGGGAGAGAGGGGGAGAGAGGGGGAGAGAGGGGAAATAATAGATGATGGGTTTTTCCAATGATTCAACTTAAATGATAAGATCAATTTGAAAGGAACTAAATGAATTAAAAATGCTAGATACAAGCTATATTTATTGGAAACTAGACCATCTATAAGCAAAAGTGATTATGCCTTGCAGCTAAATAATAAGACGTTTACTTATGCAGGTAGTTTTTTATGATATTTGATAACATATCAAATGGACTAGATAATAGCCAACCAAATCAAATAATAATTCTTAAATTGAATTCAAATTATTCTACTTTGATTGGTGACTTGATGTTATATATGAATTGATTATGTGGATTTTAGGTTTGATCCATTCAAAGTTTTTTCATCTTTATTATTTTCTTTAAAAATTGACTTTTGATGGGTTTGCTTGGAACATGTCTTAGTTGATGTTTTGGTTCTCATTTTTTACGAAGTTAGGTTTTTTCTTGAAACATGTGCTATTTTATTTGTTTTAAATGTGAGTTGAGTCCATGGACCTTGATTTGTTGGAACTAAACTATGAAATTATTAGATTGCTTAATTCTGTCATAGTTGAATTGAATTAAGGTTTGTAGAGCGTCTGAATCTTGACTTCTTGTTCTTGATCAACATTATTTAGAAAGTAAAATTTTTATTTGACCCTTCAATTATGCGGTGAATCTAGAGAATGTTGTAGTCAGTTTTTGGCTGTGTTGGTAGGTTTTCTTTCTCATACAGTGTAGTTGTGTTCACCCGAAATTTTAGTAGGCATCCTTTATGCTGAAGTTAACCCATTTTTAGTTGCAGCCAACTTTTTGGTTAAGTTGGTTCTTTTATTTTTTTTCATTTTTTGAGTAGCCATTCCATAGATGGGATTGAACCATAATAGCTATCCCATGAGTCAGGGTGGAACCTATTCTTTTGGCAATGCATTGTAACCCTCCATCCTGTGTGAGTGCCCCCTTTTGTCAAGTTTCCATTTTTCTTAGATGTTAAAATTATACACTCCTGTTACCAACATGTTAATTCATCTTCTTGTATGCTGTAAAGGAATTTTGCATTTGCAAATCGATAAGAAAATTTACATAAATACCACACAATTCTTATATATTTACATATGTAACAACCAACATTTGATATTTACCCTTATAACATCTTTCTATCATAAACTTATACATGCATAACTGTATTTCACTCTTAAAAGGTAGTGAAGGTGGTATTTTTGATGTTATTTTATAAATTTGAGTGGTATGTATGTAATATAAATGTTTAGGTGTTAGATAAATACATAAGAATGGTGTGATATGTATGTAAATACCCTTATAACATCTTTCTATCATAAACTTGTGCATGCAAAACTGTATTTCACTCTAAGGTAGTGATGGTGGTATTTTTATGTGATTTTAAAGATTTGAGTGGTATGTATGTAATATGAATGTTTAGGTGTTAGCTATGTAAATACATAAGAATGGTGTGATATGTATGTAAGTGACCTTTAATAATCATACTACTTACCCTAGTTTAGTAATTTATCTTCTTTTCATTCTTTTTGTCTATTTTGTTTCTGCTTCTTCATCTCTTCATCTTTTGATATATCAGCTTTCTTTTCGATACCGCAATCATATTACATTTGGTCTTCTTCATACATGATGGTCCTCTTAAGTATTCAATATACTTTTTGGTGACGCACTATTGGTCTTCTTGGGTAACTCACACATGGAGTTTGAACATGTTCTTTTGCAATTATTTGCTCTATTGTATATAAAAATATTATCTGGTTATTTGCTCGAGTAACTTGAGCAACTTATAACTCTGATTTGGTCATCTTCTCTTCTAATATTTTGAGTCGATGGAGAATGCTCTGTCCTTGATCTAAATTACTCATGATAATGATATTGAATGCTATACGGGGAACCAATGTACAGAAGCAAAGTCAGTCTGAGATAAGTTTAATATAAATGCATCATGATCCCAATTTCTAATTGATTCAACAGTAATGATGCAAAAAATTGTGGAACTAGGAATTGAATGTTTATGCTATTTATAGGCTTTAAATGATAAGTATTATAGAGTGACATGAAAAATTGAAGTGGATTTGTCTCTGAGAACATTAGCTAATATTTGGGTTTTCGTTTAGATGAGTTATTAAGATTTTTTAAGGTATATTGTGATAATTGGATTGACAAACATTTTAATACAATTTGAATTATATTGTGATACTGAATGATTGGAGAAGAATCATTTTGGCACCAATTTTAAGAATTGAGGTGATGCTCAAGATTGCTCTAACTATAGATGCATTAAAATTATGAGTCATATAAATCTACGGGTGAGCATAATGAATTATAGGTGTAGAAAAATTGCATCTATTTTATAGAAGTTTCATATTTTTTGTGACGCTAAAAATTCTATTTTTAGTGATCTTTATAATAAATTAGATACTAAATATGGTGATATATATGTATATATATATATATATAAACTAGCCAAACAAACTAGCCAAACAAAGAGAAAAAAAGTAATTTAACTTAAGTAAAGAGTATTAAAAATGAAAAAAAAAATTTCTTAAAAAAAGATATTCAACATAGGTGGGTGAGCTAGTTTGATATACTTTTCAATGAAGTTTATGAAAATACGATCGATCTTAGTGACCTTAATAATGTTAATAATAATAATATATTTTATTTTTATCGCCGCATTAGTTAAAAAGAAGTTGAGGAGGCTTTAAAGAAAACCAAGAATGAAAAATCACTAGAACTGATGATTTCTTAATTGAAGTGCGAAACTATTCAAGAGATTTGAGAGTTTCTTGGTTTACTAAACTCATTAATATTATTTTAAAAACTAAAAAGATGTCTGAGGAGGAAAAGTATTTTGGTCTCCATTTTGAAGGATAAAGAGGATGCGCAAGAGTATGAAAATTATAGAGGGATTAATTTGATGTGTCATACTTTAAAATTATGGGAGAATGTAATTAAACATAGGTTAAGACATGTTAGAAAGATTTATCATAGTCAGTTTGAATTTATGTCGGGCAGGTTTACTATGGAAGCTATATTTTTATTGAGAGGTTGATGGAGAATTACAGAGAGAATAAGGAGGATCTACATATGATTTTTATTGATTTATAAAAATCTTATGATAATGTTTCTGGAGAAGTCTTTTGGAGAGTTTTCGAGAAGAAATGTGTTGATATGATTTATATTCAAGTCATTAAAGATATGTATACTAGAGCTGTTATTTGTGTTTGAAGAGGAGGATTGACCAAGTATTTTCCTATTTCAGTTGAATTATATCAGGGATCGACTTTATGCCCATATCCTTTTGTTTTAGTTATGGATGCTCTTATTGGACGTTTATAGAGGATGTACCTTGGTATATGTTTCTCGATGTTGATATTCTTATTTTGGATAAGACTAGAGAAAAAGTTCAAGAAAAACTTAAATTTTGTAGGTCTACATTGGAGGCCTTCGTTTAAGTAGAACTAAAACGGAAGACATGGAATGTAATTTAGTAGTAGTATTTCTAGTGACAAAGTTGTAATTATGGGTGATCAAATTGTTAGAAAGGGTAAACGTTTTAAATACCTCAAGTCAATTGTTCAAAGTGATGTTGATATAGATGAAAATGCTACTAGTAGAATTCAAGTTGGTTGGTTGAAGTAGAGGAATGTATCAGGCCTATTGTGTGATGGAAATTTACCGCTTAGACTGAAAGGAAAATTTTATAAGGGTGGTGAGACCTGCAATGCTCTATGACGCAGAATGTTGGCCTTTAAAAGAAAATCATAAAACAATGTTAAGTGTTGTTGAGATGAGAATGCTTAGGCGGATATTGACTTGACACTTAGAGACAAAATGTGAAATGAATATATCCGTGATAGGATTGGCGTAGCTTCAGGGCAAACAAGGTTAGAGAGAGTTATCTTAGATGGTTTGGTCACATTTATCATCAACTATCTGTTGATCCGGTTAGGAGAATAGATGTTTTAATTCCACTTATGTTAAAAAAGGCAGAGGTAGACCTAACGAAACTTGAGCATATTGTATAAAAATGATCATAATTTATTAGAATTAAATGAAAATATGATACTCAATAGGACGGAATGGAGAAAAAGAATTCATGTAGCTGACCCCACTTAGTGGGATAAAGGCTTGTTGTTGTTCGTAGAAGTTTCGTATAGGAAAAAATGATTATGGAAGTGATTTTTTTGTTATGACAACTTCTTATAAGTTATATTATGAAATAATTTATTTCTATTAGAAGTATTTGGATTATATTTATTTCCTAATATAATTTTATTTTCTTTCTTATTTTAGTTTTTTTTCTTGGATTAGATTTATTTATTTTCTCTATTTAAAATTTTTCTAGTTTATGTTGTTTTCTTCATCTATAAATAATTAATATGAATTGATTAATTTGAGATATTGTGTTATATATATATTTTACTGTTATTTCTTTTTATTATTTTTCATATTCTAGGATTTATGTAAGTGTTATTTATACCCCTTTTATATCAAGAAAAATATTTCGCTTTATTTTGAATTTCAACATGTTATCAGAGTCAAATTCCCGACTGTAGCCGTCGGTGCTCTCTCCAGAGTCGTTAGACTCCCTTCCTGCCATCCTTTCTGCAGAAAGGGAGGGACATTTTCTCCCTCTGAAGGCTCTGCATAGGCCCTCATCGCGAGTAGATCCATGCAGCCCCTCCAAAGCATTTTCCAGTGTCGACACCTTCCTGGGGCTGGGCTGGTCAATGATCGCTATAGTTTTAGGCATAAGAGCTCGTTTTGGAGTTTTTAAAAAATTATAGGTTTTCTAGGCAAATGAAAGGGAATATACCTATGTCTTAAAAAACATGTCGACTGTCATAGCTGCTGGTGTCATTGAGGCTGTGGTTCGCACCCCATTTGATCTTGTAAAACACTGGAAACAAGTAGCTTCTACATCAAACTCTAGCATTCCGAGGACCATCAAGTCTAGGTCTGAGTTGAGTTCAATTGTTTCAAAATTCCTACCAAGAAATACTGTTGATGTGAAGGCATGGAGCCATAATGTTGGTCTTTTATCATCACCGCCTACAAAGCATTCAAACTTGGATGCTGCATTGAAGCTATATCTGTGGATGTTGACTAGGTCTGAAAGGCTGCCGCTTGTATCCTTTGCCAATGGACTTTCATACATCGTATCTTTAGAAGGTTGAAGTGCTTTGTGGAGAGGGCTTTGGGCTGAAGTTGCTTGAGACTATTTTTTATATTGTTTTTTCTTCGCAATATGGCAATTCTTACAAGTTGGAATGCTAACCTAGAAGGCACATGAGCGCCACCACCAGGTGAATCAATGAGATTGGTCCAATTTTGCCTTTGGCTTCGTGGACCTTTTCCTCGAATGTCCCTAACAGCTGGAAATCATCTCTTTTGGTTGGAAAACTTTTCTGTAGACCTTACCGATGCCTTCCTGCATGTTGCAAGTTTCTGTCGTCCACAAACTTTGGCAGCCACCATTGTGGCGTCCTCCGCCACATACGTGGATTGTAGAAACGAAGGGAAGCTTGTTACAAAGGAGATCATCTTTGAGTTGCATTTAAAACAACTTGTGGAAGGTTATTACAGAGGCGAAACCAGATGTATCATTGAATGGAATCCCAACAACCGACCTACATGCCCTTCTTCGTTGGTGTTTTTCCTTGCTGCCAAAAATCTCTTCGCAAGTTTTTCTTTATTTTCTCTTTTGCCACTGGAAATTTTATAGCAACATGTTTTCCTTCGGAGCCTTTTCCTGCATCAGGTTCTTCAGAATCTTTCTTGCAGCAGACCCTCCTCTGTAGCTTTTCTATAGTGAGTCATCCACCGGAAGTCTTCTCGCAGCAAATCCTCTGGAGTTTTTTTCTACATCAGACCCTGCTCTAGAATCTCCCATCTTCAGACATTGCAATAACTATAGCAAAAAAAACCACAATTAATTATTGAAGGTTTTTTTTAATGTTGTCTACTTCCCTATAAGCTCTCTTGCAACATTGATTGTAGTAGTCTTCCGCCTACCTACAGACATTGCAGTAACCACAGTTAACGACAACCAAAGTTGTTTACTTCATTACAAACTCTTCTGCAATATTACTTGTAAGAGTCTTCCGTCTACTAACAAACACTGCAGAGATTGTAGTAAAAAACAATTGAGATTGCATGCTCCCTTGTAAACTCTTCTGCAACATTACCTGTAAGAGTTTTCAACCTACCTGCAGACACTGTAGGAGCTGCAGTTAAAGACAACCGCAGTACGAGATAAAAACTTCAAGTTCTACTTCAGAGGATCTTTTTTGCCTATTTTTTGATGTTTTCAAATTCAGGTTAAACATGGTTTTTAACCATATTTCAACTTAAGGGGGAGTGTCAGAAGCTATGTTAAGAAATAATTTTATCATATTTTATGATGATTAGATTTATCTACTATTTTATTTTAGATTTTTTTTCTTAGATTTGATTTATTTCCTTTCTTATTTTAAGCATTCTTGTTTTATGTTCTTTTCCTTGTTTCAAAATAATTAATATGAATTGATTAATTGGAGTTATTAAGTGCTATATCTTTCATTTCCTGTTTTTTATTGTCTTTCCTATTATATGATTTATGTAAGGGTTAATTATATTGTCTTTCATATCAATAAAAAAATTCTGCATTATTCCTAAATTTCAACACAACTAATGAAATAGAAAACAAAAAAAATTTAGCTTGATATGTTTTCATTTTATGAAGGCATATAATTAAGTGACTTGAGAATTGATTTGCTGCACATAGTAATAGAAGTGTGTGAATGCCTTAATGTTATTGAGCATAATGGAGTACTAACTAGTATTAACGTCATGACCCGCTGTGATTTAGAGTTAACCAAAACGGAAACGAACGATCAAACAGTACAAATCAATTTTTTTGTTATATATTTTTATCACTGACCATTTAATATTTAAATATTACTTGAAAGAGCTACTAAAAAAGCAATTAAAATTAATAAGTAGAAATTTGTACATTTTTGTTTGTTGTTCTTGTCTTTTAAACACATTGCTCATCTTCTATTCATCTTGTTCAAATGTTTAAAACCTAAAAATAATATTAAAGTAATATAATGAGTTATCTAAAGATAACCCAGGAGTAAGCACACTTATAGACTAAAGTAATCCAAGAAAAATAATTTATTATGCATGCGAGTCTATAATAAATCTTATAATATGTTGTCATTTCATATTTTTATAAGCAATCTGATATATGTTAATGCATGTATTAATAACATTTTTTCTAAGTGAACATAATCTAAATTTCTATATGTTATAACGTTCACTTTACTTTTATTGTATACTCTTTGCATACATATCTTTCTGCTTTGAGGATCACCGTCAAAACAACCTAACACAACATTAACTGATATTAGCCCGTCGATGCAACGATTAATAATATAAATATCATAATTATCTTGAGTAGAAAGATCCTACCTGCCCCTGATCGATATTTTTCTGTTAACAAAGTGGTTAGCAATCTATACATCACAGTTATGTATGGTGGTAAACTTTCTTTACTTGCCCTTCACCGATGTTATTCTGTCGACACAACGGTTGTTGAACTATCACATTTGTTTGGGGTGGTAGAAAAATCTATATCCGCGCAGATACGCTGACGTCCATTGCTTGTTCTATTAGGGAGTGAAATCTTTCTCTGAACATGCACATACAAGCATTCACATATAAATTATTTTATTTTTCATAACATACATTATTCTGAGATATTTTTATGCATCCACAAACATACATACTTTGCTGTGCAACTGTTCATCATGCATTTCTCATAACATTCATATATTTATCTCATGCACATTTTTCATACATGTCTATCTTACTTATAATGTCTATTTAAATATGATTCTCTCATGCATATCTTTAATAAATGTCTTTCATATATGTTAAGTATTAAGAAATTAAGAACGAATATGATTTGGTCTGGAGTTAGGAGTCATTATCGACGACGAACATAGAGGTAAAATTAACTTTTCTTTTAATTTTTCTATAGTAGTATTTTAATTATCGTTACGTGAATATTAATTATCACGAGTAGATACTAGTGGTTTGAATTGGGAGGAGTAATTAAGTTTTGTTATTAAAGAATTTTGGGACTTAATAGAAGAAGTGAGGTAAATTGTACAATTCTACTTTATCTTTTAGCTTAGAAGATATTTAAATATTTAAATTTATGTGCATTTTGAAAATATTTAGGATCTTGATTTCGTGACAATAAACTGATAAAATACTAGCAAGGGAGTTAAGTGGAGGATTAGCTAATAAAATGATCTCCTAATAATTGAGGTGAGTAATTATATTTTTAAATTTCAGTAATTAACTTTATTTCAACTTTTATGTTTGATTTTATTGGTGCTTTATGATTTATTTTAATAAGATATAAATTATAGTTGATTTTTCATATTGTAAAATATACATGATAAATGCAGTTAATATAATAGTTGCATAATAATTTTTTTTATGAAGATATTAGATTACTACTCTATCTTTATATTTTAATAAAGATCTATATCTTAGTTCATTGTATGACTAAATGTATATGTCAGATTATGATTTGACATTTATTTGACCTTTAGAATTAGGCAAAGGGGACATCTTTTAGATGCTTTGACCTTTATTTGATCTTTATAAATAAATCTCACATGAAAGTAATGCATGCTTTGAAATGTGAAACGAAAATGTGTTATATATGCATGTTTGTATGTGCATGTTCAGATGAGTTCACCCCCTAATGATACAGATAAGAAACGTCATTGTACCCGCGTGTGTAGAGGTTTTTCTACCACCCAAGACAAGTGTGATAGTTAGTTCACTAACCACTGTGTCGATAGGATAATATCAGTCAAGTGTGAGTAGACAGAGTTTACACCTTAGACAATTGTGATATATAGTTTGCTAACCGCTGTGCTGACGGGATATTATTGGTCAATGGCAGGTAATAGTCTTTCCACCATAGACAATTGTGATGTTTATATTACTAATCGTTGTGCCGACGAGAGCCGATAGGGTAATATTGGCCAATGGTGTGTTAGGTTATTTTGATGGTGATTCTCAAAGCAGACATGTCTATGTAAAGAGGATAAAGTAAAAATAAAATTAACGTAAACACATATAAATTAGAGCATTTTTATTTAGAGGAAGTCATTGTTGCATGCATTAGTATATTAAAATATTTCATATGAAAGAATAACATATTAAAAGATTTCTTATTAATATATAAAAGATTAGCATGAATATTGATTTATTTTCCTTGGATTACTGTAGTTTAGAAGTGTGATTACTTATGAGTTATCTTTAGATAACTCATTATGCAACTTTAATATTTTTTTCAGGTTTAAGAATCTGATTAAGATGAATAGAAGATGATCAAATGTATACAGAATGCACGAATAACAATCAGAAAGGTACAAATTTTCAATTGTTAATTAAATTTGCTTTATTTAGCGGCTCTTGCATCAATATTTGAGTATTTAATTGTTAGCGATAGAAATAGAAAAAATATAAAATTTATTGTCCTCCATCTGACCGTATGTTTTTGTTTTGGTTAATTCCAAGCACCGGGTGGTTGGGTCGTGACAATTAGAATTTGGTGTGGAGTGATAAAGAATATCTAATTATATCTTATTTACATAGAAGATCAAAGTTGTGTCCATAATTTTTTACATATTTTTTGAATATGCTTATAAAGGATATTGAAAATGATAGATTTTTGTATCTATTGTTTTTGCTGATATCATCTATTTTATGAGATATTCTTGAAATTTGTGAGTGCTAGAAGAATGGAATAAGGAGTAAAAAACATAGAATTAGTAAAATAGACATTGAGTCTGTGCTATGTAATTTAAAGAGGCGTGATATTAATATCTATCAATCAATATTATTAGGACATAAATTGATAGCCAATTTTGATATGCTTCAGTATCTTGGATCTATTATATAGTGGATTAGTGCGAATGTGTTATTTCTATAGTTAAGGTTTGATGTTTAAAATAGAGAAGCGATACATGAGTTTTATGCGATACGAGAATATCAGAAGCATTTAAAGGTAAATTTTATAAGATTATAATTAGGTTGACAATGTTTTAATCTAAATATTAGTTAGTTAAATAATGATACCTAAGTTGAAAATGGTAGAAATTATACTATTTAGATGAATATTTGATAAAATTAGGAAGAGCTGGTTAAGAAAAATTATTATTCCCTTTGATTTCTCTTGAAAATGTTGGATT
The DNA here is from genome assembly GCA_003013225.1 of Phalaenopsis aphrodite. Taxonomy (NCBI): domain Eukaryota; kingdom Viridiplantae; phylum Streptophyta; class Magnoliopsida; order Asparagales; family Orchidaceae; genus Phalaenopsis; species Phalaenopsis aphrodite. Next base: position 305,273 of record NEWO01000071.1, read on the forward strand.
TTTTGGAAGATTTTACTTTTAGGAACTTCTTTTATTAGTATTTTCTATCCTAATATTATTGTTTTCCGAATGTTAGAGTCATCATCTTTATTTAACTTATATTCATTGTTTATACAAACCCGAAACCTCAATTTGAGAAGTTTTCTCTGAAGTTAGACAGGAAAAGTTAAGAAAAGAATTTATGTTGTGCAACACTGAATCTTCTTGTTACACTAAACATGAGGGGATCAATACTTACAAAGAATGGCGTGAGAAATCATGGTGAGAGTATTGCAAAAAACATGTCACATGAAGGAGAGATATTGGAAGCTTCATGGTAAAACTACAATTTGAAAATCAAAATCTATGCGTGAAGGTTTTGCTTATCAATCTACTGCTAAAAAATCTGAGGAGTGGCCTGCTAACCTGAACTCGACTCTACCCAGACACGGGTAACTTGAACCCGATCCATTTAACTTGTTTAATATAAGGGTAACAATAATTGATGTTAAATCAAAGCTAGTTTCGGGTCAATTTTGAGTCATTCTCCGGTCAATTTCGGATAGGCTGGTCGAATTATAGTAAATTTCAGGTTGACGGGTCAATTTCAAGAATGATACGTCAACCCGAACTTGTCTAAAAAATTAAATGGGTTAACTAGAACCTGAATTTTTCGAGTTGGGTTCGAGTCGAGTTGTCATGTTGGGTCAATTTTTGACAACTCTACCATGTATGTCGCCTTTTTTGAACTCTAGCATGTATAGTCCCTTTTTTTCATTGCATTTTTAAAGGAGAGAACAAAATAAAGTTTTGTCCACAGAGTTACTGGAATTTTTTTTTTCCAAATCGAAAGCTCTCAAACCTGTATATCCTCAACATTGATTATTCAACTTGAAAATCCAAGTGAAATTATATAAGGAGAAAGTGTGTTGGATCTTGTAGATAGTGAAATTTCTACAATGTTAACTCGTGATTTTCATAAGAAGAAACAAGAAAAGAAACTACGACAGTAGTACCATTTGATTTTGTCTTTTCACAGCAAAGAACAACTCAAAAGAAATGGTCTTTGAATCCTTTGCACCGCCCATAATCCGTTTTGAGAAGAGTTAGGAACAAGCTGGGAATAAAGCCAAGGAGGCTTATTGGATATTATGGACTCGTTTAAAAGTAGATAAGAGAAAGAAAGAGAGTTTGCAATAGTAGAAGCGACTATTCTCCAATGATTCAACTCAAATGATTGATGATTTACAAAACCAAATGATAAACTACACTTATGAGAGATTAGATAAGCATAACTGAGAGGGACTTATACTATCTAATAATGCAGTGATGCTATCTTGTTAGCTTATTACAATAGTTGATATACTATAAATTGTACGTGATAATCCATGAATTTAATACTCTCAATCTTCACTCTTCATGGGCGGCTAAATTCCCCCTTGCATGACTTGATTTGTGGAATTACTTTTAACTCATTGTTTTTTCATGTTTTTTTTTTTTTCATTTTCCTCAAACATAGGCAGCCTTCATGAGGTTGCATATAATCATGTCTTTATTGATGAGTTGGAGTCATTTGACATAAATTAAATAAAAAATTCTTTGTGATAACATGGGTCACCTTGCTATTTTTAATATAATTTGAGTTTGCTAGAGACTGTCTGCTTTGCTCAATTTAGTAGTGCCTTGAGAGTCTCCCACATCAAGTTTTGGGATATTGCTTTCAGAAGACTAGCTTAGGGTCAAAGGCAAGAGCTAGAATTTTTATCATTTGAAAAAAGAACTTGAAGTAGATAAAATATACGACTGCCGATCTCAAGTGAAAATTGCTACTACAATCAATTCACCAAAAGGTGGTTGCAATGCTAAATAAGCCACAAAAAGCCTATCTTCTTTTTCTTATGATGAACATTTAAGGAAAATAAGGAATTTGGTCTTTTGTTGTGTATCTTATGTGGATTCTGGTTGTTTTTTTGTTAGGTACTGCATAAAGATGATAAATGAGTTTCTTTTACATTTCTTTTTTTGTTGAGATTTGTGTTATGTTCTCCTAAAAGAAGTTTGAACGATGATGTCGAAGAATTTGTCTTGAAGGCTCAGTTTTCCTGATGATGAAAATGGTAACAATTTTCTTTCTTTGGAATTAGGTTGGACATTTTTCAGACCCAATCTCTATCTTAACCTTCCTGGCATACTTTGTTCTTTTCTATTTTATAACTATGACTACTTCTGTGATACGACATGAGGTTTGTTTTCCATTTTGATTACAATTAGAGATTGAACTATGTTATGAAACACTAGCATGAACCCTTTTAAATTGGAATAAAAATTAGGAAGGACGCGGCAATATTTGCTTATTAATTGAACAACTATCACATGCGCCTTTTCAAATCTATTATCAAATATCATTATGGAGAACCTTGTTAGTTAATGGAATAAATCTTCTGAAGTCTTTTAATGGATGGCCTATTAAGGTTACAAATGAGAGTTTAATTGAATAAATTATTCGACGAATAAGCATTTCGACAATTGTAAACAAATAATGTGTCTCTACTGCAACCTTAGTCAAATCTTAAATATGCACAAATCAGATGGAAGGAAAACTTAGGGGAATTAACTCAATTAAGCTTTAGGGAATCGCTTCATCATGGAATGAATCTGACTGGAACTTGCTCAAGTTTTGGCAATAAAGTAGTACCTTTATCTTCATCTTTTTGAAAAATCATTTTATTATTATTTTTTTTAAGGATGCTCGGATCTATAGACGGAATTCTCACCTTTATAAATTCTTTCTTCTTTGTTGCTTCAGTCTTATTCTCTTTAGAATTTTTTTTGCAGTGCTTTTGTTGCCCCAGTTGACATTCAAATATTTACTAATGAATCAAAAAGCAAGCTATTAGCTCGTTGTCAGGGTAAAACCAAGTATTTTGCTCAAGCTGTGGAGGAGATTTGTGAAGCTTTTGAAAAATTGAAAAAATCGTCGAATGAATTGGGAAAAGGTTCTTCTAAGGCTGAAGTTGGCTCTATATATTCTACCTTTCAAGATGAAAATCAACATCTCAGTAGCAGTAACATTGACGAATTGGAAGTTCAGAATGTGGTTCTTGGTAACTCTGAAGATGATAAAATTTTGGATTCTGCCAGTGAATTGCGTTTGGAGCCATGCTCACAGAGCCGTAAGAGAACTGCAGCAACTGAGCTAAATGATGCTGCTTGTGAACCAGAATCTCCAGTTTTAGCATTTAAGAGGAGTAAATCATTGATTCATAACAAAAAAAGGCAAAAAGAAGCACGAGAAACTGTGGCTGAACCTGCTTATGATGGTGATAGATTAGAGCAAAATGCTTCTGGTCATCCAGAGGACACTCACGAAAAAGTTGCTGAAACATTTCCTGTAAGCAAAATAGCAGAGTCTTCTCTCAAAATCTGCATGGATGACAAAGAACATAATGCCCCAACTTCGTATTTAGAAACTAAAAATATCAAATGGAAAGATGACACAAATGGTCAAGCAACAACCTCTGAAATCGTTTCACTAAAAAATGAAGAGAATGTAGATCTGAAAGTGCAAAACCATGATATTGGTCAAGTTAAAATAAAAAAGCTTCCGCCTGCAGCTTGTGCTTCTGTTCCTGAAGGTAGTGTTAAATCTGTAAGTGAAGGATCTTCCAGAGATTCTAAGAGGTTAGGAACACAGAGCCGCAAGGGAACTGCAGTAACTGAGCTTAATGATGCTGCTTGTGAACCAGAATCTCCAGCTTTGTCGTTTAAGAAAAGTAAATCATTGATTCATAACAAAAAAGGGAGAAAAGAAGCACGAGAGACTGTGGCTAAACCTGCTTATGATGGTGATATATTAGCGGAAAAAGCTTCTGTTCATCCAGATGACACTCACCAAAATGTTGCTGAAACATTCTCTGTAAACAAAGTAGCAGAGTCTTCTCTCAAACTCTGTAAAAATGACAAAGAACATAAGGCCCCAACCTCATATTCGGAAACTACAGATATTAAACAGAAGGAAGACACAAATGGTCAAGCAACAGCATCTGAAATGGAAGCAAATGTAGATCTGAAAGTGCAAAAACATCATATTGGACAAGCGAAAATAAAGAAGCTTCCACCTCCAAGTCGTGCGTCTGTTCCTGAAGGTACGGTTAAACCTGTAAGTGAAGATCCTAAGAAGTTAGGAACACGTGTTAACACTGTAAAAAGTTACAAGAGTTCAAAAATATTGAAGAAAACTAAAGCTGAAAATGCTTATCCGCCTAAAGGGGTTCCCAAGAAGGAGCCCTCTACATCTGAAGGCATGATTGTTCTTCAATCATCTGTAGAAAATACACTTGATAATTCTGTTGGGAGCATGGAATGTGAGCTGGTTAACAATGGAGATGCTCCCTCGGCTAAAAGATCAAAAAGTGAAATGATAGTTGATGCGCTCAAAAGCTCTAGTATGAGCAAGTCCTCACATTTCACATCTAACAAGAGTAGGAATAGTGTCAAAAACAGAACATTGGGAGCTCAAAAGGCTGATAACTTGGCACCCATTGCAGAGTCTCATGATAAAAACCAGCCGGATTTAGTGAAACCATTTAAGGAATTAAATGATGTTTTAAATTCGTCTGTAACCATTGCAAATATTGCTAAGAAGGCATGTAAAAAATCAGGCGATATTCTGAATTCTTCAGTCTCTGGCGTGGATACAGCTAAGATGAGCAACAATGGTGTTAACAAGATTAGTTCTAAACCCCTTGGCACACTTGCTCCTCCGAGAAGGAGAGCAGTAAGGTATGTTGATGAAGATGATGATGATGGTGAAGATTGCAGAACTCCAATTCATCGGGATACTACTTGTACTTTGTCGAGGGAACAGTCAAAAGCTCATGAATCTGTTGGTTTGATGCACACAAAGCGGGAATCTTCCATAGAATCTACTGTGGATGTTTCGACTATCAGAAAGGCTAGTTCTAGGATGAAGGAAAGTATTAACAACAATTTGGGATTTCTAAATCTTGCGAATAATTGTTCTTCAGCTCCTAGCCCCTGTAATGTTGATGAGAAAAAGTTGGATAGTGCGATAGGCTTGCTTGCTAGCCAGAATTCCGTGAAGCAAAAAACCAAGGAAACTGCTTCACCTGATATTAGAGCACAGAGCACTGCACTTAAGACTTTAGTTAACCCAGGAAATGTAGGAAAGTTGGTTAATCACCAAGATATTAAGCCTCCTATTACAAAACTACCAGCCACCGTGAATTCTGTTCAAACTCATAGCTCGGCGAAAACTATGGGGACTTCAAATTATTCACGCAGTCAGTCAATTTCGCAGAAGAACAAACCATCTTCCGAGAAATCTAAAGTAAAATCTACTGTTCTGGTGACCATGGATACTGAAAATAGGTCTGATAATTTTTCCCTTGAATATGTTGCTGAGAAGGATGTTCTGACAGGCCAAAGGTACATATGTACTAAAATTTTTTTTTTAACTAATTCATTCCACTTTTGCATTTCATTGGAAAAAAAATGTAAATAAAGATTTATTTCTGTCAATCTGATATTAGGGAGGCCAATTCTGCTGATTTATTATCTGAGAGCAAATTTATGGATTCCATGTCAATGAGGCATCTTATTGCTGCTGCTCAAGCTAAGAGGAAGGAAGCACATTCTCATCAACTGTATAATGGAAGTGATACCCCTGGCAGTGCTCCTACTCCACATCGTAGCCATGGGAGAAGCCCGAACCTTATGCCTGCTACCCATATTTTTTCATCCAGCGATGTTCCAAGAGAGAGAAAATGGTTTCATGCCTGTGCAGACACTGAATCCCCTCCAGCTTCACAACAATGTCTTCCTCTGAATTTGGAAGAGCACGAAAGTTATGATTGTAGAACTAGTACAGGTTACCAACAACCTGGCAATTTTTTGAGTGGCGCTACCGAAGCTGCTGTTGCTAGAGATGCTTTGGAAGGGATGATAGAGACATTATCGCGCACAAGGGATAGTATAGGGCGTGCAACTCGTCTTGCTATTGATTGTGCGAAATATGGTATTGCCAGTGAGGTGTGTGTACCTCTTTAACAACTAACTTGTTGAAGTTAAGGGCATTTACATGCTTAGCGAACAATTCTTTGATATTTACGTGTCTCGCACCTTAATTTTCTTATTTACACACCTAACACTCAAATCTTTAATATCACATAAAAACCAACATCATTATCAATTTTTAAAAGTTTAATACACCTTTATATGCATAGTTTTAAAGCGTGAAAATGTGATGTAAATATGAAAGTTTAGGTGTGAGATATGTAAATGCATAAGAACTGCATGAGAAGTATGCAAATTTCAAGTTATTATATCTTTAATTGGTGAAATCATTGTGGCCTATATCATCAACTTGCTTGAATAGATAATACCTACTCCTCTTTGATTGTCACCTTCTATTCCATTAGAGCACTTCTTATCAGTTATAATGCCCATTAATGGTTAGTAAACCCTTTTCCTTACCCTTTTTCTGCTTAATTTTTCAGTGATGCTATCACGCATGGTTTTAATTTTATTATATCTGTAAGCTTTGTATAGATATAGAAAGTTTGTGAAGGAATTTCCATCGGTAGTCCATTTATGTGTTCTTGTTCGTGGAAAAGATGCAAATATTTTGTTTTTCCTGTTCTGTGTGGTTGAAAAATATGGCATACTTAATTTCACTCGACTGTTTTTTAAAAATTTTTTAGTGATTTTGAATTTTGATCGTGCATAGGTAGTAGAACTTCTCATCCGCAAATTGGAAGGTGAACCCAGCTTTTATCGTCGGATTGATCTGTTCTTTCTTGTGGATTCCATTACTCAGTGCTCACATTCTCAGAAAGGTAAGGACTTGCACAAGACTTCCAGTGTCCTGTAGCAGTCTACATTCTTTTTGGTTTCTTTGTTGCCTACGCTGTGCTTCTTTTAGGAAGTATTGTGTTATATATATATATATATATATATATGAAGATTTATATACATACCACTTAATTCCTATGTATTTACATATCTAGAAGCTTTTACATATATGCCACCTTACCTATGCTTGAAAATGTTTCACTTTTAAGAGTTAAAAATAGTGGTACTTTTGATTTGATATGAAAGATTTGGGTGGTATAATTATAAAAGTAAATTTTCGGTATTAGATATGTAAATACATAGGATTTGGGTGTTATATATATAAATTTCCCATATACATATATCTGGAGAACTAGAGAGCTCATTTGCACACATATTCCATCTGGCATCCATAATTTTGTTGGATTTCACTTAGCCTTTCTATTTGGAATTTTTTTAGGCATTGCAGGTTCATCCTATATTCCCGCTGTGCAAACTGCATTGCCACGCCTTTTGGGTGCTGCTGCTCCTTCCGGAGCTTCAGCTCGTGAGAATCGACGACAATGCCTTAAGGTAATTTCCATGTAGTTTTTATTTGTAATTTCATCTCTTGTTAATCAATGAAACCGAATGGATTATCACAGTTTAAACTAATAAAAATTAAATGATGCTCAAAGGTTTTGAGGTTATGGCTGGAGAGGAAAATTCTGCCAGAATCACTTCTTCGTCGATGCATGGAAGAAATTGATGTTTCTAATGATGATTTGAATTCCGGGCTTTTGCTTAGGCGCCCATCTCGTGCTGAGCGCTCTGTAGATGATCCGATCAGAGAAATGGAAGACATGCTTGTCGATGAGTATGGGAGGTGAGGAATTATTTATTTCCTGTTTGTTTCATCTATGTAATACTTGAATTTTATGGCTTTTTTTTTTTCTTTTTTTAGGGAAAACTGCTTGATGTGTCATTTTTACGAATTTCAATTTAGATTCTTGCATTAATTATGCAATCTATTATTCAACCTAACCAATATTATTTGCTGAGGGCTCAAATTATATTGTTGTAGCTTTTTAAACATTTATTCTTACTATGCTTTGTGCATGCGATGTCTTATTAGTTATTTTGTTCTGTTTATATTTATTTTCATTAATAGGTCTGTAAATTGAAACATTAATGGTTTTTTTTTTTCCAGTGTTGAACATTAAATTCTATGTTTTTGTGGTACATCAGATAATATTACTTACTGATATCTTTTCATGCTTCCAGCAATGCAACATTCAAGTTTCCTGGTCTACTGTCTGCTCACGTTTTAGAAGATGATGAAGATTTTTGCTGCAGTCCCCCCAAGGGCATCGCAACTAGTTCTCCCCGTGAAGCAGATGGTGGTGTGGGAAGCCATTTCTCTGGAAATCATACTGTAGACAAACATCACCATATTTTGGAGAATGTGGAACGAGAGATGGAGATGGAAGATGCGCCTTCAAATTTCATCGACAGAACTGTTTCCTTCAATTATTCACTTCCCCATGGAGAATGTGATATGGCTGAGGAATCCACATTTAACAGTCAAAATGTTATCCCACCTCTGCCTGCAGGATCTCCTCCTCTTCCATTAGATCCTCCACCCCCTCCACCACCATTGCCTCCTTCACCACCTCCTCTTCAACCACCACCTCCATCCTCGCCACCACCACCCCCACCCCCACCACCACAATCACCTCCGCCACCCCCTCCATCACCTCTGCCTGCATTATTAGCTGAATCATCTCTCTCTCAACCTCCTTTGCCTTCATCACCATTTCCATATAATAGCCATCATTCCATTCCTCAGGAATACTGCAGAACAGAAACTGTAAGTTTTTAAACTGGCTTCTTGTACTCATATTGTGCTAGAATATGTTTGCAATCTCTTTTTCGCTTACATGCAGGAGAATCCGTTACTCCCAATAACTAACAATTCCATCGAAGATTTGAGTGCTTCTGGAGCGAAAGATAAAGTGATTATGCAGCAATCTTCTAATTATGTAACTGGAGTTGGTTACACATATTTAGCGCCTCAGGTTTCGCACCCCAATCAACTGTTTCAGCAAAGTGTTGCATCAGTTCAGCACGTACCTTCACATCCCATTCCATCACAGACAACCTTAAACCATTCCATTCCAAGTTGTCAGATCCAATGCAATCAGCCATCTTATGAGAAGCCAATTGCACAACAACAAATGCCGCAGCAATATAACCCATACACCTTATCATCTCTTCCACATGGTCAGATGCAATATAGTGCTGAGGAGCAATGGAGGCCGCATTCTGGTGATGCCAAACCAGAAAATTCTGGAGCTTGGATGGCGGGAGGGAGAACACCTTCGTGCTCTGGTGCACCTTTTGTACAGGATGGTATGTTGGGGTGTGCATTATTTGTTCAAAGCTGGAAAATCGAACTGAACCAAACCGATTAACTTTGGGTTATTTGTTTTGGTTTCAAAATACATTCTATTTTTTTGGTTTTCAAGAACTCAAAATGCGCCTTCTGAATTTTGGTTTTGTTTTAATTTTCATTTAACCGAGCAAATAAAAAAAAATTTAAAAAAAATGAAATCAAATGGTGGATACGTGAAATTATATTGATATTATAAAGTAAGATATGTAATTCTTGATGTTTGTTCATAATCAAACTTCAGCTAACAAGTAAATTTGGTTTTATTTATAAACTAAACCATTTACACCGGATTATACTAAAGTTCGGTTGTTTCAGCTTTATTAAAATTTTGATTGGTTTGATTTTTTTGTATTTTGGATTTCGGTTACAATCGGTTTATTAAATTTGAAAACCAATCCTTCCATACTAACCGAATGCTCACCCATAATGGTATGCGTCATTTCACGTACATTGATGGATCTACTATAAACTTTGCTAAAATCAAAGATACATTACACGCACTTCTTAATAACATAGAAGTATTTCAACATCGCTGTACTTTTGGATGTCAGTGTACTATTATTTGTTTAAAATTCACTGTTGTAGCTCCTTAATTAAAGCTTAAGCACTATTCTGCTTGGTTATTTGGATAAGATTTGTCTCCCTTAAGAAGAAAATATTCCACGTTAGATAGGATTATTAATTTGAGTTAATTATTGAAATTGCAGGTTATTTTATGCTAAATATGGAAAGAGCATCATCAAATATGATTTTTCATCCTCCACATAGCATAACACCATCTGGAACTTCAATACCGGGTACTTAATTATAACGGCAAAGATATACTTCACATAAATATCTTTGCATACGGTTCGTGATATTTTGATTTTCTGCTTTCTTCAGGTCATTCCTTCCCTCAAATGATACCTAAAACAGACTTCCCTAGTATTAATTTCTGGAGACCGGCATAGATTTGCTTATAATTGTTTAAGCACTCTGGTATGAACTTTTTTCTTTTCTATCTATGTAAGTTGTTACTCTCAAATTATAGAATAACATTTTTTTATATATATTTTGCCAGCTAAAGGAGCTTTGGAGCATCTTGATTGCCTAGTGAGGTCTTGTCCTCCTTTTATTTCAGCTCTTCAATCTTACGGGAGCTCTAAAATTCTGGATGATTATTGAAATATATTCCATTGTAATGGGGTTTGATAGATGAAAAAGAGGCAGCTAGTTTTGGCAGAAATATGTACATTGTAGGGTTGCTCTGATTTAAATAGTGCAGCAGTTGTCTCAGAGCTAAACACAAGGCATTGTATATCAAAGAATGATGACATTGTCAATATTTTGCCCATCAATTGAAATTCTAGTATCTTTTTGAATCTTTGTTCATGTTGCAGAGAATAATTTTAGTTCTGTTCATTTAATTCTCAGGAAAAACAGTTATCTTTAGGTGTTTGTAACATTACCATCTCATTGTCCATCTGCTTTACACGTTTTTGGTCGTCTCTTCAAATCCTTATTGTTTAAATGCTTATAGAGAGCCATTTTAGCTTAAATGTCTTCGATATTGTAGTTTATTAGATTTTTTTTTTTGTTTTTGTGGGAACTCTATTGTTTAGTCTCTAGTAGGGCTGTATTCGAGTCGAGTCGAGTCAATTCAAGCAGAGCATGTCATGGTATGGACTTCTCTTGGTTGTATTATATTTTCTTCGTCCTCGAGCTTGAGCCGAGCTTTCACATGCATGTTAATAGATGGCTTGTTTAAATTTTTTGATAAATGTTCTTGATTTGTACTCGACTTGTTTATATTTTAACAAGTTAATAAACAAGCTAAAATTTTAAATGAATTCTAAACTTTCTATATAAAATTATTATTGTTTTTTTATAAATTTACATAAATAAACAAATAAATAAAAATCTAATTTATATTAAAGTGCTTTACAACAATTAAATAAAATAAAATGTAAGGAGCGAGTAAGTTTTCTTATAATCAAATAATTCCAATATTTACTAATAAACTAATTCTTTGAAGTAAAAGAATAAGAAAGAATTACTTAGATTAAAATGAATACTAATTTTAAAGTATAATATATTACTATTAAATATATAGTTAAATAAATCATAGTTAATCATGCTTTATTTAAATAATATATAATATAACTATAGATGATTTAACAAGTTACTTGGTGATTATTAAACGAGTTTATTTGTAGTAAGCGTTTCTATAATCAAATAATACCAATATGTACTAATAAAATAATTCATTGAAGTAAAAGAATAAGAAGGAATTACTTAGATTAAAATGAATACTAATTAAAAGTATAATATATTACTATTAACTATATAATTAAATAAATTATAGTTAATCATACTTTATTTAAATAATATATAATATAATTATAGATGATTTAACGAGTTACCTGACGATTAATAAACAAGTTTATTTGTAAACATAAATAAATGAATTGAATCATATTCATATTTGATTCATTTAATTTTGAAGTTTTAAAAATGTTAAACATTTTTATTTACTAATTTAAACAAACTTAATTGAGTTTGAAGTGTTCATTGACTGCATTAGTTCATTTACAATCCTAGCCTCACTTGAAAATTAGTTCATTTAGTCTCATTTGATCTGATGCACAATGTGAATATTCAAATTCAGTCTCAAAAACCTAGTAGTATTGTATTTAACATGTATTCTTGTAAATAAACTTCTAGCTGCACATTTGTGTAATTGATATAGTTCATTACCAATTTAATGATATGTGTCAAGAACTTGATGCCTGTGTTTATAGATGAACCTATAAAATTACTTGGCAGATGACATTCTCTTCATCGGTATATTCATGATTTGACTTGTGAATATAATAGTTTTGATAGATAATACTTTAAAATCAAGATTTTCTTTATTGTTTTGCTTGTAACTCTTTTTATTTTACCATTTAACATCATATCAAGAAGGAAGATAATGGAGACACAAATAAGATGTGTATTGTCTTAAATGACTTGTTGATATTTAGGGTTTGTTTGCGACAGCTGCAAATTATTTATAATCTGCATATTTGCAGATTATCCTGACAATTTGATAATCTGCAGATTAACCTGATAAACTAACTAGCTGTTTGGAGGAGCTTATTTAGAACAACTTATTAGTAGTTTTTTTTTTGGATAAATGATCATTATGCCCTTGTTAAGTAATGTTGTTTGCAACATAACTGTCTGGGCAATATAATTGATACAACAGAAGCAGAAAATTAATACAGAACAATTTTAAAAAATTAAAATCAATCCTCATTTACGCGTGAGTATCAAAACTGGTAAAATAAAGAGAAAAACAATTACAAATACAATTAAAATTATTAAAATGTTAATTTTAAAACTCTGACGACATATGTCATCAGCTGCACTGTTCTCCTGGGAAACCTCTAATTCAACATTTACACATGAAACACCTAAAACTTTGCCTACAATTCATGCTTTGACACATAGAAATTACTTAAATAGATTGATCGAAACAGATATGGGACAACAAGTGAGCCACAAAATTCCAGAAACAAACGTTGGCGAAATAATAAGAAACTCTAAACATTAACAACTTAAGAACGAGCACAGCTCCAAACTACACTGCAATTATCCAACAAGAACAGCTCATTCTAGCATGCTTCCACCATGCCCAATTGCACTGCAAGCATAGCTTGCTCTCTTGGCAATTCTAACCAAAGAAACATATGGAAATGCCAAGACAGAAACCCAAAGGCATAAAATCGTAAATCCTAAAGGATTGGGGAGAAGAATCTAAGAAGAGGAGAAGGAACATACTGAAATGTCAAACGCATTTGGCAAAGCAGAAAATTCCATACAACAAATCAATCAAAAGCCCAACATTACCCAACGAAATCCAACTAACGAAATCTAACTGAAGAAGCACCAACTAACAAAAATCATTCCATTCAATACTTACAAATCGACCGTTTGGAGATGGCTTAGGGAGGATTTAAGGCAGATGAAAGGCGAAGGAGCAGTGAGGAGTCGAATAGAGCACGAGAGCTCGAGAGGCAAAAGATACGGGAAAGCGTTAGGGCAAACGAAAGAAAGGGCAGCTAGGTAAAACATAGCTAATGAATGTGGGCCGTGGGGTCGATCCCTCGGCCGCGTATATTAAAGAAATAACGGCGGCGTTATGAAAACACCGTACGAATGCGTTAAACAAACGCGTATGCGGCATTTTCAAAATACCGCCGCACCAAATAAGCGCCCCCAAATGGTCCCTTAGTAAGGATTAGAGAGAATAAGTTGATTATTTCTTTCTAACTTTTCTTTGATATTTATACTATTCTACATGAGTTTATAATAGAAAATATACAAAATTCGGGCATAATAATTATAGAATAGTTTCAGTAGTCCACAAATTTTCAGGTGACGTAATACTGACTATAAAAAAGTTGCAATAGTCCACGGTTTGATGAGATGATGTTGAAATCTCATGGATTGTTGAGGGGGCAAGAAGTATAAAGAAATTTGGAAGCCTGATGAGTACAATGGAACATTAATTTATTTAAAATTAATGGAGATTAATTTTCAAACCACTTTAGTAATTTTCTTGTTGAATTTAGGCTGTTTGTTATAGTTCCAAATGAACCTAATACCGAAGGAACATAATTATTTTGTGATTTATAGGAATTAAAAAAGTGATAGTATTGGTTTTAAAGAGCATGAATGATAGGATAAGGTTGCAGCAATAAATGCTACAACAAGTAGATTAGGTGGAATGAAAAGGGACTTGTAGCAATTAACACTTGCAACTTTTGAGCAATGCAATGATGAAAGTTGTTACTTATGGAAATGCCAGGGGAAAAGCCCTAAGACTTTGATACTATGACAAGAAATGCAAAAGAAAATTGTTTATTATTTCTTTCAAGTTTTTTATAGTGTTTGTACAGTCCTAGGATAGCTTGTAATAGGAAACATGCAAAATCTGGGAATAATAAGTACATGAAAATTATAATAATCTACCAATTAATAAGATGACACTTTTAATCTCATGGATCACTGAGGTTAAATGAAGTGAATAAGGAAGGTGGAGAACTATTGTGCTCTGTGGAACATTGATGGAGGTGAAATTAAAGGAATCGGAATTTACGGAGATTGATTTTTTTCATTATATTGCTATAGTATTTATTTTCATTTTAGTGGTGACTCATCCAATTGACATATGAGTTTTTCAATGATTAATTTGAAAGCGTATTTTTTGTACCCCAAGAAGTTTGTCAACTTTCCTCTTCCTGGCCACCTGTCTCTTTATGTTCCCCTGTAAATTCCTTTTTTTTCCTTAAATTTTTTGAACTGCTATTCTTCACTATATATTGTAGTTACAGTTAGAGTATCATGTCAGTGGAGTCATTACTGTACAGAGTTTCAATAGATGGCAACTCAGTATACTTTGATTAAATCATCTGAAACTTTATATTTATTATTATTTAGGTTTATGCAGATGCAAAGTATGTTTTATTATGTACATTATATGTGTTTCTACTTCAGGTACCTGGGATCACTTTGAAAACATGACTTGTGTTTGAATTAGTTGATGCAACATCATGTTTGTTTTCGTGGAGCAACATTTTTAACCAACTAAATTCTTTTGCAACTTTAAACCTCAGCTGGAAATGTAAGGTTCTCAATCTCAAGAAAGGTAGAAATAAGTTGCACTCTAGTTTCTTTTAGTTGGTTCACAGGTGCATCTAAACTAGGGGCATTTACAGGCATAGCACACAATATTTATGGACATAGCTCTCACCTAAACTTTCAAATTTACACACATAACACTCAAATATTTAATAGCTCATAAAAAATAGCGCTATTATCATTTTTAAAAGTGAAATACATCTTTTCGTGCATTGGTTAAAAATGTTATGTATGTAAATATGAAAGTTTAGGTGTAAGATGTGTAAATACAAAAGAATTGTGTACTAGGTATGTCACTTTCCCTCTAACTATGGGATGGATTTTTAATTTTACTTGATTTAATCTTTTGTTTCTTAAGACCAATCTCATGTCTTTGAAGTTTCATCATCCGAAAAAGACCTTATTTTATTAAAGAACTACTAGGGAGATCATCCAATTATTTGATCTCAGAGTCCATTATCAGCAATGTTATTTATTCTTGGTGGTTAAAAATGCAATAGAGACTTTGGATGAGGTTAATATTGTAAGTTTTTCCCATTCTTTACAGGCTTGAATTTCATGTTTATATGAGACAATGGTTACTCGGCAGATGGTAAACTTAAGCTCAACTGTTAATACAAAATTGTAAACCAGCAACTTTTTTATTTATTTTAATACAGATGGTAAACTTTGGATGTTATTTTGGTTCACCGTGGATATTTGGGTGGCTGAATGTCCTTTTGAAGATCAGAAATAAAAATAAAGATAAAAACTCAACATAAAGAGGTTTGTTTGTGTTCATGGTCCATAATTGGATAATTAGTTTCTTTTTTTTTTCTTCAAAAGTACAATTTAATAGCATTTTTAAGGAAGGGATCCCTTTTTTGAGTATAGAAGTTCTACATTTTTTTCAGTAGATTCAAGAACTTCGAACACAGTGAGATTCATTTTTGGAAGATTTACATATAACCACTCAATTTCTATCTATTTACATATGTAACACCTATACTTCAATTTTTACATACATACCACCTTACCTATGCCTATGCATTAGATACATACATACCCCTAAGCAGATCATCAGATGGGTTGGTGTAGCCCCAATGACGGACAAAATTAGAGAGAGTCGTTTTAGATGATTTGGTCACATTAAACATCGATCATCTAATGATCCGATTACGAGAGTAGATGTTTTAAATTTGACTTATGTTAAGAAAGGCAGAGGTACTTGGGCTTATTGTATAAAAAATGATCTTAATTTATTGGAACTAAATGGAAATATGACACTAAGTAGGACGCAATGGAGGAAAATGATTCATGTAGCCTACCCCATGTAGTGGGATTAAGGCTTTGTTGTTGTTGTTGTTGTATACCACCTTACCTATGCACTAAAAGGTGTATTTCACGTTTTTGAAGTTAAAATGATGGTACTTTTTATGTGATATGAAAGATTTGGGTGGTATAAATATAAAAAGTGAACTTTAGGTGTTGGGTATTTAAATATATAGGAATTGGGTGGTATTTGAGTAAATGACCCTTCATTTTTAAGAAAGAATTTCCCAACTCCCAATAGTTGCTTTCTATTGATATAGGTGTATAGATTTCCAAAATCTATTGGCATAGGCATCACCTTTGATAGTTTCTTACTCCACCTGCAATCAATAGACACTTACATTTAAGTCAAGGCCTTCCATCTCCTTAATATTTTTTTTCTCCCTAAATCTTGAATGATATTTATGTAAAGGAATGGCAGTTTCATTTTCAATTTTCCCATTTTGCTCGTGTTACATTTTTGTTTTTGTTAATTCTATGTGATTTCTCATTTGCTGATTTCTAGAAGAATGATCTATTGTTTTGCTTGCTTAACCTTCTTGGTGGTAGATTTTTCACATTGAGCAAGGGGCTCTCCAGAATAATGTTTTTTTTTTTTTTTTTCAATTTTTTGAATTATTCTTTAACAGGATTTAATAGTTTAAAGTTTACATTTTATTCATTCTATGTTTTTATTCTTTTGTAATGAAATTTTTTTGTTATGGTAAAAGTAGTCTCTAAATAAAAGGTTTTCCTCGAATAATGGCTATATAGAAAAATGATTGAAATTCAAAAGAATTTCCTCAACTCTTTACTTTATGATCATATTGATTGTGTTTATGCTACTTCACTATCCTTCAACAATGCGTTGGATGTTTTCATCTTTTTTTTTTTTTTTTGCATCAAATCAATTTTCTTAGTTCAACAATTCACTTTATTTAATGTTTGCAAATGTTTGTTTATTTATTTTGATAACTGTGGTCATACATCTTTGCCACAATATGTTACTTATAATGCAACAATTGTCATTGTATTTTAGTTAGGCGCATCAAAAGTAGTACAGAAAAGCACAATTTGCATTAATCGATGTATATTTTGAGCTACATTCATTGCAAATTTGTTAATTAGAACCCTATTTGTGCAGTTTTTATTTTTCATGTTTTTATGATAGTTCGTTAAACTGTTTTATACTGCAAGAATCATTTAAATTCATAAGCTCGTGTCATTGTGTGTTGTGTCGAAATAGTTTATTATTATTTTTTCTAACTTAGGTTTATTGTCTCCTGAACATTATTTGTATATATGGCGCAGTTGTAAGCGGGTACTATACTTTTATTGGTTATGATTTAGCCTTGTTTATTTATTATATGAAGTGGACGGGCCATGCTTATTGCACTCATGTGGTTTTACTCTTCATTACCTGCTCTTGATGTTAGGTTTAATGGTTCTTGTTCATGTATTGTTTGTTGTACGTGTTTATTTTTTTTATTAGTACTATATTTTAAGTTCAATTATCGATGACGAGGAAAGCTTGCGTGAAACAAAGACAGAACCACTTCATGCATTATAGTGCGATAGCTTAAAATTTTTAAGCTTATAAGATAGCTATAACCTCCAATATTACAGGAATAAACTGAAACTTAAAATATAGTATTAATACAAAAAGCAGGTGCAACAGACAATTGGGAGATTTACATTCATAACACTCAATTCCTATGTTTTTGCATATCTAACACCTAAACTTCAATTTTTACGTATAAACCATCTTTTTTATGCATTAAATGTGTATTTTACTTTATAAAAGTTAAAAGAAGTGTATTTATGTGCTATGAAAAATTTTGAATGATAAATGGAAAAAGTAAAATTTTGATATTAGATATGTAAATACTTAGAAATTGGGTAGTATGTATGTAAATGTTACTTTGGTACGTTTTGACGTGTGTTTATTAAAGATGAGATTTGGTATTTTATTTTTTTTATTTTTTTTAAATAAAAGGCAAACACTTCTAGGACACTACTCGATATGGCTTGGAGACCTTAACTTGGTTAAGGGCCTCGAGGCACTCAATGATCATGATTAATGTATTTTTTTAGCCATTTTAGCTAACTATATATTTTTTCGATGGTGTGCCTAAGTCTGGCTTATTGGTTGTGGCCTTTGGTGTAAGTCCCTCGGGTCGGGGATTCGTTCTCTACGTAGGATCGAATTGCGCACTTTTCTAGAAGGGGGTTGATCGACAATCTATATATATATATATATATATATATATATATATATATATATATATATATATATATATAGTTTTTCGATGGTTAGATGTTCTATTGAAGAGGACGTTTGTGTTGTGAAGATGATTGTGATGCCAAGTGTTTTGTGTGAATTAATGGTACATTAATATGTTCACCTTTTTTTAGCATTTTGAAAATTATTTACCTTTCATTTTAGCATTTTTTGTGTGTTGTTTTGAATTATGTGGACTTTTTAAAACATTGGCATATAATTGTAATTAAATCAATTTTTTTAAGCTTAAGCTTTTTATTTGATGCATATTATATTTCATTTTGTAAGATTTTAATAGAAAAAATTGCCATCAAGTGTTTTGATTAATAGTTTATATTAATTCATAAAATAATATTGTGTTTATAGTGCAAAGGGTCATGCTTTTTATTATTATGTTGTATCCCTGTATGGTTAATGCTTTCATGGTTCAATGCTAAATTTCTTTTTGGTTTGCTCTTACTGGTGGAAATAATTTGATTTATATAATGGGGTGTGATATGTTTTTATTAGCATATGGATACAAATGACAAAGATATTGATGCTAAATTATTGCAGCGATCGGTTCTTTCATCAAATCATTATAAGTACAGTATTCTCAAATTCTGTGTTTCTATTTTAAGCTTGTTTAGTTTGTTTCATATTTTTTCATGTAATACCAATACAAAGTACATTTTTTATTAGTATTGAGCATTTTAAATATGTTTTAAGTTCTCTTAGTTTATATTGCATGGAATTTTTTGTGGGTCATTCATGGTATTATTGAATTGAAAGCATGATTGCTTTAATCCTCCTCAATTTCTCTCTTTGGTTGTTGTACCTATTTTTCTTTTTATGTAGGGTTGTTTACCCGTTTCTCCTTTTCTTTTTGGGGTTGTGGACCCACTTAAATAAATCAAATCTCAATCAAGAACAATAAGTTTTTTGTTTGTGACTATTATTACTTCCATAAAAACATCTAATGTAGATTAAAAACTTTAAAAACATTGAGTTGGTCAAAATTTCCATTCATTTATGTTGTGTTCTCTTTCTCCCGTCACGCTATGGGTTCCTTACTCTTTTCTTCTCTATCTTTATTCGGTCAGCATTTCTGGTGAATTCTCTCTTTCTTTCTATTATCTCTTCTCTCTCATTTCTCCCTTTTTCTCTCTCTTATATAACTTGGGGAATTTACATTGGCTAAGGCGAGAGATGAGGAACGTAGAGACAACCTAGGGGAGAGATTTATAGGGCAAGCAACCTAGAAAGAGGGAGGAATAGGGGAGGGCTGAAGAATTATGCTTTTAATTTAATAATATCTTTAATGTTCCACATACAAGGTTGTAAAGTCCTTTATATGTCCTAGGCGTTCTAATTCAGACTTCAAATGTCCAAGACTAAAAAGGAAGAAGTTGCCCTTACGTCAATTTTATTCTAAGCATATAGTAGAGAGCTTCATACTCCATTTAACTTAGGATTCTCACAGGGAGATCATGAATGTGATGATCTCATCCAAGGAATTCGAAACTATCTTGCAAAGACTAGGCCATTTTTCAGAGGATTATTGATAACTTCAGAAGAAAGAGGGAGTAAAAAACTAATAACAACAAGAGCGACGCTCACTAACCTTTTTTTTTTCCTTAAACTCACCGAAACTCCAATCACAAAATTTCCTCAATTTTCAAACCTTCCTGTAGTGAATTGATGCTGCAGTCAATGATTAATGAAGAAAGTTTGAAATTGACTTTTCTATGATCTTTAATACAACTTGAAATGGCTCTTAATATTTTCTTTCGTTCTGATAAAGATTATCATAAAAGTTGAGGTGGAGGAATGAGAAGTAGAAGAACAGCCAAAAATGAAAAGGAATCATCGGAAAAAAAAATTATGAATGAACCCATGGAGATAATGCATTGTGCAATCCACTCGTGTGGGTCAAATCACAAGATATTTGCCAAGTTTTATGAGAAATTGAAATGACAACAGTAAATCAATAAATGTTCAGGTAAAAAGATATTTTTTTTGTTATTATCCGAATCTTCAAAATCACTAATTCATTGTTGTTATAACAGGAAAATTCTATGAAGATGGATGTGCATGAGTCATTAAATTCTTGAGGCTGATAATAAGAGCTAAAATGACAATACAACTGCCCGATACTTCAAGCCCTCCATCAAGTCGCCAAAAAGAAATGTTGCAAAGCTCCCAATTGTTAAGCTAAGTGTCCATAAGGGGAAATGTTTTAGTTTATTCTCTTATTTTTTTTATAGTTTTCGTTCAAAGATGCAAAAGAATCAGGGTTTTAAATGTATATCTTAATATTCCAAGAGTTTCCTTCAAGCAAAGATAGCTCGGTTTAAAGCAATTTAGTAGAATAAGGAGAATGAAAATAGCAAATCCACTGAAACTATGATGAATTGGCTAGGTTCATGGTGAACTCACTTGACTTATTGTCACCAAAGCATATTTTTGTTGAAGGTCTCACCAGGTTTACTCACCCAAGCTCAAAAGCTGCCCTATACTATAATTTGATGGCTTTTATCTTCAGGCTAGCTACTTTGATCGGCCATCATCCACTTAATCATGGTCTGCCTATGTTTTCAAACTTTGGACTACTTGCCTCGTGTATCTCGATTTATTTACTTGACTTTAATATAACTTTTTATATTATCAAAAAACTTGAACCGAGCATATATATATATATATATATATATATATATATATATATGTATGTATGTGTGTGTGTGTGTGTGTGTGTGTAGTGGGTCCAAGGTGGGTTTCGAGACTTCGATCTATATTTCTATTCATTTAGTAATATCTTCATAGCTTCTCTCTTATTTTCTCTCTTTTTCTCTTTTTACTTTTCTAGACTTTGTGAATCATGCTCTAGCGTCACCCACAAATAAATTGGTTCCAACATGGACCATTTTGACTTTTCTTTTATAATCAATTCGATAGGACTAGGTGAACCTTTTTGCAAGAGATCGAGCCTTAAACATTTTTACATTGCTATCTACACCGCACTTGATGGTGAAAATTAGATTGCATTTGATTAGTCTTTTCTTTTGAGCGGTTAAAGATTTCCTTAATTTTGATTTCTTCCAAAAAGAGATCCACCACTATGTGTTGGCTAAGTAGGGGTGTAAACGAGCCGAACACGAGCGAGCCCAAGCTCAGCTCGTATTCGGCTTGTTTATATTTCGAGCTCAAAAAGTGTGTTCATATTCGACTCGTTTGCTTAGCGAGTCGAACAGGAATTGTTCGCGAACAAAAAGTCGTTTTGATAACCCTAATCACGTAGCCATAAGATGTTAAGGATTGAGACAAGATTTAAAAATTATTGCTTATATTAAAACATCATTTGAATCTAATTTAATAATCTTTATTCTATTTTCTTAATTATCTTTGTAGCCTTATAGTTAATTAAATTTTAAAAAAATACTACTCATCAATATATATATATATATATATATATATATATATATATATATATATATATATAATTGATGAATAATATTTCGAGCCAAAATGAGCCGAACACGAATGAAAAAATCTTTGTTTATTTGTATTCGGCTCGTTAACTTGGTGAATGAGCAGAACACTAGTTGTTCGCGAACAACGAGCCGTTTTGACAGCCCTATGGCTAAGTGCTTCTTATATGTTTTTTATTTAAATGCGTCAGAATAAGGGCAAATGCTCAAAAGATAGAAGACAATCCTCAATAGGAAATAAAGTTATAGATTGAATCCTAAATATGGGATCTCGTGCCTTTTCTAACCACAATCAGTTGATGAAAATCATTTAGATGCCAAGGAATCAAATTGATTAAGCATGATACTTGAGCAACTGTAGAAGTGCCTTGAATTGGATCAAATTGATTAAGCATGATTCTTTCGAGTTTTCTTAGTTTTGTCTTTCTTAAATTTGGAGAGTTTGGTTCTGTTTGTGATTGAGTTGGTTTAATTTTGGAACATGGCTAAATTTAGTTGTTGGATTGTGCATGTCTGAGATTGCTTATGAATCCCTTCTAATTCCCTAAATTGATGATTTGGGATTTTAGGGCTGACTTTGATAGAATGTTTGACGTATGGAAATAAAAACCGTCAATTTTTGTGAACAACAGTCATAGCCCTTTTGATTTGGAAAAATTCCAGGAAAGATGCAACCTAGAAATTTTGGGTAGCTCTTTTTTTTATGTGATGCTGTTGGTGTATGTGAGCAATGACAATATGCCAAAAGATTGTTGGCAATAGTAAAGATGAATCGAACGTTTAAACTTAAAGTGTTTAGAACGGGGCATTGAATTTCAAGTCTTAGTGGGCACTTTGTTGATTGTATATGCTGTAGTAAGAACAAATTTGCTTCAAATATGCTTTAGAACAAAAGGCAGTATAAAAGAGATCTTGCAAATTCCAGTAGATGTCTTCTATTTCTTTTAGTAATTTTATTTTCTCAACACACAAACTTTAATGCACTGTCTTTTGAATTGAGTGATAGTATTCTGTCACATTCTTTGTTTATAATTTATATTTGCTTGGAATTGAGTTTGAATCTCGTTAAAATTTTACAATCTTTGATTGATTTCTACCATTTTTTTCATCATAAATGTTCATGTAATTTTGATTTGATCATTAATAACAATAGCGAACCACTTGAACATTTAACTTCATCAATTCAAAATGGTCCTCAAATATCAATATGTATCATAGAAAAACTTATAGGTTATTTATAATGTGTTCATTTGGATGGGTATTGCGAACATGCTTGAATAGTGATAACAGATTTCACTTCGAAAAAAAATTCATTTTTCAATGAATGATTAAGAAATTAGTGTCCAAGATTTTTGTCTTAGCCAATAATGCTGACGACGCAATCTTTATCACTATTATAAGAGAGCCTCACAAATGTTCTTCTATGATATTCTTTTAGGAGCATCAGCTCTTAGAAGATTGAAACATACACGCATCTAAGTTTTGAAATTCACGTAAAAAAGTTCCGCAATTATGATTTCTTATAAGTTTTTATTTTTGGAGAATATTCAATTTAAATTTAGAATCAAGAGGATAGTGTGAAGGGCTAAATCCTTTGCGATGACAGAGCCTTTATCAATCACTGTTCAGAGCCATTCATCTACAATTCAGGCATTATAATTGTCACAACATTGGCTGTTTTTATGAAATATACAAACATTTCAGCTCAGATGATCTGTAAAGCATTTGAGTCCACAATCTATGGACTTTAATTTCCTAGTTTTAAATTTAAGGCACCTACAAAATTGCCTTTTTGTGTTGGGATATAAATATCGCTATAAGGGGTAGTTTTCTATTGAGATTGGTAAATTATTGCAAGATTTACATGCATACCGGTCAATTCCCATGTATTTACATTTCTAACATCTAAACCACAATTTTTACTTATGTGCCACCTTACCTATGTATGAAAAGGTATATTTCACATTTTTTAAAGTTAAATTGGTGGTTTTGCTAAATGAACTTAGCCCGACCTAGTCTACTTTAGTATTTTGCACTGGTAGAGCTTTCCAGTGAGTTCCAAACATCACATTTTTTTGCTTTCTTCTTATTGAACTTCAGAAAAGGCTTCTTTCTATGAGATTTGGTATTGGCTTGTTTAGCATTCTTTCTCAATGAGATCTTTATTAAACTAAGAATTTATAGACCCAATCTTGATTGTTTTTTGCATATTTTCATTACAGTTCTTAAAGTCATGATATTGAATTGTTCGTTTACAGAGAGTTCGCTTTAACATAGATCACAAAGTGTTGTTTTGGTGTCAAATATTTCAAATGTATTATCTTTATTGGAGTATCTTCCATATCTCTATCAAATCTCTTGTGTATGAAATTTTCTCTTATTATTTATTATCCATGGAGTTGATTAGCATTTTTTTTTGCTGATTTTATACCTTTGGTTTGGGAGGATGGAACCTTTTTCTGCTAACTATGTTGGTTATAATTGCTTTTGAGATTGAGCGTGGCCTAGGGATGTAATTGAGTCGTGCCGGTTCAAGCCCGACTGGTTGACAAGCTGGCTATTCGAGCTTATCGACCCACGAGCTCAAGCTCAAATTCAAGCTTGTTATTAAATGAGCTTGAGTTCAAGCTTGTCGAGGCTCTGCTCATCAACTAGCGAGCCATGCTCGACTAGTTGATTGATTGTCATGTCAATGCCTTCTTTGGCAAGCTATCGTGTCACTTCTCCAACCATTGATGCCTTCACATGTGAGCTCTCATGATAATATGACTTTCGACTCTAACCAAGCCAACTTGCCAGCCTGGTGTCATCATTGCGAGACGAGCTCGACTCAACTTGTTTACACTGATGTGTTCTTAGAGTTCGAACATTCTTTTCTTTTTCATAGTATCATATTTTGTCATCTTGCCATTCTCAATGTTGAATGCAAATGATGGAAACCTCCTCCCCTTCTTGATACCAACGGCTACTGCTATTAACTTTTCAAAAGTGACATGCATTTTCTTAGGTTTATGACAAACATATTACAAATAAACATTAGGTGTTTTGAGATGTAATTACAAAAGAATTGTGTGATATGCATGTAAATTTCCCAAATTATATATAGAAATAAAGGGAACTTGTTTGCAGAAGATAATTTAATTTTAGTGCATGGCAATCACTATTCATTACTTTTGATGAAAGACAAATTCCTTAAATTTATTTTGTTGTTCTGACTAATTCTGCTGTAAATTGGGAGTTTGTTTTCGTCTAGGTGGAGAGCAAAACTGCACCATTTACATACATACCACTTTAAGTTTTATGTATTTACATATTAACACAAACTTTAATTTATATAGCTAAATCATCTTGCCTATGCTCAATGCAAATACATAATAATCATATGGCATGTATGTAAATGTCTCTTTAATATATTATATGAATAATCATTTCAATTATTATTTCTAAACATCTGCATATTTTGTGATCTGACTGTCTTAAAGTGGTTGCAGGCTTTGTTCTATCTATTTCAGCTGAAAGTTTAATGTTTGTAAGCTATGTACTTGTTCTT